>JAWWES010000055.1:5239631-5302653 GCA_035583135.1 Lophotriccus pileatus
TGTCCTTCTCTGCTCTGCCCTGCAGATTGGGGCAGTTTTGGGCATCACAATATAGGAAAGATTAAGCCATTAGAGAGTGTCCAAAGAAGGGCAACGAAGGTGGGGAAGGGCCTTGAAATGAAGCCATGTGAGGACACTGAGGGCACTTGGTGTGTTCAGCTGGAGAAGAGAACTGACCAGGCTCCCCAGGGCAGTGGGCACAGCCCCAAGGCTGCCAGAGCTCCAGAAGGCTTTGGATGATCCTTTGGGGCACAGGGGGTGACTCCTGGGGATGTTCCCACGCGGGGCTGAGGGTCGGGCCGGATGACCCTGGTGGGCACATCCCGTGACTCTCCCGCGTGTCGTGCCCCGCACAGCCGAGGACGCCGGCGAGTTCTGGGACGGGGAGAAGCCGGTGCTGGTGGCCCTGGAGGGCAGCACGGTGACGCTGCCCTGCGTCAACCGCAACCACATCTGGACGGAGCGGCACAGCGAGGAGGAGCAGCAGGTGGTGCACTGGGACCGGCAGCCCCCCGGCGTGCCCCACGACCGCGCCGACCGCCTCATCGACCTGTACGCCTCCGGGGAGCGCCGCTCCTACGGGCCCCTCTTCCTGCGCCGCAAGATGAACATCACCGAGGCCGCCTTCGCCCTGGGGGACTTCTCCCTGCGCATCTCCGGGCTGGAGAGCGCCGACGAGGGCACCTACTCCTGCCACCTGCACCACCACTACTGCGGCCTGCACGAGCGCCGCATCTACCGCGTCTCGGTGGCCGAGCCCCCGAGGGAGAGGAAGGTGGTCAACATCACCACCCACAACGTCGCCCCGGCCGCAGGTAAGAGGCCGCCGGAAGGCTCTGGAAGCGGCTCTCCTGGTTTGAAGGGATGGGTTGCTACGGTTGCACCTCTGGGCTCGGCCTGGCCCGGTTGTTCCCGGGCTGTTCCCGTTGCCTGGGTGCAGCCGGAGCGGGTGTTTGGGCTGTGCAAGGTGCCAGACCATGCAGAATCAAGCCTCAGGAATTTTCCTCCAGCCTTCAGCTTTTTTTTTTTTGTGTGTGTATGTGTGTCTTAAACCAATTTTCATATTTTCCACTGCACTGAGCTATCATCTGACAGCCTGTCCAAACTCAAAACCATCACGCTTCATTCAGGCAGAAAAATAAAATAAAAATCCCAAGTTTAATATTTTTTTAAAGTCTTTTGGGCATAGTACTTTATTAACATTTTAAAATATTCATTGTGGTTTAATATTTATTGGCTGTTTAATACAGAATTTTGATACGCTTCATACATTTTTAAATAGGTTTATTCTTCTCTAGAAATTGGCTTTCTCAAGTCACAGAAACCTAAACCTCACCCCCCGGGATTAAGGTTGGTGTCCAGGAAACCCCTGGCAGTGCTAAGGAGAGGTGGCTGTTGGGGCTGACACAGAGACCAGGACATCCAAATCTCAGCGTCCCCACCTTCAGCCCTCTCCAGATCACGTTCTGCAGGTGGAAACTAGATCTTGTTTTCGGAGTTGTCCACCCAGGAATTTATTCCTCTCTTTCCTGGATGTTGTCCTGGCCGTTGCTGAATAGTTCCCTACCTGCTCAGGACTTAGATGGAGCCTCCACGTGATTTAACCTGCCAGGGGCTGTCTGAATTTGGCAGCAGTGCCCCTGGTGCTGGAGGAATGCTCCTTCCCTGGGAAAAGCCATTTCCACTGTCGGAAAGAGCAGCCTTTTGGAAGAGCTTTGCCCCTCCGGGCAGTGAACCCTCAGCTGGTCTGAGAGCACCACACACACAGGAATGTGCTGAGTGCCTGGGAATGTGGGAGAAGGGCAGACACCTGGAGTGCCTGTTCCAACCCTCTGCTCCCAGGAGCCTGCAGGGACGTGCCCTGCTCGTGTGTGCAGCACCCAAGGCTGAGGTGCTGCCCCGTCCCCTGGAAAACTGGGTAGAGTTTGGGGAACATAAGACAAATGAAACCTCAGGAGATGACAAAAGCACAGCAATGAGCTGTTTCAGCAAGCAGCTACAGCTTCTGGCCTTGCT
Source organism: Lophotriccus pileatus (assembly GCA_035583135.1). Taxonomy (NCBI): domain Eukaryota; kingdom Metazoa; phylum Chordata; class Aves; order Passeriformes; family Tyrannidae; genus Lophotriccus; species Lophotriccus pileatus. Next base: position 5,241,648 of record JAWWES010000055.1, read on the forward strand.
CCAAGGCCTGGAGCCATTTCCAGGCAGGAAACTTGGTCCTGTTTGGAAGAGAGGCCGGAGCTCAGCTCTGCTCCCCCTCTCAGCAGTGTAGCTGGGGTGCATGTCTGCTATCTCAGAGCAGTTTTACTCGGTGTTTGCTTTGGAGCAAGAGGCTGAAGAATGGCATCTGCTGTGTCTCATGCTTAGTGCTGAACTAGTCACAGCCCCTTGCCAGCCTTGAGCAGAAAACAGTCCCCGTGGCCAGGTTTTTGGGCTCTCTTGGTGGACAGCTCTCCACTTGCCCCAGCAGAAGAATCTGACCCTTGACGCTTTGGGAAAGTAATGATTTCAGTTTTCCTCAGAACTTATTTTTCAGTAGTTAAACCAGATCCTGTGGGTGAACTGGAGGCAGATGGAGATGGAGATGCACTGAGAGATCAGATCTTGATTACAGAATAAACATTCATCACCTCAGCTCAAACTCTGGTATAGGACTAGGGTGAGGAGGAGAGTCTGTGTGACCTCCATGATCCCGTTTTGGGCCCCGAAACTCACTTGTCACTCCGTGCCTCAGTTTCCCCAGTTATAAAATGGGTTATATTCTACTGCCTTCCTGATGATGCTCTTTGAGGCCCACCAGTGATGCTCTGTCTAAACACTGATGTGACAAGTATTTTTAGCCTTACTTGAGTAAGCCAAGGAGGCCCGAAGTTATTTAATCTCTGTTTCCACTGTTTGTTGTCACAGTGACCTCTGCAATGCTGCCTAAAGTTTAGCTCAGCTCTCAACCCTGCCTTGCAGGACTGTGGGAAAGCAAAAAAAAAAGCCAGGAATAGGATGCTTTTCCTTGCTGACTCCTGGCTCAACAGCTGCTCCAGTGGTACAGCTGCTGGAGGAGCTCCTTCAGGATCCAGGGGCGTGATGAAGCAGGACTGTCACAAGTGATGTTTTGCAGCTTTGCAAGTGGGTTTTTTGGTTTGGTATTTTTGTAGCTTGGCAGGGGTGAAAAGCACATGGCAGTTCCCAGCAGTGCAGCCAGGCAGCACATGGCATCTGGCAGCGCCAGGATCAACTGGGAGCTGCTGGAGTGGAGCTCTGGGCTACCAGAACAGAGCCTGTTGCTCAAACTTTTGCATTTTCTAGGCCTGCTGCTGGCATTAGCAGGCTGTCACCTCTGATTTCAAAGTGTTTATTTCAATCCACTCTCGTGTTATTTGATTTTTACTTTTCGGGGGGTTTGGTGCTTTTTAAACGCTGGAAACAAACTGCCTGACAAACTGGAACCAGTCACTGTGCCAGCACTTCCAGAAGTGTTAACATTCCTCACATTAGAACACATCTGCTCAGTGGAACTGTGGCTTTTGAGGTATTTCCCCCCATCTTTCCCCCTATTCCCTCTGACTAATTTGCAGGGGGAACTCCCAAGGGAATGGAAGGCCAGGATTCCATCCTGGCTCTTGCCTGTGACTGTTCCCTGTCAGGGGGTGAGAGTGTCATTTCAGCTCTGTTTTGAAGAGAAAAACCTCTCCAAGCACAGTCTTATGGGTTTGCAGTCTGTTCCAGGGCTGGATTTGTCCATTCCTTTGACTATTGCAAGCAGAGAAGTCGCTTCCTCTTTATATGTGTAAAACATTGACCTATTTATTTGAGATCTACAAAAATGTTCCACGTAAAACTTCTGAGCTCCCCTTCCCCGTGCTGTGGAACTGAAATGCTGCTGCACCCTCAAATGGAATGGAATCTTGGCTTTTCTTTGTGGTTAGGGTTTTTTTTTTTTGGTTTATTTATTTTATTGATTTTTTATTTCATTTCAAAGGAAACTTATTCTTTTGGCGTTGAAAATTCCTCCCACTCCGTAAATTATAATCCTTGGCAGGGAGGGGCTGCTTCATATTTTCTCTGTCTGGAGCCTGAGCAGTGTTGGGGGGTGTGTTGTAAAGGACCCAGAGGAGGGATTGTGTTACCCTTAGGAAGGTTTGGGGGTGACTTTTCTCTGAACTTCCCCTCTGCAATAAGCACTGATGGCCAGGCAGGGGGAAGGGAACGTGCAACATTAAAACTCCATGTTCCTGGGAACTGGGGTCTTGTGAAGAGCACAGGCATCTCCCACCTGTGCTTTTGTAGATCAGGCAGGGATTTGCTCCTTAATTCAAGCAGCTCAGAAGAGTTTCCCCCTCAGCATCCTTCTTGAGCCCACAAATGGCCCCCACGTGTGACCCTGCTTTGCTCTGGATGCCGATGACAGTGACCAACCTGTTTGCCCTTTCTCTCAGACCCAAATGTTGTCAGGGGCCACAATGTGATAAATGTCATCATCCCTGAGAGCCGGATGCACTTCTTCCAGCAGCTGGGATACATCCTGGCAACGCTGCTGCTCTTCATCGTCCTCCTCATCATCGTGGTGCTCGTCACCCGCAAGCGCCGGCAGAGAGGTGAGTCTGAAAGAACCCACCCTGTCCTGCTTGGAGGGATGCCCTGGGATGATTCTGCAAATAGTTCCTGCTGAAGGCAGGAGAAGACCCCCAAGGTCATCAAGAACCAACCTTTGGCCAAATACCACTCGTGATTTGCTGAGTTGTGCTGTTGGAAGGGAGAGGAAAATTAGTAGTGATAATTTCTACAAAAGGGGAAGTTCCTATTTTTGTGATAAATGGGAGGTGGAAAGGAATGAAGTATGGCAGCGGCTGTGGCTTCTCATAGCTGGGGAGACCACTGGGAAGCTGGTGAGGAAAGGAAAGGGAAGCTCTAATTCCTGGGGGTTGGAGGGATTGTGAAAGGGACCCTTGTAAAGCGGCACAAATAAGGAGCAGTGTGAAAAGATACCAGGGGTTATCGTTGTCAGAGCAAGGGGTTGGCTGCACTGGACCTCACTGCTCATTCTGTTTCTTCTGCCTTTTCAGGTTATGAATATAACGTGAAGAAATATGGAGAGTGAGTACAATTACAGGGTCTGTTATTTAGGATTAAAAGGCATAAAAATGAACTTGTGGCCCCTTTCCTCAGCTGTCATTAAGAACCTGAAACAGCTGAGGATTTGGTGAGAAGGAGAAAGTGGTTTGTGGGGCTGATTTGGCAATTGCATTTTCTCTTGTTCTGCTTTGGGAACTGATTCACAGATCCTGGTTCTGTGAGACATCATTAAGAACCAGTGGTATAGGAATAATGCACAGATCTGTTATGAGATGGGGCCAAGATCATGTATCTAGGTTCCTTTATGGTTTATTTTATATTATTAAAGTGGAAGAGATGGGAAGTTCCAGTAAAGATTGGCTGCCCATTGTTCTAAGGTCTGAAAAACACATGGGGAAAAAAGCGCGATCCAGATACACCAAATAAACACTATAAATTAAATTCTCTAAAGTCCCATTGGAAAAGCTATTGTGGAAAAGTGTGAGAGGAGACAGTTATTAAAGGATGTGACAATATTCCACTGTGATTCTCTTTACAGGAAGGATGTGAACCTTAAGGAATTTACAGTGGACACCACAGATCTGACCCCACACAAAAGTGAAGACATCAGGCTGGGTATGTGTCAAATTTCGTCCTCCCTGGATGTCAAAAATTTAGTGAGTATTTGGGCCTTCTATCTAGATCTGTGAGAGCAATTAGGGCAAACAAACCTGGGGGGAAAATGGCAGGAAAAAAAAATCCTATGAATATTCTGCATCAGTCACCTCAAAGTGAGCTTTGAGTAGATGATCCAGAGCTTTGTGTTACATGCTGGGAGAATCTGTGGGATTCTCCTGTGAGGAGCAGGAACCTGAAATATCCATAACTGATTAGTGCCAGGGGCAAAAATGAGGTGGGAGCAGCTTTCCTTTTGCTACTGAGTGGCTGAGTAACTCCACTCCCAGAAACCTGAAGGGCTGGAGTACATCAAGGAAGGCCTGATTGTGCCTGTCTTGCCTATAAAACTCTTGTTTTCTTTTAATATTCTAATGTCTGTCTGAACCACGCTCCTCCCTTACACAGATTACAAAAACAACATCCTGAAGGAGAAGGCTGAGCAAGCCAGAAGCTTCCCAGCAAAGAACATTGATTTAGACAAAGGTAATAATGACTTGCTTCCCCCTAATTGGTGGCTGTAGGAACCTTCTGCTGGGCAGCAGGAGGGAGCAGCTCAGCCCATCAGCGAGCTGACCAAGCCACAGCCCAGCTAGGAATGATAAACACCCTGGCAAATGGCAGCAGGAACGAGGAGCCAGTTCCCTGCCCATCCTTTCATCACGGGGCCACAAGATGCAAGTGGTGATTAGGCTTTTCAAAGCTTTCGGCGTGGCACAAAGCGAGCTTTTTCTTCCTTGGAAAAAAGAATGCCTGGCAGGGCTGGAATAGGGCCTGCTCTACTGTAACCTCAGAGGGAGATGGATCCCAAAAATGTCCTGGCAGTGCTGTTGGGGGAGAAAACACTGTGCTGGAGATAGTGTTTTGAGCTGAATTAATTTATGGGCAGTCACTCACTTCATCCAACAAAAGCAAACAGCTCTCCCTCCCCAGGGGCTGAACCTCCTTTTGCTTATCCAGTATTAATCCTGAGTGTTATGCCTCAGTTTGTAGAGTAGCACTTATGTCAAGCAGTGCTTGTAATAAGCTGCTAGATTCCATGACTCATTTAAGAGGAATTCAGAATATAACAAATGGGACTGAGATGATACCGAGCAGGGAATGGTCTGGTTGGCCCAGGAGTTGCCTCAGACCTGCTGTCCCTGCTGGAGTTCTCCAGATACTTTTCCCTGCATTCTTCAGAGGTGATCTGTGCAACAATTTAATACATAGGACATCTCACTGGAGGCTTTATGAGGGGACATTTATATCTATTTATGAGGGGGTACTGGGGACGTGGCTGGCTGTGAATGGACACTTGTCACTGCGTAGATAAATCCCTATTTTTGTGCTCATTTGAAAGGTTTGAAATCTCTCTCCAGGTGCTGACCTGTTTCCATTTGCTTTCAGATTTCAGGAAGGAATACTGTAAATGAAGATATTCCCAAGCTGCTGGCTGGACCAGAAGCTTCAACCAAAGATAGATAACGTGGAAGAGAGATGACTTTTCTTAATGCCATCTCCCTCCAGTGTTGTTTTTTTATTCACATAGACTTGAGGGTGTTTGCAAATGCTTCTTGAAAGAGTTAGACTGTCTTGTGTGCATTTATGGGTTTGGGTTGCCTTTCCTCCTTGTCTCCCAATCCTCCATTCCCCTTTTCTTTCTTGATATTATTGTTGGGTTTATGCATCAATGATTTTTATGAGCTGAATCAGCAGACCTTTTGCTTTGATGTTATTGCTTTGAATAAACCAACCTGCATCACTGCATCCAGAGCCATCATTATATCAGGCATTTTTCCATGCAGTGTGTTCATCAGAATAACAATAGCAGAGCCTGGTCTCTCGTGGGCTGGCATGAATCAGTGTCACACAGCACTTTACATCTTCCAGGTGAAGTACAAAGAGCACAGCCCTCCCAAATGGCAATAGAAATACCTCATTTTGTGAGTGGGAAATATCAGTGCCCCTCATTTTGCAGGGGAAAGGGAGGCAGGTAAATGACCAAGAGTAGATTGGGTTCAGCTCCAAAGAGCTCTGGAAGCTGAACTCTGTATTTCTCACTCTGAGCTTGTTTGTTTTCATTTCAGTGCAGGCCAAGTCATATTTGGCAGGAGCAGACCCTTGCCTGACGGAGTTGCAGTGCTGTGATACCAGTGTCAGTTAGATCAGAACCAGGAATGCTTTGGAGGGGGCTGAGCTCCCGTGTGGAGCCTGGGATGTGCTTTTCCTGCCACGCAGAGCTGGTGTGCACATCGAACCGCAGGTATGGTTCCAGCACAGGCAGGTTGGTAAAGGGAGGAGCTCCTCGGGAGCAGCCCGTGAGGAACAGGAGCCTGTTGGGGATTTTCATGGGCCAGAAGGGCAGTCCAGGAGTGAGTGTAATCCATTTTCATGGATTTTGGCATTGTTCTGGCGAGTGGATACCTGAGGTGGTGGGGCTGTGGGCTGAAGGGGAGTTCTACACATGAACAGCGTGTCAGCTGGCGATGCCAAAAGAAACAGCAGGAATTCGGTGTTGTGATCCCAGCAGGTTAAAGCACCGTGGAAGCTGTGGAGTGTTAACAGTTCTACACAGCTCCTCTGACCACTTGGGGTGTTCTGGGGGCACCATTCCCAAACCAGGCACTCCCGTGGTCCTTGGGGCACAGAAGAAAAGGTTTTGGGCATGATGACAGTGAGTTGTGCAAGGGTGAAGGTGGCTGAGGATGGCCAAGGGTGAAGGTGGCTGAGGATTGCCAACCTACTCTTTGGTGGTCTGGAGAGAGTGGCAGAGGGAGGGGTTGTGTGTGGGCTTGGTGACTGGATGGAACTGAGGGCAGGGTCTCCAGCACCCCTTTCTTTCCGCCCCTGCCAACTTGGGTGTCTTGTCTGACTGATGCCAACGCTCTCAGACATCTAAATCCCATCCCAGACCCCGTCTCCCTCCTCCCACAAGCCCCTGGTGTGTGCCAGGGCTCAGGAGGACTCCCAGCAGGTCACAGGGACACTGCACTGGGTGGGATGGTCCTGAAAAGCTGAGCTCAGCTGCCCAGCTCTGCCAAAAGCGTGGTGGGTGAAGCCTCCTGGGTGCCAGAGGAGCTGTATTGTCTGTTCAGAAGGTTTGGACATCATGACTTCAATGCACACTTTTTATAGGGGTGGAAAATGGTCCATGGACATTTTTACAGATATCAATATTTCTCTCTGTTAGTGGGGTCTACGTGAAAGAATAATTATAGTGAGGACCCTTATTTTTAATGCCTTCAAGTAGTAAATATTAATAATAGAATGTAAGTAGGGGTGGAGATGAGCCTCCCTAAGCTACAGCTGAGCAGCTCCTTATCTTTAAGTTTGCTTAGCCCTTCCACTGCTCTCTGGACAGCTTTTGTGATTTGCAATCAAACTGCCTTTGCCATCAGTTAAGAATCACCTCCACAAAAGTGCTCAGGTTGGGCAGAACCGTGACTAGTGGAGAGGAGGGTCTGGGGTTGGTCCCAGGCCCCTTTTTTGCCTGCTTTTCCCCCAAACAGCCAGGGATTCTCAGCCTGCCTTAGGCTGGGGCTGATTGAAACCCAGGCTGCATTCCTGCAGGTGCAGGAGGCTCTGCTGGTTATTCCATCAGGGTGGCACGGTCTCAAGTAATTGTCATTAATGTCTCTCTCCCTCCCTTTCATGTCTGTGAGTCAAAGGCTGGAGATTTTCACTTGCCAGTTCCAATTGCTGAGCACAGCTCACAGAGACACCAGCTCCTCATAAACTCCAGAGGCATTTAAATACTTCAGTGGACTTCTAGGCTGCAAAATAGCTTAAGGGGAGAAAAATTAATATGTTCTCTGTAACAAGGACTAGGAAGAGCTTTATGAGTTCCTCGTCCTTGCTTTGATCACCAGCTGGAATTCGGGTAATGGTCAGACATGCCAGAGTAACCCTGGACTGATGGAGTTGGGATTGTGGCCCCTTTTCCTTCAGCAGAGGCACGTGCTGAGTGATTTGCCCGCTGACCACAACAGTGGGCTTCAAAAAGCAGCTGCCACATCCAGTGTGTCATTCAGGGTGTTAAAATTCTGGCTGAAGGGGACCCAGGCAAGACTGCTGCTGTGGTTTCAAACCGTTGAGAAAAGAGAAAAGGACAACTGGAATGCCAAACTGAAGAGTTCTGCCTGTTTATTTCTTAATGCAGAGGGATTATCAAGGGCTCTTTGCCCTCAAATAGTGATGAGAAGCCACTTGGGTCTTTCACAGGCTTTTGCCTCATCGCAGCCTCCCTGGCTTCCTGAGACATGCATTTTATGTTCAGTTAGTTAAAACAGTAATAATCCCTAATTTTTACAGCAGTTCCTCCTCAGTGAGTACCGAGGCTCAGTGAGGGCAGAGACATCAAAGTGTCTTTTGGGATAACGTGTGGACTGTGAGCCCTTGGTGTGGGACAAGGAAAGGGTGTTTGGCAGTGACCTTAAAAGGGGTTAAAACTGAGACTAGGACTGGACCCTTTTCAGCTCTGTGCACACTCTGCTTCCTCTCAGTCTGAAAGAAGGACTTGGTCCACAAAGCTTGTTTTCCTGTTGTAACTGAATTAATTTTCATTATTATTGTTGCTTAACTTTTGCCGTTTGTCATTGCTGTGTAACTCTCCTAATGTTTAAGAAATAAAGGAGAATGTAATGGAGTTTCCAGCTAAGGTTGGTTTTATTTCTTGCTCTTTGCTATCTCAGCCATTAGCCAGCGTTAGCTAATTCTTCCCAATAGCTGCACAGCGTGTTTCATCTCAGAGCATCCTAAAGTGCTTTACAAAGAGCAGATTGGCTTCAATAAGTAATTCCAGTGACTCCCAATATCCTTTCCATGTGGGGCATTATTATTTGACAGGGTCATGGGGCCCACGGAGAAATTGCAGCTCTCCAAAAGCGCTGGATAATGGGCGGATCCGCAGCTGTAGATGGAGCTCAAACCATCCATCAGAGGTGAAGGCTGGCAGCTCTTCCCCAGGATTTCATTTTGCAGGTCCAGAAGGGAAGATAACACATCCTGCTGGAATCTGTACTTCGCTCCCAGCCCAAATTCCTCTCTGCCTTGCAGAACTAACACCTTGCGAAGTTCCTGCTGCACATTCTGCTCTTGGAGGGCTTCCACCCTCCCTGAGCGGTTTCCCAGCTGGCACCAGAGTTCTTCCAGGGACACTGATGGAAACAGCTTGTATTGCTGCTTGGATGGACGGCGCAGGGGCAGGAATCTGAAGGATCAAAGCAGGATGTGGAACTAAAAGGTGGGCAAAAAAAGTGCAAACTTTAGCAAAGTGAGATAATTGACCAGCTTGTCCAGCTCTGGTGAAAGTATTATCTGCTCTCTTCTTCCCTGGCTGGAAATCCCACTCCATGCAATCTCCTGCCATTCCACAGCACCTCCTCCCTGGGGTGAATCACCATCCTAGAAACCCTCTCTGGTGCTGCTGTGAGGCTTTACTGGTCTCTGCTGGGTTATTGCTGGGGCATCTTGTTACTTTTCCCTGTCTCCAGGCAACGGATCTGATTTTCCAGGAAAGCAGCTGGGAACAAGGAGGAGCTGATTTAGCACCCACAGGGCCTGCTTTGCAGACCACTGAAATTAAATATTGTCATTGTCTCCCACTTGTCTGAAATGAAGTCCAGATTGTCCCCATTTCCTTTCTGCCTCCCAGTCTGAGCAGAGTCTTACTTGTAAGTCATTAACAGAACAAATTTCTGAGGGGAAGAATAAACACTGGGGACCTGAGAGAAGGAGGATAAAGACCTGAATAGACATTTCTAAGCAAAAAAACCACTCCTTTTCTAGAGGTCTGTAGGTGGCCCTCGGCAGATGAGCTGCTCTGAAGACAATTGCTGTAGGGACTCTTCCCTTTTTAAAGGAAGTGTGACTCTTTCTGTGCTGCAGCTGCTAAGAAGAGGTAGGAAACCCAGAGGAAAGAAAACAGGTTGGGTGCTGATAAGCAGGAGCTGCGATCAACGCAATAAATTAACTGGTGAGATGCAGATCCCATGGAACTGTTCGAAAACCAACACGAAAATCGTCTTCCATCCTTCTCTTTTCCCCTCCCATGTGACCTGTAGGGCAATATCCCTCCGTAACACAGATTCCTCAGTTAAGGGTGTTTGGGGAATGTCACTGCAAACATCTCCTGTCGTTTCCCCCCGGGTTTTTTCGTGTTTAAATGCAGTGGCGAGGGAAGCCCCGGGGAGCTTTGCCCAGGAGGCTCCAGAGCTGCACTCAAAGGCTTTTGCTTCCCTCTAGTGTTTAATGGCTTTATTTCCTTGTCAGCTAACTGTGACTGAGTCCTGCCCAAGGTCCACTGCACAGAGAGGAACAATAAATGGGAAAAAAAACCACCTTGCAGGTCTTTTGGACCAGAGCCAGAAGTGTAAAGTGCCTTGGATTGCATCCTCCTGACACCCCCCACCCTGGGGCAGCTACAGCCCCTTTAGCAGATCCAAAATGTGTGGTTGCAGCGATATTTTTCTGCTTCTCTTTCTATTTTAGGATCATTTCTGTGTCTACCTCACATTCTGCACCGTTGCTAATCTTGCCAACAGTCCTCCCAGGGAAAGAGGATTCTGTTCTTTTACAAATGAATTCTTGCAGGTGGATGAAAAACACCCCCGGAATCTCCGAGTGGGTGCCCAGAGCGTTGGTTTCCCTTTTGTCACATCCCTGTACACAAACACTGATTTGCTGAGCACCCAGAGCGTGATGAGCTCTCAGAATTCCCTGAGACAAGCAACAACCATCGCTATAATTCAAAGGATGGCTTTTTTTTTTTGAAAGGCCTTGCTCATTCCCTGTGTGGTAACCAAGTGCACTGCTGCATGAATGAAGAAAAGGGGGAGCAGCTTTTATGCCTCGGGACACTCTCAGCTCCCTGCAGGGGCCAGCAAGACTATTTCCTCTATCACAGAGAGCACAGGATTTTGTGCCTCATATTTATTTTTTGCTGAAGTGTTCAGGCCTGAACTCTGCAAGAAACGAGATATTAGCCCTGATGGACCAGTGGTGTCTCCTGCATTCCTGTGTCCTCTCTTTAATTGGATTAGCTTGTGGTTTGACTGCAACATGAAAGTGGGTTTTGTCCTCTCTTCTGTGCTTTATGGGGACACAGAAAGCCTTCTGTGAGTCACAGATCCAGTCTTATCATGCCTGTTCCAAGGTAGTCATCTGACAATTATACAAGTCGTTATATTTTCAGTTGTCGAGAGTAAAAGCGAAGCTCAGAGAGCAAGAGCAGAGGCTCTGCAGCTTCAGTCTTTGTGTGGGCACCACCTGGGCCTCTGAGCAACTCAGGAGCTCGTTAAGTGCCAGCTCAACAGACCAAAGGGTTGGGTGTTAATATTTTGCCTGAGTTTCCCTCTGCAAAATAAAGGTCAGTACCCCAGAAGATACAGTTTGTACCAGAGTTACAGTCTTGCCAAAAGGGAGCCTTCCAATCCTCACCCAGAGTGTCTTGAGGGCCGTAGAATTCATGGGTTGATGGAGCACTTTCTACACCGAGGTGCTTTGCAGAGCCTTAAACTCCTGTCTGCACACCTGGGACAGAAGGCTGAACACAAATCTTCACAGAAACCTTCAGTGCTCTCAGAATGCCAAAATTAAAGAAGTGAGAAACGACCAACCATCCTGAGAAGCTTTTTATGTACACAGAAACAACTCTTGAAAATTACTCTCTGAAAGGCACTAAATTGGTCATTCCTGGCTTAAACCAGCACCAGATCACTAGTTACAGGATGAGGAGTAAGGCCATATCTTTACCTTGCTGTTTATCTCGTTTGATGATCACACAAGCATTCCCATTTAGCAGGGAGGAGTGGCAGGAACATCAGCTGGAGAACCTCAGTGGCTGTGATTTTGTAATTCCTTCACTATACCAGAAATGGCAGCAGGCAGGTGATGATGTTTTGGTCTCTCGGTGTTGTTAAACATTGTTGAGTTGTTGGTAAACAAGTTCCCAATCAGGATCTGGGACCTGGTAATGATTAAACTTTCAGAAAATTGAAAATAATAAATAGCAATAACGTTAACAAACCTTCTGGCAGCCACTAACACAGTTGGCTCCCCTGTTTTTTGCTGGTAAGAAAATCATTCCAGTGCCACAGGTGATTCAGTCCCTGAGCTGTGATTTACCCCTTCACAGAAAGCAGCTGAACACTCTGAGAAGTGAATGTCCCCTTCCTTTGAAAGGGCAGAAAAGAACATCATTAGCTTGGGATTTACCTGATGAAGGATTTTTTTTTTTTAATGAACAAAATATTCCTTGAGACCTAAGGTCTGAAATGTTCATTTTCTGGTTGCCATCTTTTGGGGATTTCTAGAAATAAAGGAGAACTCTTTCTTCCCAAATACATCACCTGCAAAGCAGGGCACTGTGATTCTGTGATCCCTATACATGTCCCTTCCCCATCCCTGTTCCCTACTCCATCCCCTTCGCTGTCCTGTCCCTTTCCCCTCCCCATCCCATCCCATCCCCATTCCCTTCCCCTTCTCTTTCCCCATCCCATCCCATCCCCATTCCCTTGCCCTCCCTTTTCCTCCTTCCCCATCCCATCCCCGTTCCCATCCCCTCCCCTTCTCTTTCCCCCTCCCTGTCCCGACCCTGCTCCCATCCCTGTCCCCTTCTCCTCCTTCCCCTTCCTCTCCCCATCTCCTTCCCGATCTTCGTCTCCATGTCTTTTCCATCCACATCCTCGTCCCATCCTTGTCCCCTTTTCTCCTTCATCCCACCCTCATCCCTTCTCCTTCCCTTTCCCATCACCATCCCACCCCACCCCGTTCCTCCGCGCTGCGGGCGGGGGCGGTGCGGGGGCGGTGCGGGCGCTGCGCGGGGGGCGCGGTGCAGGCGGAGGGCGCACCCGAGGGGGGTCTCCCCCGCACCCCCCGCACCCCGCACCCGCAGCCCGGGACCTCCCGCACCCCCGACCCGCAGCCCCGGCCGGGCCGGGCTCGGCTGGCGGCCGGCGGGGCGGCCGGAGGAGGATGCGGGCGGGGCGGGCGGCGCTGCCGTTCCCGGGTCGGGCAGCTAGAGAGCAGTGCAGGGAGCGGAATCCCGGGAGCCGGGAGCTCCCTTCCTGTCGGGAAGGCCGTGAGCGGAGCCGAGCGCCGGCCGAGAGGCCCCGGGCCGGCCGCCCCCGCTCCCCTCGCCCATGGCGGAGACCAAGATCATCTACCACATCGACGAGGAGGAGACGCCCTACCTGGTGAAGCTGCCGGTGCCGCCGGAGAAAGTCACGCTGGCCGATTTCAAAAATGTCCTCAGCAACCGGCCCGTGCACAGCTACAAGTTCTTCTTCAAGTCCATGGACCAGGATTTCGGGTGAGCGGCCGCGCCGCCGGCGCATCCCGGAGCCCCCGCGGAGCGCTCGGAGCATCCCCGGGGCACCTGCCGGGCTCGGCCCCGCTCGGCCCCGGCCCCGCTCGGCCCCGCTCGGCCCCGGGAGCCGCCGCCGCGAACATGGCGGGCGCGCCCGGCCGTGCCCGGAGCGGGGTCGGCGCTGTCGCCATCCCGGCCCGGAGCCGCCCGGAGAACCCCCGCGACCCGCCGCACACCCCGGCGGAGCCCCCCGGGCCCGCTCGGCGCTGCCCTCAGGCCGGGCCGGGGCGACCCGCGGCTGTCACCGCAACCGGGAGAGGCCGCGGGAGCGCCCGGGCATCGGGGACACGGCGGGGCCGCGGGGAAGGGGTGCCTGGAGCGGGTGGGGAGAGACCGGCGGGGTCCGCGGGCTGCCAGATCCTCGGGGGTCAAATGGGTGTCACATCCTCGGGGGTGACACAGATGGTCAGTGGTCAGACGGCTCCAAGCGGCTGCAAGTCCTCGGGGGGTCAGAGAGGTGACAAATGGCACCTGTGGTCAAAGGGGTATGAAATGGGCAGTGGTCACACGGTGCCAGGGGGCTGGTTCCACTTGAGACAGCGGCTGAAAACCCTCGGGGGTCAAACGGGTGTGAAATCCTCCGGGGTCAGATGGGGGACAGATCCTCGGTGGTCAAACAGGTGACAGACAGATCGTCGGGTGTCAGGCGGGTGACAGGCGGTCCCTGGTCGAACGGGTATGAAAAGGCCAGTGGCCAAACAGGTGACAAGTGGTCAGTAGTCAGACAGGTGTGAGAAGGGTTGGTTGGTGGCGAGAAGGGTGACAAGAGGTCAGTGGTCAAACAGCTGTCAAGTCCTTGGGGGCCAAAGGGGTGTCAAATGGTCCCTGGTGAAACAGCTATGAAATGGTCAGTGGTCAGATGGGTGGGAAATGGTCAGTGGTCAAACTGGTATGAAATGGTCAGTGGCCAAACGGCTCCAGGGGCTGGGCTCAGATGGCAGCTGTCAAATCCTCGGTGGTCACACGGGTGTCAAATCCTCGGTGCTCACACGGGTGTCACAACCTCGGGGGTCAAACAGGTATGAAATGCTCGGTGGCCAAACAGGTGACACAAGTGGCTGGTGGTCAGATGTCCCCTCGCGAGGGCACGTGCCCTGCTCCCCACTGCCCACGCGTTCCTCGTGCTGGGAATGCTGGAGAAGACAAGGGCCAGGCTTTGAAAGGCCCTCTGTGCTGGTGCAGGCCAGGGCTGTGAGCAGAGCGAGGGCGTATCTGCCATCGTTCTGGTCCCTGCATGCCGGTGTGGGTTGTGTGCCACTGGGCTTATCGACAGCCATAATAAAATAAACCAATAAAAGCCCCTTTGACAGGTTGCCAGACAGTAACTTTCAAAATGTATTAATCCTTTTGTAGCAAATCACTTCTCTTTGTACTCACATCTGTCGCTGGCGAGGCAATTTTGCACAGTTAAATGCCTTGCCAGGGAAAAGAAAAAAAATAGAGGGGAGCAGGTTTGTGGGAAGCCAATATGGCCCTGACTCCAGAATAACGCCGTGGCTGAGGTGCAGGTTTCGTGTTTGGTGGGAGAAATCATCCCAGGCATCCTTTTACACATTGTGCAGCCCCTTTCTCACCCGTGAGACCCGGAGCCTTTCACGCTGATGGTGTTTTTCTCCCCTGGTGGAATGTGGGTATTGTTTGTTGACACATATTCCTTGTGTGGGGAGCTGTTAGTATTGGCCCGTTACCACAGGAGGTGGGCTGACTTTTTTGTTTCCTCTGAGTAGTGAAAACATTTTTATTTTCTTGGGGGGGGGGAAACAACTACAGGGAATGTTTGTTTTCAAAATATCGTCTCTGCCTGTAAATTTCTCCCCTTCGCCCCCAAGTGACAGGGACGGGCAAACCCTTGTCCTGGAGGTGATGGAAGGTGAGGGGCTGCACGTGGGGGATGATCTGGACCTGTAAATTCTGCCTCATTTAAATAATACTCTCAAATGCAGCTACTGAAAGCATTTGGGTGACGATCTGTTGCCTTGAGACAGCTCCAGGTGACTCTGTAGATGGGACTCTTGGAAGCCACGGAGCTGTCAGACAGACCTTTGCTTTTGGTTTGTGTGTCTTGTTCCTTGCGTGTTTGTTCCTCTCTGAATCCTAAATACTTAAAAAAATAGAGAATAAAAAGAAAAACTACAAGAAAACATGGATGAATTTCAGTTGTCTTAGTAAATGTTAATGGTAAACATGGGTTTGTTGGTTTGGTTTTTTTTTTTCCATCATCTTGTCTGCAAACTGACTTCTTTTAGAATATCCTGAGCTGGGAAGGGACCCACAAGGATCATCCAGTCTCCTTGTGTTAGGAGAGCAAATGTTTTCCTGGAGAACTGGAGCCTCCTTGAGAAGCCAGTGATGGGGAACTGACTTTGCAATTCTGCACATGTTGTTGTAATTAAGGCACGGCCTTTTCCTGGATCCTGAAATAATGGAATAAATAATTGTGCTCAGAAGCAGTGGATGTGTTGAATGGTTTCCAGCCATGAAAGACAGAGTTATTAAGGATTGGAACAGAACTGGGTTGGGGATATGGAGCTGTGTCATGGATTCCTTATGGAATTGAGCAGTCCTATGTTTCTTGCACCTGTGCTGAGTCCAGCTTTGCTCCCTGGAAGCTGCAGGAAAAGGTGCAGCAATGTTGTATTTCCTTCTGAACTTTGGTTACAGTTTAATTTACTGCTTCACCACTTCTCCCCGTGCCAGTTCATTCCCAAGGGCGACTTCTTCCCCAGCTCATGATGGGACGGCCCTGCTTTTATTCTGCAAGCCGGGGCTTTCCTGCTGACTCCATCTGTAGACATGATGCTGTTTCTGTGATGCAGGATGTCCAACTGTGCCCTGACATTAAGACTCAACCCTTGGAAGTGCTTTGTAGCTTCTATTTTTATTCCACTTGGCGGGAAATTAAGCGGGCTCAGAGTCGTTAATGTGACAGTATCTACCAGCAGTGAAATTTAGAAAAGGTGATGTTTGTGGTGTGGTTTTTATAGACAAGGAGCTGTGTCATCAGCTGATTTAGTTACTTCCAGCCACTGGTTCTTTCCTCGGGGGAAAGCTCAGGGGTCACTTCCCATCACTGAGAGTGTTGATCGTAAGGTTAGAGCCACACAAGAACACACAATGAAGTTCCATTAATTCTGTGATGATTGAAAAATGACAACTAATGAATCCATCTAAAAATAAAGCTTTAGTTTGTGATGTCTGGGCTCTCGTGACTGAAATTGTGACAGCTGTGTGGGATCCAAATGATTCATAATGAATCTGCGTGACAGATCCTACAAGAGGAATTCCTATCTGTCTGCTTTTAAATATTTGATATTTCCAGAGCTTTGCTTGTAAAACACTGCCATTAACTTCCAAAAATATGAAATTATGAATGTGTGTGATCCAGGCATTGCCATGAGTGATGTGTTTTAATTTTGCTGTGCAATGACCTACTCTGAGACTTGGTGCTGCTCTTTCAGCTCTGGTCCAGATGCTGTGACATGATTAGGGCAGGAGAGGTTCAGAGGAAGAGCTTAACCATCTGAAATACACGGGCCTGTCCAAAAAACTGATAAAATGTTCCCTCCCTGCCTTGCTGTGGTTCCTCTGCTCAGTTCAGTCACCGTGTCCTGGGCTGTGCAATCTCTGCCCGTGGAATTCCAGGCTCTGTCTGTCCTGCCATCCTTCTGGGTGAGGTTCAACTCCTCATTCTTTCCATTGTGTGAACTAATACTCCTTTGATGATACTTCTTTAGGGAGTACTCTGAGGAGTGGCTTTTGGAGCATTCCTTTGGTATCAGCAAAAGAACTTCCTTTCAAACTGCACTTTTAAGGTGCAGCTGTTTCTGCGCAGAAATTTTGGGCTTTCCTGGTGCTTGGGGTGTTGAAAACGAGCGAGCAAATGTGATTTAAAGCACTAGGAATCCACTTTGGGGATTGTGAGCTGAATGGGGCAGTTTTGGATGACAAGAGGAAAACGAGAAGCACTGTTTTGTTTCTCATGGAGGGAAAGCATCATCTCTGTTTTCACCCTTGCCCTAAGAGGAGTCATAACTGAGAAAGAGGAGTCCTAACTGACAGGTATCTGTCTGTAGCTATAATTTCATAATTGGGAAAGCCTTTAGAGGCAAGGTATTGGTATTTTTCATGGGGAGAAGTGAAAGCAGGAATTGCTCATAAATCCATGAGGCTTCGACAGTTGTGGGACTGGATGGTCTTTTTGTGCCCTTCCAACCCAGGCCATTCTATGATTCAAAGACCAGTTGCCACAGAGGTCTGAATTCAAGAGGAAGTTTTTGGGCTGAGTTCTGTGCTTGGGAAAATTGTTTCCAAGCTTAATTCAGGGATGTGCAGCAGGCTGGACAAAAGGGCTTGCAGCTAGGACTCAGCCTTTTAGGTGGACTCTGCTGTGCTCTGGATTAGTGAGAGCACAGATTTTTGGGCTGGGTGTTTTTTGGGTAGTTACTGCAACACGGATTTTAATGAGGTATTTTTTTTGCTGGTGTTTTTAAGGAGATCCTCTCGAGACTAAAGAGCCACATGAAAGGATGCCAACCACCATCCTTGTTTGAAAACTGAGCAAGCAGGTGACAGAGGCTGATATAGGGCAGTTACAGGTAGGAGTCTGTCTTTTTCGAAACAGAAATAAAATGAAGGCGAGTGCTTCTTATTTGCATCAGAAAACATGGAGCTGGCAGGCCAATGTGCAGAGAGGGGGCATGTGCTAAAAATAACAGCTCAGGAAAATGATCTTTGCAGCTCTGTGACAGGGATTGATGCCCACAGAGAGAGGCTGTGGTGGATCAGAACCAGGCAAGGCAGGGGATGTTGAGGCAACTCAGAGCTCTGGCAAGGAATTTGTGCTGAGTGGATGGAAAGTTTCAGGAAGGCTACACAGAGAGTAAGAGCTACATGGAGGTGGGATGTGGGAGCAGCCAGAGAATTCAGGGTGATGCCCAGGTTACAGACCTCAGTGATGGGCAGGGAGAGGAGCAGAAAAGAGGTGTGCCATGCAAAGTTTGGTCTTGAAATGCAAGCAGGATCATCTTGACAAAGCAACCAGGTGGAATTTCCTTCTGAGTGCTTGTTTTCCCACGTGTCTCCTCCCTGTGCAGTCTCTTGTACCCTCAGTGCTACTGAGAGAGCGGGGTGTTTTCAGGAGAGGTGAATGAGTAGTTCCATGGGGGCAGAAGTAATCACACCAGGTTTCCTGAGGGTTTATGCCCTCTCTGTTCTCTCAGGCTGCTTCATCAGTAGTAGATATTTCGAGGTCAGACCAGTTGGACTGAGGAAAACCCATCAGTTCACTTGGGCACAGGTTAAAAAGGGTTTGGGCTTCAGCTGCTTGTACAGTCTTCTGATTCCCCACACAGACCTTTGTGACACGTTCACTGACGATGTCTTTGGGGTAGCAGCAGATGGAGCAACAAGTGGGCTTCTTGTAAGGATTCTTTTCCTCCTTTTTGGCCAGGTTTGGCTGTCTGGAGGCCGGGGAGGAATGATGGGTTGTGTAACAGCCAGAGCTGGCTCCAGGTCACGCTGGGACAGCTGCTCGTGGGGTGTAAACAGGCAGGGCTGACCAGGGAGGTGAATGTGAGGCATGTTCCAGCCTCCTGGGTGAGATCCATGACCCTTCTCCTCTGCTGCTGCCAGCTTTGCTTTGGGAGCCCGTGGCAGGGGATGTGGCAGCCCCGACACTCACTCTGGGGCAGGTCCAAAGCCTGGTGAAGTCACTGTTTTCTGAAATACAGGGGATTTCAAGCCACTTCCTTGCTGCCATGTGGACAGTGCTGGTGCAAATGTGTGACATGCAGCGGGAGGGAAATGCTTTTAATGAAGGCTTTCCTCAAAAACCCACAGCTGGATGAGTAGGTTTAGTTGGGAAGGGTTTTCATTAGTTCTTTGAGGCAGCCCTTAAAACCCTGAGTGTGGGGACTCTTGAGTGCACAGTTCAGCGGGTTGGTCGTGGTTCTTTCCAGCTTTCACTCCACTCCAGGTGGTCTGTTAGACTCCTGAACAGCTTGGAAAACACCTCCAAGATCACCGTGTCCAGCCATTAACCCAGCACTGCCAAGGCCATCACTAAAACATGTCCTAGGGTCCCCAAGTTTCATCTTGATTAATCAAATGCATCTGGAATAATAGGCTGAGAATCAGGATTACCAAGAGCAGGTCCTAGGCTTGATGGGTTCAGGGGGGGAAGGAGAATGAAGGCTGGAAGGGAGAGTTGCTAATACCTGCAGAAACTTGGAGTACTGTTACCTGGTGGGAGAAAATGGATAGTTGCATAGTTAAAGCACTGAATTGAGAATTGGAAATAGAAAAATAATGTATTTAGGCTTGGACTGAGCAAAGTGCTGGGGCACAGAGAAGTACAGGCTGTGTTAGGCTGTGCCTGATGAGAATAGCCCTCATTTTTCCCGGCTTGTCCTTGTTTTCTCCGCTGAAATCCATAAACTTTCTGGAGACTTCCACTGCCTGTGTTTATACAGCATCTAACACTGGGGTGCTTTTCTGTTTGCTGACATCAGAAAGCACTGTTGCAGTACAAATAATAAAAAGGAGTGGAAGGACATGGGGCTGACAGACCTCAGAGCTCACACTTTGCAACCACACCAGTGGAGCTGACACACATTTTGCCAAGCTGATCCTGATAGCTGTCTGCAGTACAAGCCACTGCTTATTTTAATGTCCCAGCTGTAATGTAATCTAAATATTTAAAACAACCACTTTTTCTGCTGGAACCTGAGCCCTGCTCGGCTCCGAGGGTGGAGTATGTTATATTTATTAAAAGCTAATGCTATGAAAACATGCTAAAGGGACACATCAGGTTTGGTCTGCTTCCTGTGGGCTGTGATCTGCAGCGGGGCAAGTTAGAAAAACAAGTTTACTACTGTTCATTTAATGAGCACCTCCACGTAGTGTAGGCAGAGTTTTGTTTTTCTTCTTTTTCCCCCCCCTCCCTGTGCTCAGGTAGATTTGTTTGGGCTTGAGGATACACAGAGGCTGTGCAGCTGTTGGAAACGTCAGCCATCTCCCTAGGATTCAAGTTCAGCAACTTATCTGTGGGGCTTGCTGTATCTCTCATTAAAATTTGCCTGGGAAGCAGGTTGAATTAAGTGGGATTAATTTAATAGCAATTTTGGAAGGATTATCACCGTCCTGTCCCGCCACAGGAGAGCGAGCAGGGAGCCAGGAGGAGATCCAGATGCACCAGGAGATCCACATGCAGAGCTTTGAAAGCAATCCTGAACAGCCACGGAGCAGATCAAAAGTTGGAATTTAGGAGTTATTTCCCATTAAATTCCCTTTAAGCCTGCCCAGGTTTTCCATGGCGTGGCTGAGGATCAGCAGGATCGCTTGGATCCTGCTCACCTCGGAGCTGGAGCCTGGCATTGGCAAAAACACTGCTGCATTTGAGCCTCCACTCTGAATGCAGCCTGAGAGGGGTTTCCATGGCTGGGCAATTAGCATATTCTGATTAGTGCTTCCAGGGGATTGTTTGATTTGATTGATTTTGCACCAATAGTTTATTCCAGCCGTTGTGCCCCAGCGCCAGGAGGGAAGGTTGGCAAGGTGGAGGTTGGGAAACACAAGATAGGGTTGGTTTTTTTTCTGGAAGTGGCATCACTTACAGAATCCACTCCCTGTTCTTCTGGGCTTTATCTTCTTCAGGAATCATGACATGTTTCAATTTGCATGTCTTAAGAATTAAAGCTCCCTCTCCCCTCTCTCTTTTTTCCCCCACGACAACTGGGGTTTCCTGTGTGTTTGACTGATGTGTTGCTGTGCTTGAGATGATCAACAGTGGATTTTTCTGCCTCCATCTCTACATGAAACTCTTTTAAATGTTGGTTGTTTTCCCTCCCTTAAATTCTGGCTAATATTCACTCTTTTTTTTTCCTGTGCTTTCCTTCCCAAGTTGGTTGAAATCCAGTATTTTAAAGCCTCTAAACCCTCACCCCCCTTGTCAGCAGGTATGTACCTCTCTCATGTGCCTCACGTTATGGGAGGGAAAACCAGTAGGATCAGCTGATTGTTCCAGTAAATGGGGCTGACTCAATCCAGCTCTTTATATGAATTATAGTTTAGTCTGAGGTTTGTGCTTTGAGATTTCTGGCTTCCATTCGGAAAGAAATTAAGAGAGAGGAAGCAAAGTGACAGGTTTTAGATTTACTCTCCATTTGCCCCATTTTCTGGGTTCCTTTCCATAAGGACTCCCCTGTAGTTTACTAAAGCTGAGTCCTCTACACTATGCTGAGCACAAATATCCCTGGTGCAGTTTAGTGGCTAATTACTTAATATCCAGTGTGGCATCTTTTATTTGGCCACGTTATTGATAAAGGAAAAAAACCCAGGTGCCTCTTCCTTTGCTGAATGTCTCCTTTATGTGCTCTAATTGAGTGGTAATTAAGAAGAGTCCTGCAAGGGCTGTGTGTGATCTGCAGATGAACCTCCTCTGGGGTAATGTCAGTAGCCAGCATTTTGAGATCCTCCTCCATGGAGCTCATGGGGAAAAACACGTGGAAATTCAGTTGAAGCACAGCTATTTCTGGAGTATCTGGCAAGATTGTTGTCTGTGCAACCCCAGTTCCAGAGAACTGTTTGCAGACAAGATGCACTGGGAAGTTCAGCTGGGAAAGTGAAGAGGGGGGAGTAGAGCATTCCTGACCGTCTCTGATATCGCTTTTACTGTTTGTTTAATCTGTGCTTGTTTTTATTCTCTTGGTTGGGGTGCTGAATCTGGGCAGATGATTAAACTCAGCTGTTTTTCTCCTCCCAGCAAAATGTGCTGTTTGTTCATAATCATTTAGGGCAGGTCTAACTGTAATTCCAGTGGAGTTAGAGGAAAACCACTCCTGAAAATCTCCCCATTAGTGTTCAGAAAAGCAGTCCTGCCTATCCAAGAGTTCCAAACAGGGTTTTTTTCTGCTCCTTATCTTAGTCCTGTCCAAAAATTTATCAGTGAATACAGACAATTAAATTGCTCTGCATCATTAATCTGCTCCTATTGCAGATGGAAGCCTAACAGGAATTAAATCCCAGTGTCTGTTTAAGAGCTTGTTGCTGACAGTGAAAGTTATAATTACATGTTCCAATGCCATGATACAGAGACTTACCTGAGGTTACCTCCCAACATGCTGACACCTTCTACATGCCTGGGACTGTGTCAGGTGTAATCCCTGTTCAGGTATTTTGGAAGAAACTTCCTCATCATGGTTTTACTCAGCCTAAAAATCAGTGTGTTAAGGCAAATTCATAAGGTAATTTTTCCAGAAAGCAGCATCTGTTGACAGTAATATCAGATTTCTTTTCCCCCCTCTGAGTTCATGGCAGCTCCCACTGTTTTCTGACCCTCTTTTGCTTGGAGAGGACACAAAAATGAGAATTCCTGTCCCTTACACACCCTCCCAAAATTGGCAGAGAGATGATCCTCTTCTGGAGGAAGAAATGGAGAGGTCGTGTGCGTCCAGAAAACCTGCAAATCTCAGAGCTGTATCCAGTATCTTCTGAATTCTGTGTGTTTTCCCAAACTTGGTAGTGACCTTGAGGTGACAAGTACTGCTTGGACTGAAACCTGGGGAAGGGTAACAGTATTTTTTAGCAGAAATGCATTGTTTTGTGGAATTGCATAAGCCATTTTTAGTCATTGTTGTTCCTACTGGGAAGAAGAGGATATTTATAACCCTCTTTATTTCTGTGGGATGATTTGGTCAGATTGCTTTGTCCTCTACGTGTGTGAGAACAGAATCTGGTGAAAATACCCTCCCATCTGAGCTGAAAAATACAGAATTTCCAGGGTTACGGAATTTCCAGGTTCACCTTACGAGGTGAACTGGTTTCTCCTCTTGGGATGTTCTTTCCAGGGTATCCAGTACTTCAGGAGTCTCTTAATTTTGCTGCTTCTGTTTCACTTGCTGTTTGTCTTTTTGGCAATATCAGAAATATTCCTGTGGTTTGGAGCCGGGTGATCCTCACAGAGCTCCAAGGAAATGTCTCTGTAGCCAAGTAGGGGATGGGAGCAAGGGCTTGTTTTTGGGCTGTGGTCCCCAAACACCAGCTCAGGGAACTGCTGACACACAGAGCTTTTAAACCCTAATTGAGTGAAACTCCTGAATGTTTGTTTTTTAACTTAAATCTCCAAAGTAAACCCATCCCGAGGTGGGGATGTGCTCGCACAGCTCTTCATTTCTGGTTCCCAAAGGGAACCTGATTCCAAACTCCTCTGTGGTACCTGGAAACAGTGAATGGCTTAATCCTGGTTGGCCTTTGGGACAGGTTATTCTGACCAGTATATTTGCCCAGGTTTTTTTGGATACCAACAACCCCTGTGTTGGGAGTGCAGGTGCTCTCCTGAAAACAGGACTTGGAGATGCTCCGAGTTCTGAGACCCCAGAGCTTGGGTATAAATATGTGTAAGTACATAAATTACAGTGGATTTGGAAGGCTTGCCTGACAATAAGGAAACTCCTGGTGAGAGGGGATGGAATGTGCAGAATGTCTGTGTTTAAGGGAAGAATGCTTGGTCATGGTAAGTTCTTTGGGATCAGTCAAGGTGATTCCTCCACCGTGGATGTCACTGAGCAGTGGGATCTGGGGTGGGCCCACCATTCCCCTTCAGCTCCCTCAGCACCAGCCCCCAGACAAGATTTACATGTTCTGTGCAGGGAGAGCTTTTTATTTGATGCAGAGGCTCTGCTTTTCCCATCTTTCCACTGCTTGCCTTTGAGCTGGGCTGCCCTGCCACTGGAATGGCACTTCCCAAAGTAATTAAGCACCAGCCCGGGGTTTAATGAGCGTGTTGGGGAAGGGTGAGGGTGTTGCTGGTGATTTTGCTGATGCTGGTTTGGGGTCCCAGCTCTCAGAGAAGGCTACTGGAAGCTTGTCCTGCCATCCCTGCTGCAGAGTTTAATCAGTTGAGACAAGCTGCTGAGCAAACACAGAGGACTTCACAGTGCTCGAGGAAGGACCGACCTAAATAGTTGCCCTGTGATGCTGTTGTGGCTTATTTCCATGTGAAATGTAAGTAATTGGGGGAATAACCATCATTTTTGGTTATTTCAGTGGCCTGGGTAAGATAAAGAATGAAAACCACTCGGGAGGATATTCAAAATATCTCTGATTTTGGGAAGAAGTGCCCTAGAGGGGCTGGGCAGCAATCTGGGAGGAGCAGCCCTGCAAGGGACCCTCCAGGTTTTTATTTCTGTGTTTATTTTAAGACCTGCCTTTGCATTTCTGAGGTGTAGAAGGAGGTGCATTTGGAACATCCTTAGGGAGGGTGTGTGTGCAAACAGTGTTTGCTCACACCTGCCACTGCGGGGAAGAGGGACAAGAGCTGTTGTTCTAACAACTGTTTGCTGTTCAAACCAAAACCCCACCGCCTACAGTCGAAGAGGAACAGACAGATTTGAAAGCTGGCTCCAAAATAAGAGGGTTTTTTTTAGTTAAATCTTATCTGAAACCTGCAATATTTCAGCGCCTTCTCTCTGCCTTCCCTCTGGAATGTGAGGAGAGGAACAGGCTGTGTGGGTTGGGATTTGAGGTCTGAGTTGAGTTTTACCTTTTCCAGCTACTCTGTATTTGACCTTGGGGAAGTGATCTGCTCCCTGAGATTACAACCAGTTAAACTTGTGCCTAAGCTAATTTATGTACAGGACTTGTGCCTTTGGAGGAGACTGTGAACATGTTAAAATTACATGTCTACTGCCTTGGATTTTTGGCAGCCACTGTGGTAGAAGTTCTCTGCACTGACCAGTGGCTGTTCCATTTGTAGCCACGTCACATTTTCCATAGAAATTTACTGTCGTGGTGGAGTTTTTAGAATGATATAAATAAATAAAACTGATCTGCCAATGCATTAAAAACAGAGCTAGGGGGAAAAAAAGTGGATTTGCAAGACTTTGGGGGGGGGGAGCTGCTTTTTAAATATGTTCATTTCCACTTGTAATTTATGACCTGTTTTAGTTACAGACACAAATTGAAAACAGGTACAGTAAGTGAAATGAAATTAATTGAGCCCAGAGACTTGCCTGGTGCAGAAGGGATTATGGATGCAGGACAAAGTTCTCCTTTATTTGGGAAAGAATATGCAAAGAAGTGCCTGACAGTGATTACATTTTGCTCTTACCAAGGAGTAAAGCTGCCCAGTAGCAACAAGTGATGGCAAGGCAGGAGTGCTGCAGAAAACATGAACATTTAGGAATCTTCTGGACCAACCACTTGGTTTGTAACTGGAGGTGCCACTTAAATGCTGAATCCAAGGTTGGGTTTCTGATGTCACAGGTAAATATGTGGGGATACTGAGTCATTACAGACTGTTGAGCAAGTGCAATGCTCACAGACATGCTTGACGAGTTCCTTATTTCAGCGTATGCAAAAATCCTCGCTGCCTTCACTGCCACTGCAAACTAATCCTGAAAGGGTACAGAATGTGCCTTTCACAGGGCTCTGGGGATTTGGAGGAAAGGTAAAGTCAGTGCTGGCCCTGGAGCGCTGTGAGGAGCTGGTGGTGATTGACTGGTTTCACAATATGTCTCCTGGTGGATTCTGGGTGGAGATAAACTTTGATTTTTTTGAGTGAAGGGTGGATTTATTCCTTGTTCCCCGTGCTGTTTCAGGTCTCCAGCCTGCAGGGATCACCTGTGGGGTATGTGGGAATCCCGTGCCCGACGTGGTGTCACGCAGTGCATCTGAAGCAGAGCAATCAAACGGTTAATATCAAAGTCTCTGCCTTTCTGCCCTTCCAATTGTGGCAGCAGGGCTTGCATTTCATGGCTGACATCAACCAGGCTGTTCCAGCTCCTGCTTCTTTCACATCCTGCTTTCCATCCCTCCTCCCTCCTTAGGTTTTTGGGTTTTTTTTAGTGCAGCTCATATTCTGTGTGGTTAATAAGCAAATTTGTCATCTGCTTATTTTTGTCTTTGCTCCCCCCACCCTCCCTCCTGCTCAGCCCAAATTACCAGTAAGCCAGTGAATTGAAGATAATGCTACTGTGAATTATCCTTTGCTGCAGGGCAGCTTTGCAGCCCTGGTGCCAAGCTGACTTTAGTTGTGGGAATAACAGCAGGCAGCACAAGGAAGAACTGGGAATTTCGCTCCTGCCAGGAGGGGCTCATGGGTGTTGAAGGGTGCAGAGGCTGAGCTTTAGGAGGCACCTCCTTGCAGGTCATTTTTGGGGATGTCTTTGGCTGGTCTGTCCTGGCCTTGGCCTGTGAGTTGCTGCTGAATTGCACTTGCTCTTTAAAAAGGAGTCAGAGACGAAGAAAACAAGTTTATTTGTTTGCACAGTCAGGGGGTCTTTGTGGAGATGTTTTGTGTCAGCTCCTAGTAAGAAAACAGTCCTTATTCTGAAGAGCTCACATGGCAGCTAAACAAAAAGAAACAAGCTTAAGGACAGGCAGAATTGAAGGGATTTGGGGGTTTTGGTTTTTGTTTTGAATGAAAGGATCATGGAATAAATAATGGGGTTTAAAATGTCAAAAAGATAGAGGTTGGATCCCCACCTTGACATGTTTTGTATGCACACATATTCCTTTATCCGAAATAAAGGTGGAAGTAAGAGAAAATGAGTGAGTAGAAGTTACAATCCCTCTCTGTGCCCGTGGCCTGGGACCTACTGGGTACAAGAAGAAATCTGTGACATGATTCTGTAGCCAAGCCTGGCAAACTGACTGAAGGTTCCTCCCAGTGATTGCTTGGGGATGCAATTGGTTTTGACAGCCTTGAGTCTATCACTGTCACTCCAATAAAATGTGTTGCTTCAAATTAAGCAAAATAAGACCCTTATTCTTTTTTTTTTTTTATATAGTCCTAGGAACTCTTGGGTCTTATTGTTCCCTTCTCCTTTTATCCTGAGGGCTCCTACCGGTGGTGATTTTGTCTCTGGATTGGGAGCTTTCCAATATGCTAGTTAATAACTGGGGCACTGTGAACTCTCAGAGCAGACTGAATATCATAATTAGAGCTCTCTGGGTTTGGTTCCTTTGGAGTAATGTCACACAAATCAGGAAATGGCTTTAGAACTGTGCACAAATGGGACACTCCTGTGAACTTCCATGGCCGAGGGGGTCTGGTGAGGTTAAGTGATGGTGGAACAGCACTAAATTGTACCTAACTAAACTCTCTCATGGAAAACCTGGCCCTTAAAATTTCCTGTAGCTCTTAGAAACTTATTTAAAGTAGTCCTAGAACTACCTTGACTCTTTTCCTTTGCCAAGACTTCTGATTTTTCACATTCACGTGGTCCTGGTTTTTTTACAGTGTTTTCTTTATGCTCGCAGCAGCCAGGTAAAATAAATAACAGCAACATCTGTCAGCTCGTGGACTCTTAAGACATTCTTTTCTCTAAGGGTAGGAAGTCTAGAGATATAAATGCAAAAACAAAATGCTCTTGAAAATACATGATTCCCTTCCCAATATGATTGACTCTCTCTGGAGTGTCACGCTGTGAGTGCAGGTGTCAGGCTCCATCCAAAAGGTGTTCTGGGAGGCTGTGCACAAAACCTGAACTTTTATTAAGCCTGTGTTACCAGGAAAAAGCTGTGTGTCTCTAGGGGTGGAGAACAGGGTCTGCTGAGGTGAAGTAAAGCAGCCCTGGGCTTTGAGAACCTGACAGTGCCTCCTGTGGTTGCTGTGTTTTCTTAGGGACAGATTTCCTTTGGAAAACAGTGACTCAGGACACGGGCAGAAGGTGATGGCTGTGTTAGAAAGTTCTGAGATGCTGCCAAGCTATCAGCCCTCTTCAAGATCCTTTGCTTAATGTGCATTTCTGATCTCCCCACCAGACAGACTGCCTTTTAAAAGGATTTTTGGTGGCTTCCTGGTTTTAAAAGCAGCAGCTAGACCCTTGCCTGAGGATAAGGCACTCAGGATGTCTTTGGGCAAATTTAAGCAACTGGTCTGTGTTTCAAAGTTGAATTCCCAGCCCTGCCATCCCCCTGCCCCCCCTTCTCATCCGTGCTGTCTCCTTTTAATAGCTTCTGTGTTTCTCTCTCCAGACTCCAGGGATCACTAATTAAGAAATCAGCCCCTGGTTGGTTGGAGAAACCACTGGCAAGTGCTGCAGTCCCAGAGCTGCTGGTGTTCCCCAGCCCCTGGCAGAAAATGAGTGAAGACAGGGACACAGCTGTAATGAAGAGTGGCCAGATTACAAACCCACTGGGATGGGGGCTCCTCTTATCTGGCAGTGCCAAAGAGCGGGATATGTGTCTCAATGAGCTCGGGGTTAGGAAATGACAAAGTGGAGTTTTACTCCTGAGAGGCTCTGTTGGTATCCCTGCTGCAAAAATAGGATTTGGGGAGCTCAGGAAGCTACTGAGGATTTATGGGGTTGGGTTGGTCGAGCTGGAGCTTGTTCAGCTGCTCTTCACTGTGTTTGTGACAAAAAGCAGCAAGAGGGAGTTTAGGGTTTACCCATTCCAGCGTTACCTCTGCTGATGTTGGGTCAGTTCAAAGTGTGACCTGTGAAAAGCTGCTCTGACTCCTGAACTGGAGTCCTCTGCTGGCAGATGGGATTTTTAGGTGCTTTAGTTTGAGTTTGGGCTCTTCTCATTAGTTTGAGCTTGATATGGCAAATGGCTTTGGCTTCTCCTGATAGGATTTGGGAGGAAGGTTTTGCAGCCCTGCTGTGTGTCCCAAGCTGGTCATGACACAGCCTGGTACAGAAATACAGCCTGAAACACAGAAATACAGCCTGGTACGCTGAAATATAGCCTGGCTGTTCCTGGTGCTCTGCCTGTTCTCCAGGGAGAGGGTGGAAATCTCAGTGGGACCAGTGTGTGCCCAGAACAGGAAAATACTGGCTTTGGTGAAAGATGGACGATGCAACTCCAACAGCTCCAGTAATGGGGGGAAACTTAAAACTACTTCCCAATTTCAAGCTCAGCCTTCTTCTTGGGGAGATGAATGTGTTCATTAAAAAGAGTGATTGGGGCCTGTGTTTTCCTCCCCTTCTCCCTAACACTGAAAAATTAAGGGCTAAGTTCTGGTGGGTTCATTACTTCAATCTACAAATAGTAGGTTTACAAAAATTTACAAGAGCATGTAGTGGCAGGACAAGGGGGGAATGGCTTCAAAATGACAGAGAGGAGGTTTTAGATTGGATATTTAAAAGGAATTGCTGGCTGGGGGGATGGGGGGCCCTGGCCCAGGTTGCCCAGAGAAGCTGTGGCTGCCCCATCCCTGGAAGTGTCCAAGGCCAGGTTGGAGCAGGGGGATGGAACAAGGTCCCTTCCAACTCAAACCATTCAGTGATTCTGTGAAACACTCATTTAGAAGTCAAATGCACTTGGGGGCTGGTGCAGGTTTGGAATGAAAGGTTTGCATTTTCCTTGCTCTCCCTTTGCATATGGAGAAGGTTCAGCTCTCTGCCTGTGATGCAAAAAATCCCAGCCCCTTTTATCCCAGCAGCCTCTCAGGTTGCTGAAATGACTCTTTTTTCCCAAGAGTGGGAGGTGGGGATCCAACCAGGCAGAGCTGGGCAGGTAAAGAGCAGGTCCCTCCTGTGTGAATGGAGCCTCTCCCAGAACAGCCTCCCTGGGTGTTTTTCCAGCTCCTGGATAATGGTTCCACGAGGGCAGCGTTTGGAGGAGCACCATTTCTTAGAGCATGGCAGTTCCTGGCAAGCTTGCTCCCTGTCTCAGCTGAGTGGTTCAGACCTATCTGAGTTTAATTCTCCTTAAATGAGTGGCTTGAAGAGCTGTTGGCAAGTGTGTCTGGCTGCATGAGGAGCGAGGAGTTGGTGATCTGGTGGAAAAGCTTGTGGTGCACCTGGGGAAAAGGGGGGAATGGAGCATTCCTGAGTCCTTCAGTGCTGCTGGATCTTGTGGGGATGCCCTGAACAAGAACAGCTTGGACAAATACTTCCTTATAAATAACTCAGAAACCTGTGTCAGGTGCCTGAGTGAGTCCCTGCAGTTTTCTTCTTGCTTATAGTTCTTCAGGAGCATTAGAGTAAATAAAATAACCACCCCTCTCTTTCCCTTATCACTGTGTTCCAGCTCTAAACCGAAGGGGCCACTCCTGACCTGAGGGAGGTTGGCTTGCCCATGTTTCTATGGACAGCTGTGATCCATCACAGCAATCTGTGCTGCCACTCTGCTGTTTTTCCAAGTGGAATAGTAGATATTGCTGTAAAATGTGTGACATTTCACATCCCAGTGTAGCCTGGGATTACAAACTCTCCTCGAAACTTGGACATGGGGCTGAGGGATCGAACTTACTGTCAGGAACCTGTTTCCCTTCTCTGCTGGAAAACCCTTCCAGATTTGTGACTCAGTGTGGGGGAAGCCTTTTGAGAGTGCTCACCTTCCCTCGTGGGCACACACCCGGAGACTCCCTGCTCCCGAATTTCGATCTGACTTGGGATTTTGTGACAAGCTGGAAATCTCTCTTTTAATGCCTAAACAAACTTGTAGGTCCAGTTGCACTTTGAAGTCTGAGGTGTGGGTGGAATTTATTACCAGGTCTGAGTGCAAGAGGTCTGAACCCCATTTTTCGTTGTGTTCCAAGGTTGTCCTGCAGTGTTGCTGTCCCAGGGAAGTGTTGGAGGGCTGTGGCTCTGCTTCCCCTCCCCACCAGCAGCATATTCCTGGTAGGAAACTAAACTTCCAAGGGGCACACAAGGACAAGCTCATCTTGGGATCTGGACTGCAGAGTGCTTTGTCCACAGAGACTGTCCAGGCCACGTGAGCAGCTGAGACATGAAGTGGGTTCGTGTTTTATCCCTCCTGGGTTGCCTTGGAGGCCCGCTGGAGGTTCTGGGAATTGTGTGCAGGATGCAGTTCACTTCCTAAGCCCTACAAAGAACCCACCAGTGAAGGTTTCTGGTGGCTTCCCACCAAACAAAAGGGTCTTTTGAGGGGTTTTCTGTGGGGTTCTGTGGGAGGGTTGACATTCTGCATGTGCTTTTAAAGTGTCAGAGGTGTTTGACTCCACCCTGGTGCCGGGGTTTTATCCAGGCACTGTCACATCCACTCCAGCTCCCATCTGACTCCTGGGCTGGGAGCTGTGCTCCTGGAAGCTGGACTGGTACAGACCAAAAGACCTCGTTAAACTAAACTAAATGATTTCCACCACATCAGTGACCAGAATTAGGCCATTTAATTAAAATATGTCTAGACAAATAACCTAGGGGGAGGGAGATATTATCTGTAATAAGTGTTTGAGGTTTCTGCACAGGGACCATACTAAACAAATTTATGAATAGCTTCTTTTCTCTCCCAAGTATCTGCAGTCTTGGAACACTGTAGCCAGTGGTGGATAATATGTTTTCTTCTGGTGTAACTGGATTGGCATTTATCTCTTTGTTGGCAATCATTTAACCTGTCTGCAAATAATATTTCTGTGAGGTATCAATTAACACTTGTGGCCGTTTTCTGACCCAGCTTTATTATTATGATGAGGTGCTTTTAGGAGAGCACAAAAGGAACATTTATCACAGAGGAATCAGAACTGATTCTTATCTTGCCCACTCTGCTGTGGGTTTAGCGTTTCTTGGGTTGTGCTGTTTGGCAGCTGGTGCTGACTTTGTCGTGGCTGTGTGACACCTTTTATTGAAAATGAATTGGACAGCTGTGATAAGAGGTCTGGGGTTGCTGCCATACCCAGTGGTTACTTAGAATGGTAGAAATAAACTCCCTTGTTTTGCAAAATTAATCCACACAGTTAACTCATTTTCTAAAATGAGGACCTGACTGTGTCCGGGGTTTTTGTTATCCCATGCACGAACATTCAGAGATTTTTCAGAGGAAATTAGGTTTTTAGATGAAAAACTTAGGTATCTTAAAAGTGGTGTTTGGGGGAAGGAATGATAAACTGAGGTTTTGCCCCTGTTCATGTCTCCTGCCCCCTTTCTGCCTGACTGGGGGGGATGTGAGCCACGAGATGAGGAGTTGCCTTTGTTCCATTTTGGGGGTGTGATGGTAGCAAAGAGTGGATCTGCCTTGATATGAATCCTGTTAGTGTGGAAAGCCCTTGGAATAATTTGTGGCAGCAGGGGGCTGAAGGGTGGTCTGGCAGCCAGAGGAGATCCCTGAGCCCCTGGTGGGATCCATGTGCTGTAAAGAACCCTGGGGAAGTAATTCCTGCTGCTGTCACTGCTTGAGCCAGCTGGCTTCAAACTAACTTGGGTTTAGTACCTCGAAATGCTTCTTGGTCCATTTGGATGGTGAGCAGATGAATTCCAGGCTCAGGCTGAGATCCACTCTCAGTTCTGGCTGAGGGTCCCAGAGCAGTGGCTGCACATTGGTGAATTGAAATTATTGTCATCCCAGAACATCCTCAGGGATGCTGTGACATCCTGGACGCTGGAGCCCTTAGAGCTTCCCAAATAACTTGGGAAGGACTGAAGGCATAGCTAAAAGGCTGTGCACTCCCAAAATCAGCCTTGCCTGGCTCAAACCCAGAGGTTTTCCTGCTGGTGGGTGGCAGCTGGAATGGCCAACACACCTCCAAAGGTGTGCAGCCCCCGCTGCCGTTCCTCAGCGGGGCTGGGAGCTGCTGCTGAGCGACATCCCCGAGCCGCGTGTTCCCAGTGTCCTTGCTCGGGAGTTTTGGAAGGTAATTGCCCCCCTGGGGAAAGCCAAACCCAAGCCAGCTGTTTGAAATGGGCATTTCTCTCCTGTGCAGTGTTGGTCTGTTTTTTGGTTTTTTTTTTTCCTAGGTTGTTTTGTCAAGACCTGTTTAATTTCATGGGGCTTGTTAATATTTATTGGCTCGTAGCTGGGGCGTTGGAGTGGGACTTGGGAGGTTGGGGTCAGGTCATAATTATGCTGACCTGTCCCTTCATGCTGTGTGACTTCCTTGGTTTTGTGGCAGAGATGTGCCTATCCCTCGGGACAGCTGCAAGAATAGGTTCATTAACACCTGTGAGATTGAAATGTAAGCCACATAAATAATTTACTAAATGGTACAGGGAGCAGAGGGGAAAAAAAGGGAACTAATAGAAAAGGCAGCAAACTGTCAGTGTGGCTAAAATGCTTGTTTTGGCCGGTTCTGCTCCCAACTCTTTCTGAGGGACTAGATGGTACAGATAAAAAGAAATTTTAAAGTCTTAGGACTCCAAAAATCAGCCATTTCTTCGCTTCTCTGGGCACATAATTAAGGGTAACCTTCTTTCTGGGTTAGCTGGGCATGGAGTGGAGGGTAACAGTGTGCACAGTTGTGCCTGTCAGTGCTCAAATCAAACCAATTTCTTGAGATATCAATTTAAAAGCCGTAAATGCTTGTATTTTAGTGGGATTTTTCACACCTTGAGCATCGCACAGCTATTGAAATATTGTTAATGAAGGGACAGAGAAGCAAATCATATTCTCTACGTGCCATTGCTCTTTAACAGTCAGTCATAAATATTTCAGAGTGCTTAATTGGAGGCCGTTCCTCACAGATGCTGCAAAGTGCAGCGTGTTTGGAGACCCTTTTGAGGTAATGGGCAGAATTCCTGGCAGGGGCTGGGGCTGGGCTGAGCTGCACTTGACCGAAATGGAAGGATGAGGCAGCTCTGGGCTGGGAGCCCAAGGACCAGTTGGTTCAAAACACATGGAACCTTTTCCTATGAGTCACTGTGTCAGAGGGCTGCACTTGGGGAGGGCTGGCAGGCCTCTCAGAGTGCTTGGGGTGTGATGCAGAGGGCAAAATGGGCTTGCTGTGGATCAGAATTCTGCTGTTCACAGGCAGGCAGCCGTAACACAAACGCTTCTCTCCCTCCCTCCCTCCCATTCTGCCGTCCTTCCTTTGGGATTCTCGTGCCCTGATCCTGCTCAGGCAGAATCTGGACCTTCCCTGACCAAGTAAGGAGGCTTTTATGCTGCTTGAATGTCTGTCTTAAATACTCAGAAAGGAACTTTTTCAAACCTGGAGGTGCCATCATTTCCTTGCCAGGTGCCCTCCTCGAGGTCACGCAGCATGCTGGTGCCAGGGCAGAGCCCGAACAAATTTAGTTGTCCTTGAGTCCCAACTTAACTGCCATAAAAAGGGAAGCTTGATGCTTGGAATAAGGGCAGATTTGGGCTGATTTCCTCTCAGGGAACACAGCAGTTCTTACTCCATCCACATGCTTAAGGCTTAGGTCACTTTACCTGACCCAGGCCCAAGGTGCCGAAACTTCCCCGGCGTCCTGAAGTTCTCCTGGAAGGTGATAAATTATCCCTGCAGTTCCAGGAGGCTGGCAGGGCAAAGTGCTGGATGTGCCTGCAGGAACAGAGGGGGAGTGGGGAAAACAGGGAAGAGGCAGTTATGTGGGCAGCAGCGTTTGGTGTGGTGCTGGAGATGAGATGTGGCAGGGGATAAGTGGTGTGTAAACATGGGAGAGCATTAACTGTTAATTGCAGACGGAATCACCAGGACCGTGTGTTTGGCTTTTTACAAGGGTTGAGAATAACATGAGACACAGACTAGCGGCTAATTATATAAACCAAGGAAAAGAGGGTGGTTTTTGGTGTGTTTGTCACCTGTGTGGGAAAGAGGTGACTTCCCCAACACTTATTTCCCAGTTTCTCGCTAAAATTTCTGTAGAACCTGCAAAAAAAAAAGGGAGCTGGTGTGCACTGGGGCTGGGTGTCTTTGTTTGAAGAGGGGTTTGAAGAGGGTTTTGTTCCCCCAGGTGTGTCATTTTTGTAGAGAGGGGTGTGTCGTTTCTGCCATAATTGTGGGTAGCACACTCACACACGTCTGGGGCAGGTTTCTGTGGGAGCTGGCGCACAGCAGTGCCCATACGGAAAGGCACAGCACCGGCAGAGTAGTTTGGGAATAACAACCTAAAAAAGAGAGAATGCTGGCTCCACTGGGGTATTTTGAGGAGTGATTGGCATGAGCCTTCCACAGAGAAGGAAGAAGGGGAGTGCTGCCACACGATTCCTGCTCACCAGCTCCGTGGGGCGCAGGCAAGATCTGAGGCTTTCGCGCGGCGCAGATCCTTTGTGCTGAGCAGAGCCCTTCCACGCTGCACTGCACCAGGGTGTTTGTCTGCTCAGCAGAGGGATTTCTCTTCTCCCTGCTTCCTTCTTTCCAGAAAAGAACCCCCACTACCTCCGAGCCAAGCCTCACCTGTAAATTCAGCAAGTGGCTTTATTTCCGTGCCTTTCTCTGTGTTGGGAGGTTAAAGGCTCTCTGTGTCCTGGCCTCAGCTACAAAAAGCCTAAGGTTTTATTTTTAAAGATTCAAATTGAAGTGTTAATCAGCTTCAGCAAGACTGTTTTAAAGCTCTGCAGCCTTGGGTTCCAATTCTGATTACTTACAGTTTTACTAATTTAAACAGATTTTTGGAAAGCTGCTGCTCCGTCAGTAGAAGTTGCCCAAAATATGTTGTGGAATATCCATCACTCAAAATGTGACTGGACATGGCCCTGAGCAACCTAAACCTGCTGTGAGCAGGAGCTTGGGCTAGGTGATCCCTGGATTTCTTTTCTAAGCAACATGATTCTATGAATCAAAACTAACACCTGAATAATCTCTTACCTGCCCTTGAGGTGACAAGAGTCATTGAAGATGCTTCAAGGACTTCACTCTTTTGATTTCTCTCTGAGGATCCCCAGGCAAGTTAGTAAGGAATGAAGCTTCTCTCCCCTTCTCCCATCAGTAAAGGACAATTAGAGCTAAGAAAAGATTTGATTGTGATCCCGGTGATGAGAAGGGATTAATCTGGTGCTGAATTAAATTAGGATGCTCGCTCTGTGTCATGGCAGACATTAACCTGCAGTGAATCTGCAGGGCCACACTGCTGTGTCAGCCCTGCATTTGCCCTGCCTGTGGTCTTGGAGGACTGGGCCTGCAACTGGAAAGAGAAATTTTCTTGTTAAGCTCATTTTCCAAGAAAAATCCTCCAGCTGGTCATGGAGAGGTGTATGATGCAATCAAAGTGCAAGTGTGAGCAAGGCTATCAAACCCAGTGCTTAATGGGCAATTGCCTAAATGTTTGTGAATCACAGCCATGGGGGAGTTGTGGGGCTCACCTGTATATCCCAGTTAACCTGGAATCAGTGGATGTTCTGAGGCAAGCAGCTTGGCAGAAGGATGAGAGGGGGGGTGAGCCTAAACAACCCTTGTTTTCCCAGCTCTTTGGACGAGAACAGGGAAGTCAGGGTGCTGGGAGGGTGAGCAGGAGTGTAACCTGTCACAGAAACAGGTGAGAGGGTGAAGAGGGCCGGGGTTGGTCAAATGCACAACCACCTTTTTTGTGCAGAGCAGGGTGGGAGGAAAGCCGGAGGATCCAGCCACAATTCCAGGAAGCGAGAGGAAGGAGGGGCTGTTACCAGCAGTGATTGTTTCATGTCGTAATTAGTTGTTAAATCTCCTCGAAGTCAAATAAAGCAGAGGATGTGAGCTCCTGGAACTGCTCCCTCCTCCCCTTCCCCACATATCCACACCCTTCTCTGCAGCCCCTCTCAGAGGGGAGGTGTGGTAGTGGGGGGCTTGCTGGGGATGTAGGGAAGGTTGCCTGGGTGCTTTTCAAGAGTGTGGGGTCTTTTTCATGCCCTGTGATGTTCTGAGTGACCTTGGGTGAGCTTGTTCCCCCATGGTCTTCTTTCACCTCCCTTTCAGGTGGTAGGTGCATTTGAAGGAGGAACTAAAGGATCTCGTGTCTTGTGCATCGAGGCTTTTCCTGGAGTGCAGGGAAAAGGAAAGTGCCTCAAGTCTCTGAAAATGGAAGAAAAAAATCCCTTAAATTGTTGGTGTGCTGGCAGAGTCTCCCCTCCCTCCCCTTTGCCAGGGAGAACCGTGTACAGGTGGAACCCAGAGGGGTTGGTGACCCAGCTGAGCTGGAAATGGCTGTTTTGTTGTGCCACCCTTGGGTTTTTTCACTCAGTGGTGCTTTTGTGAGCGGCTTTGTGGACAGACAGGTGTTTATTTGCTCTCCCCTCCCTGACCCCTCACCTGGGCTGTCTGGGAGAGGCTGTGTGTGCTGGGAGAGGGACTGTGTGTGTCCCGACCTCGCCGGCAATTACAGGGGCTGCCAAGAGGCAGGAGGTGACCTGGGAAACAAACGTCTCCTTTCCTGAAGGGAAGCTTTCCCTCTGGGAGAGCAGGGGTTGTGTCTCCTGGGATCAGATGGTCTTTGGTCTGGTTACCAGAGAGTAAGCCTGTTAACAATCACACTGAGAGCCCTGGTGATGTGTTTCCACAGTCGATCACATCCAGTGCCAATGGACTTCTTCACCTCCCAGGAGCTCTCTGGCAGACCAAAGGCATCCCCTGTTCCTTGCCACGCTGCCTTGGCTTGGCTCTGGGTTGTGAACCCATTATTTGGGGCTCCCCACCCTGATATTCAGGATATCAGTTCCTAATGGGCTGTGTGGTCCAAAATCAAAGCCCTGCCCTGGTTCCCAGGGTTTTATGGACGAACAGCATCTTCTTAAACACAAAGTTATCCTCAGACTGAAGCATTTGCTGCAACCATTCCTGTTCCTTTCTTGCCTCCTCTCCATTGCTTCTCTGCTTGCTGAGAATTGAAAGGAGCTGCCTCTTCACTACAAATAATGATTTGTAAAACAGTGATATTTGAAATTAGTGGCTGCTGCTGTCTTTGATGTTCTTGGCACTGTTGATTGCTACCCAAAGCAAGCTGGGAATTACAGTCTGTCATTCTCTTGCCTCATAGCTCAAGGCTATATTTAATAGTTCAAGTTGCAACAGATCTGGAAGTTGTTCCCTTCAGCAGCAGCAGAGGCTGGGGCTGTGATGGAGCTCGTTGATTTGCCAGTGGTGAGTCCAGGAGCTCGTTTTCCACCACGAGGACAACCGAACCAGTCAGTGCAGTATTGCAGGGAGCTCCTGCTGAGAAAGTCCCCCAAGCCTTTTCTGTCAGTGTGGTTTTAAGGCCTGATTTTTTGCCTAAATCTTAAGAGCTTGGTGCAGAAATCCTCCATATGATTCCTGGGGTGCCATAAGTGTCATTTCCTTATTGGAGAGGGGTGAGGGGGTGGAAGATCCTCCCATTTAAAACCTACAGCTGTCAAGATAAAATCATTGCAGTGTCTGTCTTTGCTGACTCAGCAATTGGGGCTCTGCTGAGTGAGTGTTCTCTGCAGGACTCCACGAAAATCAAAAGGTGATGTCTGGATTTGAGTCCATCCACTGGGGCTGGAGATCCAGGCAAGTGTTGAAATCCTCTGTCTGCACACAGGCTTTGCAGCTCCAGAATTACAGGTCTGAGAGCTTCAGTGAATTGTCAAAGGTTTTTAAAGCCCTGGGTATCTGTTGCTTTCAGTGGAGTTTACTCTTAATTGTCTCCTCAGAGTCCAAGTATAAATGACTAAAACCAATAAGTGGAACCACGTGATCTGATTCCTGCTGCCACAAGGTGAAGGGAGGACAGATGCTTTAGGAGTTAAATGAATATTTTAAAATGTTTTTCTTTCCAATAATAGGAAAGGGGTGAAGAACTGCCTAATATTGCGCTGCCAGGCATTAACAATGCAAATAAGTGTGGAGAAAAAAAAAAGGTGGTGTTCATTCCCTCTAAAAATACGTGCAAATGCAGCTATTACTGGGGGAGTTATTTATTTGCAGTTTTCCAAAGATGGAAAGAAACTGTCCATTTGCTCTGCTCTCATCTCCTTCCTAACCAGTTTTCCCCCCTCTGTGTTTCAGTTGCTTTGTGGCTGTGCTGGTTTTTTCTTTACACGGCAACAAGTTTAAGATAAAAACACAAATAAAGGAAAACGTGGTTGTGGATCCGCAGGTTTTTATGGAGTTCCACTGGACTTCAGGTTGGCTTTTTTTTTCCTGTCAAAACCTGCTCTCCTGTGCAGGGATTTGAGGCCAGGAATCTCTTTCTGCTGTGAATCCACTGTGCTCTCTGACACAGGGGCTGCACAGCACGGAGGGGATTTTAGTCACCCTCAGAGCTTTGAGGACTGGGGAGAAAGGATAGGATGCAAAGTGGGGAAATACTTGAAATTACTGTTGTGACAACCAGTTTGGGATGGAAAGGTCTCGTTCAACCCTTTATTTTTATTTGGTTCCTCTGTTCTGGTGGTCACTTGTTCTTTAACCACAGAACACTCGCTGATACCAGCATTTTAACACAAAATTGTATTTTTTTCCTGCACCATTTGAGAAAACCACTTCTAATCTCATGTAATTTCAAACCACTGATTTTTTTCCTATTTTTTTTTCCAGGGTGGTAAAGGAGGAGATCTCAGATGACAATGCAAAGCTCCCTTGCTTCAATGGAAGAGTGGTGTCCTGGGTATGTTGGCCACGTGTCTGTAATAAATCTTTGTTGTTTGATACATTATGTTCAGTATGAAATGTGTTTTTATTAAGAGCTTGGCTCCAACAAGTGATGCAAGAGGGGTTAGAAACACAGTGCCATGGCATGAGAACTCTGCTGAAGCAACTGGAGTCATGGGGCAGCCTTTCAGCACTGGATAAATGTTTGGATGTTTGTTTGCAGCCTTCCTGTTTCTGGTAGGATCAAGGTGCACAAGAAAGCAGGAGTAATAATGTGGGTTTACAAGAGTTTTTTCCAGCTGCACAGCTGGGGCTATTGGCATTCTCAGCTGGAATGAGCTGCTCTGTCTCCATCTATTTCTCCAGTCCTGTGGTGATTTTAGGAGTTGAAGATCTTCCTCACACATTTAGAGCCTGGACCCCTAAAATACGTTTGTATTTTAGACTTCAGTCACTGAAATTAGACAGGATAAGGGAATTTGCATATAATCCTGCTGGGTAGCTTAAAGTTTCTAAGCCTGGCTCCTTGTAGACAGGATTACATGCCCTTTCAGTCTGAAATCAAATACAGTATTGATTGCATGCTGGTTCCTGCAGCAGAGAGTTTGTGTGTGTTGTGTGTGTGCACTGCATTATGGTGTGAGGGAAGTGCAGTGGATCCTTTAAACATCAGTTTGATTGGGAGAGTGTTCTTAGGCAAGGGATGTCCCCAGGGGTTCTCAGGTGCTGGAAATGAGCCCCACTTGCCCCCACGGAAAAGGGATGATTCCCCCACGTGTTGTGCTCCGTGGAGGAGTAAATTGGTTTGCCAGAGGACTAAAATCACTGGCACTGGGGAATCAAATTAATGTTTAAACCAACCAGCAAACAGCCGTGGTCTGTGAGACCTGATGGTCCACCTGGAGGCAGCACAAAGTTCTTCCTTGATGAGGTGGTTGGCTGGTGTCCATCCTGGTGTGGGAACTGAGCCCAGGGGGGTGTTAATCATCCTGACCATCCATCCTGGGGGCCCCTGGTGTGGGATGCTCCCTTGCAGGGGCTGGGTTTGGCTGAAGGGCTCGGGTGCTGCTGAATCTGCTGCTTTGAGGCCACTCCTGGGTGTCGGTGGTGCTGTTTTTGTCCCCAGTGCGGGATCACCGAGGGCTGGAGCCAGTGTAGCTCTGACAGTGTGGGAAGGGACGGGATAAAAAGGGATTTCATGTGTGATTAACGAGCATCCCCGAGGCCTGGGGGGGGTGGCACTTGTGTGGCCCTGGCATGAGAGCAGCTTCTGTTGGAAAGCAAATTAGTAGTAGAGCTCTTATCAGGAGAGTGAATTAATCCTGAGAACCCCTTTCCTCCTCCTCCTCAGTGTGCAACACCTGCGCTGTGTTTGCTCCTCAGTGTCGTTCCCTTCCCTGTTTTCTTCCCCTTTCCCTCCTGCTGCTGAACTGGTAAATATTAATTCAGACAACAGGCTGGTGGTACCTGGATTGTCCTCTGCGTCCCTGACCGGGGTCTCTTCTTCCCAGTCCGGTGGTGTTTGATTTTATCTGTGTGGTCTAGTTAAAACATTTATCTTTGCGTTGTTGGTTCAATACACCAGTGATTCATTCTGGCTCCTGGACACCATTTGGGCTCTTCTGTGCAGCAAAATGTGACTCAGGTTGTTCCAACAAGGGCCAGCGTTCTTGGGAGTTGAAGCCAAACCAGTCCCCCAACACCAAACTATTCCATGGTAAATAAGGCATTAACCTCTTTAACCTCTTTCCTCTCCCAACCAAACCCCCCCAGGGTATTTTATCTCTGGGTGAGAGCTGAATTCTTTGCCCAGCTTCTTAAATAAAATGAAACGTGAAAATATGTGGCTTTTCTGTTTTCCAGCTGAAAACCAGCAGAATATGAAGAGCAGTAAGGTCAGAACGAGACCATATCTATGCACACAACCCCCCAAGTTCAACATTATGTTTTAATTCCGGGGCTGTTACTCTTTTCACTTCAGAGAAACATTAGAATCTCTGAAATTTTAAGAATTAATGTTAAGAATTTTAAGAACTAATTCGATTCATCCACACTGTTCCTGTTCCAGTGTAGGTTGCTGGGCCAGCCCAGGAACTTATTAACCCACGAGGGTCAGTCTGAGCCAGCAGCCAGGCCTCTCACAGAAAAGGGTGCTACTGCAAGGATCTCAGAGCAAAATTTAGACGTGTGGCTTAAATTGATTGTTGCAGAGAATTAGCACTGTGGAGCATTTTGTGTGTGCTGCAGCAACGTGGCTTTTGCAGACTCCGCTCTCAGCAGCAAATGACATAATGCATTATAAAGCCATTTAATTCAGCTGAGGCAGACACACGGGTTGGAGGCAGTGGGGAGAGAGGCATTGCTTCAAAATTCAGCCCCTTTCCTCCCATCAGCCTGTTTCCAAATTTATGTGCTCATCCCCCCTGGTTTGGCCTGGGTTTGGAGCTCTCGGAGATCACACCGGGCACTTTCTGCAGATGATGTTGACAAGGGCTTCTGTTCACTGGCTCAGCAATCAGCTGAAACATCTGTGTCTGACCTGCATTATGAATTGCAAATTACTTTTTCCACACTAACACCCATAAAATTGCAGGGCTTATCTGCCTCTATTTGCTGCTAATTACTGGAGGAGTTTTATGTAAATCTTGCTGTAAGTTAATTGTTCACAGTTTCGAATTCTTTAATATCCTATTCACTGGAACTTACCAGATAATTGCAGACAAATCTTTCAGGGATAGCAAAGTTTGTCTTTACCTTTTGGAAAAAAATAAAAAAAAAAAAATGTGTTTTGGGCAGGGCTGTTTCCTTCTGTGGATTTTAATGTGCTGGGCCTGAGCTTTCTTTGTCTCCAGTGCTGTAAAATGTGTGTCAGCTGGTAGCAGACAGCTTGGGATTCTATCACAAAACCATCTGTGATGATTGTGGCCCTCGCTGTAAATGACTGCAGTGTCCCCGTGCGTGCATTTCAGACCCACACAACGCATCTCAAATCGCAAAATCAAACCCCACACGGCAGGGCTGAGCTGCCTCTCCCCCCACAAACTCCCCTCCCGACCCATCCAGTGGCTACTTTGAAATTGACAAGATGAGTGGCGTTTGGAAATTTGAGATTTTCATCTTTTTTAATAACATTTGAATCCTTCTATTTGTCGGAGGCGGGAACTTTGATCTCGGTGTCATGTGCGGGACTGATTTCCATAGGGGGAAGATGTTCAAGGGAGGATCTGCAAGTCTTTAGCCGTTGCTTACTTTTGCTGCCCTGAGAACTCAGTGTACAGCTAAATTAGGATTGAATTAGAATCACTGCTGCTAATTAGCTATTTAAACTTCCTCCCCATCCCTCCTGTGTCCTGCTTGTTTTTCTCCTCTGCATCTTAGATCTTGTTCTTTTGATTTCAGGGTGGGTTGGTTTTTGGGGTTTGTTTTTTGGTGGCTTTTTTTTTTGGTGCATGTGTGTGTGTGTGGTTTTGTTTATTTAGTGGGGTTTTTTTTTGTGGTTGTTTTCCTTTTAAGCACTAAATAATTTGGGACAGAGGGGTACTACTTACTAGATCCCTTTTCAGTGGTTGACCTTGAGGTTTTCAGCAATATAGAATTGAATGTCAGAATTCTAAATTGACTTGTTTTTACTGTAAATGCAGCTTCTGCCAAAAACAGCTGATAGATTCCCTCTTCTGCCACACACACAAAACACAGAATACAATTTTTCCCCAGGAATCGCTTATTTTGAGTTCTTTGGGACATGAATGAAATTATTACCTCAGTTTTATTTTTCTCAGGTCCTTATTGGGCAATTTGGGGGAAAAAAAATAGCTTGCATGGAAGAGATAGAATGTTTTACCTTCAGGCTTTTTTTTTTTTTGCAAGAGCTTAAAATCTTTTTCTGTTCTCTTTGCATGGTCCAGGGAGTGAAAAGAACTGGCTTGTGGGTGCTGCCAGGTCGGAGCCAGCAGCTGGCTTGGCTGTTATCTGTGTTTTTTAGGAAGGATTTGCAACATCTGGGAACAATCCCTTGCCTGGCTGCTGGGAATGTGCAGCCTTTCCTATTGGCTGCCAGTGATGTCATAGCCTTCTGTGAGGCTTTCCCTGGTTTTTCTTCTCCATTATCTGGGTGCCAACAGATAACACTTGTCCTGTTTGTACATAAGCTTTTGA
Source organism: Lophotriccus pileatus (assembly GCA_035583135.1). Lineage (NCBI taxonomy): Eukaryota > Metazoa > Chordata > Aves > Passeriformes > Tyrannidae > Lophotriccus > Lophotriccus pileatus. The sequence continues at coordinate 5,284,844 of JAWWES010000055.1, forward strand.
GAGAACGTATTTGCAAGTACAATTAACCCCGTTGGGTGGAACCACTTAACAGGGCAGCACAGGAGCTTCAGGACTGTGCAAAGTGCACAGAAGGGAAACCCACAGAAGCAGATTTCTGGCGATCTCTTGTGTCTAAAACGAGTTGATTTCAGCCTCTTCACACATCCTATGAACCCTCATCCATCTGGAGCCTGAGCTACCTAGCATAAGACAATTCCTTGTTACTCAAATAAACAGCCCTTTCCTAATGGGCTTTTCCAGCAGCGTGGAGTCCTGGTGCCTTTGACAGAATTCCTGCTGGGATACAGGGCCTCATCAGCAAACCCTTTTCTGCAATTGGTCCTGTGGGAGCAGCCTTCGTGTGGATAATGGGCCACGTCTCTGAAGCCTTGACTTGGGGATTCCAGATGCCTGTGACTGTATGGGAAGTAATTACCTTCAACTGGCAGATAAAATGTGGCTGCTCTGAAGCTGCTGTCAAAGATATAAATGGCTCTTTTTGGGGGTGTTTCTTTAGTTGCTGTGGGGGTCCCTCACCTCTCTCCCTGGGCTGAGGGGAAACACCAGGAGCTACTGCTGCTCTCAGTGAGAATTTAAATATTGTCATTTTCCTGCTGATAAATTAGTAAATGTTTAGGCAGAAGGGGAAATGTGAGCAGAGTGTTGCTCTTTCTTCCCCTTCCCAGGCTGGTTCTTTTCTGGTGTCCCCATCCATGGATGCTGCCCAGGTGATTCCTTGGGCTGGCTCAGCACCTGGGGGGAGTTTGTTCAGATGTCTGCTGAGCTCTGTGAAAGGCAGGCCTTGCCATAATTAGTTTGAAATCAGAATCAAACATGGTATAGAGGAGAAAAGGGGAAATGGAGCTCCAGAGAGGCAAAACAATTGATCCAAAGAGTCGCTGAAGATCAGGAGCAATAATGGTGTCTGGAAGTCTGGTGTTGACACAGGCAGTGAGCTGAGCACTTATTTCTGCAAACAAGTTCCAACATAACTGGTTTTCAGCCTTGTTTCTTGCTGGAAGTGCTGGAACCTTCTCCAGCACAGAAGGGAACAGGAGTTTTTTCTCAGCATGAATTTGCTGCAGGGTTTGCTGCTTGCCCAGCTCGCCGGTGTTCGTCTGCCACGGATTGGAAGTGGTTGTGTGGGAATCACTGGGGATATCCAAAGAACTGAAGTTTCTTTTCTGATATGCCAGGCTTGATATGATTTCTCCACTTCTTGGGAAAGACTTAGTGTGGGGAGGGTGATGGTGGGACAAGCAGTGTTCAGTAGGATGGAACGAGCTGAATCAACAGTTGCAATTAGTTCCACACTTCTTTAACTTCCTCCGTGTGCCCCACACAGGAGACATCCCCATTTCACATGGAAATGCAGTCCTTTGGGTGGAACCCAACAGCTGTTTCCCAGCCCACAGGCAGGCTCCTGAGCAGCACACAGTACCAACACAGTGCGGGCAGAGAAACCCATTAAAATGCTCCTGCCAGTCAAAACTGCAGGGGAGGCTTGGTGGGTGAAATGTAATTATCAGGGCTGGCTCGTGGCCAGGGAACTGCCTGTGGCACTGCAAACACTGGGCAGTCTGTGTTGTGGCAGCCCAGGAGTGCATTTACCTCTGCCATTCAAAGGGGTGCAATATTGGAGTGCTTTATTCCCACCCTGGCTCGTCAAAGAAAAGGACGGAATTTATCTTAATAATGACTTACAGGTTCGTTGGTGGGAGAAAATGAGGGACTTCAGGTGGCCCAGCAAGGCTGGGAGCAGCAATTCCACGTTGGAATTGCCAGGGCGAGGAGATGTTCAAGTGCACACCCCCCAGAATTCTTCCTCTTCTGCAGTCGCTGATAAACCCTCACCACACTGAGAGAGAGGCAGGGCTGCTGCCCACCACAGAGCTCCAGCTGAGCCCAGGATTCCATGGAGTTAGCTCTTCCACCACCTTTCTGATCCCTTGGATGTGTGGGAAGGATAAACCAGGCAGTGCAAGCAGAACAGTCTTGCTGCCTGTGCCATCTTCTGCTGCAGATTTTAATTTCTGGCACGACAAATGTTGTTCTGATGCTCTTTTGGGATGGTTTTTTTTTATTAATTTATTTCATTTGGTTTGCAGCCATCCATTGATATTCAGTGCTCTTGAACACAGGGACCTGTAAGTCAAGAAGGAAAGCTCTGATGAAGGGCAAGTGCTCCACTTGTAGCCAGACATAGATGTGGACGGTCTGTGTCTTGTTTTAACAACTTAATTGCTTCAAGATCTCTTTCTTAAACCTCTGAAGTGGGGGCCCTCTTGCAGGAGCTCCCAGGTCCTGCTTATCATAAGAGTAAAATCACCTTAGGCAACCTATTTAAACTGTTACACTCCTTCCTGGGTTTGTTTATTTATTTATTTATTATTATTATTACTCCTCAGGGGCAAAAATTTCACCTCAGAGGATGTGTCTGTGAATTAAAGTGTGCTTTGTGTGGAAGTGCCTGCAACCAGCCAGCACAGCCAGCAGAGCTTGGATCTTATTTTGGGAAGGTGAAGATGGGAATATCTGCACCGGCCATCACGTTATCGTGGCCCTTGTGCCTGTGATTTACTGCTTGAAGTGTGAAAGATGTTGATCTGGGATTAACAAGCTGCTCAGAAACGGGGGATGCTGCCCAGTGTGTTTTCTTGAGTTCAAATGTATCTCAAGTTCACTCTGTCTGGAGCTGAACTGATTCAGGTTCAAGGTGATTTAAGTCCTGAAGGCGGCTGAAAGGTCAGCGTGGCTAATTTCTGAAGCCCTTTTGCCTTTGTGATGGTAATGGCAATGTCTGAGGGTGTTTGTGACTCTAATCCCACCGCAGGTCAGTAAGGGGTGGGTACCCAGAGCCCTCATCCTTCAGGGAATCACAGCCCAGGGGGAACACTCCCGAGGAGCTGCTTCGCTGGGGTGGATTTTGCCCCTGCTCAGCAGCACTCCCAGGGTCACCCGCAGCCTCCATCAGGTGGGTTTGCCTCCACAGCGGGTCCTGCACTGCCAAGGCTTCTTCCTCCAGCAGCAGGGAAAGGCTCAGGAGCAAATACCCAGAAATATGGAAGGGATTTGTCTTGGAGTCAGGGGGTTGCCATCAGCAGAAAGGCCTGAAGGAGGTTTCCCTGCCCCCAAAAAACCTCGTGCCAGGTGCTTGTTTGCAGAGCTTGCAGATCTCCCTTACACCCAGTTTCATCTTTCTTTTTTATTTTCTTTTTCTCTTTCCTTTATCCTCTTTTTGTCCCCTGGTTTGATTTTGTCAGTGGAAGCACTGGCAGGGAGATTCCTCAGGGGATGAGCCATGCTCAGAGCCATCCTTGCATCTCCGTAATGCCAACATACTTTCTAAACAGCTCCCTTTAACTCCCCCACCTGAAAAGAAAGAAGCCTTAATTATCAAGTTATTAGGAAAAGCTTGTGTTGTTTTTCCCCTCAGTGTTTCCTCTGTTGCTCTTGCTTTGGTGATAAGAGTTTGAATAATGCAGCTGACTCCATGTGGTGCTGGAGAACTGTTTTGTCTCCAGGCAGTTCCTTTTTGACAGCCTGTGTGTGTTTCCCTTCTCATATTTATGGTTTATGCTCTTAGGAATAATGCACTGCATCTGGAACGCCAGTCCCCTCCTATCCTGGTCCTTCTCCATCCCTTTCTTTAAGAGCCAGCATCCATCTGATCGTTAGATTAGAATTAGTCCTCAATAAATTAACCAGTTATTGTTGGAACTTCTTATACTCCAGTTCTTGCACAGCTAAAAATAAAGGGAAGCTGAGGCCCTGTTGCCTCTCAGTGAAAGGTATTAAATATATCATTAATTGAGCATGTAGTTAATTAAAGACCTTATAATTGTATTGTTTAAGGAGAGTTGGCCAAGTGATTTGGGGATTGGTGACAGGATATAACCCTGGTCACCTGCAGGCCACTGGTTTCAGTCTAATTTTTGTGGATCGTGGCCAGAAAGTGGTCAAGGGACTGTTGAAATGCACCTTTTGCATAGGAAATGCAAAATCCTCACAGTTCAGTGGGAGAATGCTCTTTGTAAACTCATTTAAAATGAGAACTTGGTCCTTCAGTTCACGGAATTCTCTTTCCATTTTACACAAACCCTCTCAGGTTGGTCATCTCGCCTTCCTGCTTGAACAGTAGGGAGCTGGGATCTCTTTCTCCCCCTTTTAGGCTTTTAAATAAAATATAACCACTTAATCCAGCAGGTAAAGCTGAATTAGAGCTGGGCCTGCTAATTGGGAATCATCATCTTCTGTTTGCAGAGATAAATTAAAGGGAGTCTTGGATCAGAGCATGTTTGTTTTTCTGCAGTGGTGCTTCACCCAGTGGATGGTCCTTCTCCCCTGGGGTTCAGGTTGCATTTAGGCAGGTTGATTGCTTTCCTCTCACTTGTGCAAAATTGGTGGTATCCTGCCTTTCTAGGTTAGAAAATTGAGGCAAAACCACTGATTTCATGATAAAATATTCACTGAGTCATTGACAGAGAAGGGACCTGCTCTCTTTGGTTCCTGGGTGTGCATTTCAGCTCTTTCCAGTACTAGAAAGATTTAAAACCACAAATAATGTGGAAAACCAGTTTCCCCTGGGTGTCCAAAAGGATTCTTGAACACAAAGCATCTCTGCCTTTTTAAAATACTTATTATTTCCTTTTTAAACACAGAAAAGTAGGTCCTAGCCAGTAGATAAGTGGGTAGAACCAGATCTTAGTCAAATCTAAGATCCTCAGTCAATCAGTGTATTAAAATGAGCTACAAACCAGGAGGGTGGGGAGAGGAAGAGACTCAAATTCTTCTTTCTCTCGTCTATCTGCTGATTAAAGATGTCACACTGGGAGTGCTGAGTGGAGATGGATGCCCTGAATTTATTGGGAACGAGACTGAGCGCAGTGAACCCCTCGTGTGCCATGGCCGTGCCTGTGATCCATTATCCAGGAGCATCCCTGGTAATGATTGAGGATGTTGATGGCATCAGTTGTTCCATGCAGAATTTACATCCTGCCTGGTGACAGGACTGGAATATGTAATAATTCCCAAACGCACCAGGCTCTGTGTAGACATGTGGTGTTTGGAATGAGAAGACGGATCGTTGCAGCGTGCCTTTAAATTCCCAGTTTCCACGCGGATTCTGTGCGTGTTGGGTGCTCTGCAGCCTTCCCTCCCAGCCTGGCTGAAAGGCTGCCAGGCCCCCTCCTGCTTCCAGGAATGCCAGTGCCAGTGGCAGAGGAGTTTGGAAGGTGATGGTTCCACATTTTGTCCAAGTTTTCAGGTCCTCATGAATTCCAGAGCAGCGCTCGCTGCACATCCCCGTTTTATGGCACAACTGGAAGAAGCCTTTTCCTATCTGCAGCTCTGCCTTAAGGGAACACTGAGAGACAAAACAGGCACGAGAGATGAGCAGAATGAACATCAGGAACCTGGTCCTTCCCTAAAGTGTGCATGGTTGTTGAGGTTGGGTGGATTTGGGTGTTAATTCAGGCTCGTAACAGGCGACTCAGAGATTTGGGGTCGGGCCAGACCAGGCTGTGAATTTTCACTCTGTGTCAGAGTAGTGAAATGTGGGTAACTCTTTCTTTTTTTTTTATCTCTTGACAGCTGGTCCTGGCTGAAAGTTCTCACTCTGACACGGGTTCCCAGTGCACTGAGAGCCACACAGACCTCCCACCACCCCTCGAGAGGACAGGAGGCATCGGAGACTCCCGCCCTCCATCCTTCCAGTAAGGGCAGATTGTCTCATTTCTTTGTTAAATTGCAATTCCTGCCTGTCTGTTTCTCCTGCTGCTGCAGTTGTCATCGTTGTAAAAATAACAAATCGAGGAATGAAAAGGGAAATGGAAATAAACATCCAAAATACCTCATTTTCCAAGCCGTTGTGGAAGAGTTGAGCAGCGAGGGAGCCCAAAAAGCTTTCTGTGGTGGATGGACGACGACTTATTAGGGTGTTGTGCATAATTATGGAGTGTGCAGAGCCAGCAGAACGCTGCTATCAGGAGGAGAGATTTCCATGAGGAATAATGCCTCTCCTCCATGGTCCATCCAGAGGCTGCCAGAGCTCTGTGTGTGGCCAGACTGGGAGTCATCTGCTTTAATGGGAGCTTTGTTATTTCCTTTTCCCTGTGCCCAGCCAATGGGTATCCTGAAAATCCCTTCATTTTTAGGGAGGGCCTCGGAATTCAGGCAGGATTTAAAGCTGGGTCTAACTGAGATCTCAGCCTGTGTTTGGAGAAGGAAACGTGGCCTTGATTTGCCTGGTTGTTTCCACTGATATCTGGGATCACCATGGCCTGGGAGAGCCCTCAGTGTTGTGTGTGAGTGTTTTACAGATAAAAGCCTTCTAGAGGGGACGAGAAAGCCTGGGAAATACCTGACAGCGTGTCTTGCAAGGGCTGTGCTGCCCTCCTGTGTTCATGAATTGCCTGGGAGAGGCCTCTGCCAGTGCATGTGACCAGAAAATAGAACTAGTTCTTTGTCTTTCTGACCTAAACCTGCCTGGAATAGCGGCCAGATCAACCTTTATCTAAAAAAATCCAAGCACTCTGGAAGTCAGACATTCTCTCTCCACCCCTTTTCTCATCTGGCTTGTGGGGAGATCTTCTGGGCTAAAACATGTTCTCCCTTAAAGCCTTTTTAGGTTCTTCTCTTCACATATGAGCATCTTAACATTCTACAGTGGTTTCTGCTGTTGTGTTTTATGAAATAATGGCCCAAGTTGATGTCCAGAACTTGAGGCAGAATCTCTCAGTTATTCTGCATGAAGCCCTACATTCTGTTTCACTGTTAGAATTTAATTTTAAAACGCACCCGCTCCAAGTTAAAAGGTTCCAAGTGCTTAAGAATCCACTGGGTTTTGAAATTATTTGTTTCTCTTGGATAAACTTAAGCTGAGCTGCTCAAGTCTGTAATTGTAAATCCTGGCTGCCAGAACCCGAATCCTGACTGTTGTCCTCCAGAAGTTTTGGAAAATGATGTTTCCTGGGATTTTGCTGTGGTGATTTTGCATTAAGTGTGATTTACCTGCTCGGTTCCTAAATCCCTGAGGTTTTTTTTTAATGCTATTTGAGCTGCCAGAGATGTCACCTCCTGCCTTCCTCCTTCAGTGTTGATCGAGGCCTTATTCATTAAAGAAGCACCAGCTGAGCTGGGTGTTGTATAATTGTGCAGAAATTGTCACAGAAATGTTGCTGGACAGCCAAGAATCCAGAGAATAAACCACCTTTAGTGGGCAGGTTCAGCCCGGGAAGCGATTTGGGAGTGGGAATTGCGAGTGGAGTCAGTAGATGGTGCTGCTGGGATGTCCAGGAGCCTGGCAGGGTGACCCGAGGGATCTGCCACCTCCCTGCCCCTTTTCAGCTGAACCAGAAGGGCAGACACACACGTGACAGCGCTGCAACACGGCCTGGCATTTTGGCAGGGCTTCAGATGTGCAGGCAAAGGTTTTCTCTGGTTTCCTAATTTCTGTGGTGGGCATGTCAGCACATTTATTTCCTTGGTGCCCAGAGAGTGTGTGTGGGTGTGCAGGAGGCACTTAAATATAACACTCCACAGTTGTGCTTACACATAACCAGTTCTGGGTCCAGGGACTGGCTGGTTGGATTGCTGGGGGTTTAATTCCCTGTGTAAAACCCTCAGGGCGGTGTTCTCCAGCCTCAGGGAATTCTAGGAGTGATACATTAGTGACTCTGGATCCCTGGAAGTGTCCAAGGCCAGGTTGGACAGGGCTTGCAGCGACCTGCTCTGGTGGAAGGTGTCCCAGCCCATGGCAGGGGGTGGAAGGGGGTGAGCTTTTTAGCACAGAGCGTTCTGTGCTTCTGTGCACTTCATTATTTTCAGCTTTGCTGTGACTTGCAGGACTTCACCCTTCAAGGTCAGTGCTCTGTATCAGAAGCGGCCAGTGAGCTGTAGCTTCTGCCCTTTGGCTGGGAGCTCAGCATGGTCCTCAGAATGATCCTCAGAGTGATCCCTCCCCTTGGCCCATCAGTTCTTCTCTTTCCCATGGAAATGTCGGGCAGCAGTCTCGTGGCAGCTTTTCCCACCTCGTGGAGATGGGCAGATACTCCTGCAGACAGCACTGTGTGTGTCCCAGGGTGTTTGAAAATAACCCTTTCACTTGTTTGAATAACATTTGCACTGTTTGAAAACATCACCCCGTGTCTCTGGGCATGGATGTGGAATTGTTGTTTTCACACCCCCAGGTGGTTTTGGGGTGGGCAGAGCCAGGCTGGGGTCAGGGGGTGGTGCAGAACAGTTTTCTGCCTTCTGAACCAACTGTTCTGCTGAACCAGAGAATAAAGGGATGACTTTGGTGTTTGCCCCTCTCTGTTCTGTGACAGCCCCAACGCTGCCAGCAGCAGGGATGGCCTGGACAATGACACGGGGACGGAGTCAGTCATCAGCCACCGGCGGGACAGGCACCGGCGGAGGAACAGGGAAGGGCACGAGGATGGTGAGTCCTGGCTCAATTTTCCCCCCACACACACCCTTTTTGTCATTCAGAAAGAACAATTTTCCTGACAGTCTTTCAGAGCAACAACTGCTTTTGCCATGAGTGCTGCCCAGGAGACTTGTGTCTGCGTTCCTGTGTGCTTTCAGGGGCTGTGATTATTTTAATGGAATAATTTGATAATTGCTCTGAAACTCTTTGAAGCTCAGCGTTTTCTGAGAGGTCTGGACAACCTACAGTAAAGTGGCAGAGAGATTATTTTTGACAACATTCAGAGCTTGCTGTGGCATTAGGAGATGAGTAACTTGGAGAGGACTAACTGTTCATTTCTCAAGGCTCAGAGCAGCTGTGGCGTTTTATGCTGATGTAACATTGGCTCTGGAGATCATTTTTTTTAATATCTAAATACGCCCAAAGTACACAAATAAACTGCAGAACTCCATCTCTTGCCTCTAGTCTGTACATCAAAGCAAGCTTGGTTTTTTTCATTCGTTGCCAGACAAGAATTTCCAGGCTTAATTAAGAATTAATGGGTGCCACCCATTGAGTTTAAAATGGTCCAGAATCTGGAATACTTGAACCCTCTTCTTACCTGAAGCAGGTGACTTTGGTTAACATGCACAAAGCAATGGTAACTGCTGTGTCATCAAAATACCTTGTTTAATTTCCATCGTGTTTCTGTGGTCATAACAATATTTTATTTGACAGTAATGACATACAATACTTACAATAACACACCAGTGGGTTGTTTTCAGTGGAAAGCATCCCTAAAGTGCGCAGTTGAGCACTGTGTCCTGAACTGCCACTTGAAAATACTAAAAGAAGTGAAATACCCTGATTCTGGAAAGGATTTTAAGACCTTTCCATAACAGGGGTCGTTCTTTTCTTGAGTCTTCGTGTCTTGTTTGCGTGGAGCACAGCTGGGTGTAAAATGGGGGAAGAGTCCTGGGGAAAGGGGGACAAGGACGGGGAAAGGGCAGCAGGGTGTGACACCTGGATCACAGCTCTTCCAGGGGCAGCTCACTTGTCCTTATGAAACAGTGGAAGTTCCTCCTTTCCCTGCAGAAAGAAGGGAATGCAGTGAGAGTGTTTGATCTGGTCCTGCAGGGACTCGTTTGAGTAATACCAAAATTACAGCTCTGGTAGTTTTGGAGGGGCAGGATCTCCTCAGAGCCCTGCATTACTCAGAGGTTTGTTCCAGAGGTGTTGCTGCAGAGACACGAGGACGGGCCCTGCCCAATAACCTGACCACGGAGTGTTTGTAACTGGTGGGGCTCATTGTTGGGTCAAGTGTCAACGTTTGAGCTCACTGTTGGTGTGAAGTGAAGGACAGAAGAATTACCTCCCCTGGCAGTGAGGATTTCCCTGGATGCCCTGCAAAGGGAGAGGAGTATTTGTTCCTCAGGAAAACATGAGCAGTGTATTCCAGCCTTCACTTCAAGCAGGTGAAGTGAGAGAAGCTGCTCATGAGCCGTTTGGGAGCTGCAGAGGTGTAGACACGTTGAGCTGAAGCCTGTACAGGTCGAGGGGGCTGAGTCCACTGATCCCAGAGCACCATGGAACTGAGAGGCTCAGCAGAACTGAGCATCTTGTTCTGACCTGGGAAAACCCCAGGGCTGGGAAGAGGAGGGAAGCCAAACGAAGATCTTCTGTCCTGCTTTCCGTTTTAATTTGCAAAAATTATTTCCTAATTTTATTGAAAAGCTTTGCCAGCTTTCAGTCTGACACTCTGGGCTTGACCTGCAGCAGGACTCTTGCAGAGGCTTTCAGGTTTGCTTTGGAGTCTGGGTGATGGGAAGTTAACAACCAGGTGGTAATTAAAAGTGTGGTGTCATGGGTGGGTTGTTCACCCAACCAGCCTGTATATTTTCCTTCGTTGTTGCAGGATTACTCATCTCAGAAAAGCTATTCCTGCTGAATTGCTGCTGGGCAGTTACAGACACACACAGAGAGAGAGGCCATTATAAGTATTGATGGCCCTGGAAGATGTGGACACACTTGGTGATCTGACAACGTTTTCACACCTCTTCCTATTGAAAATGCAAAAGGATTTTGGAGGGGATGTGTTTTGCTAGACCAGGAATCCACTCAGATAACAACACAGGCTGAGGCATTTGTAGGCTCTTCCAGCCATTTCCCTTAAATAATGCTTCTCTTTTAAGTGCAGAGGCAAGGAATGCTTGTGCCTTCTCCTGTGCTTGTATGTTCTGTGATTTCCAAGTGATACCCACAACGTGGTGGCTTGAGAAAGATCATAAACCTCTTCTGTTCATCTGTGTGCTTTTGGAATTTTGTGACACTGCACATACAGACTGAGGAAATCTTCAGGAAAGCTGATCTGGAAAAGAAACCAGGATGCCAGGGCTCTGCTTTGTCTCTTCAAGCAATGAAAAGTTGCTTTGGAAAGCTGACAAAGTCCCATTAAGTGAAAGTGGAGTGAGGATCTTAATTAGAGGCGTGGGAGGTCTGCCTGGCACATGTTCTGGGGACCCCTCGCTGGGGAGAACAAAGCCCCTGTGTCAGTCTGCTGAGGAGGAGTGGGAAAGGGGCCTGTGGAAGCTCTAATTAGGGAGGTAATTAAGGGACAAGTTTTCCTTCGGCGCTGAGGGGTGTTTTAGAGCTCCTGCTCGGTCTCTGACAAGTCTGCAGATGTCAGGTGTTGACACTGGTGTTTCAACACCCAGCCTGCTGTGGGGTGAGCTGAACTGTTGTGCAGCCAGCTGAAAAATGCCACGGAATGGCCTGTGCCTTGAGAAACTCTTCATGTGGGCAGGCTGGGAGATCCCCAAATGTTTGGGAAGAGGAGCTGTTGCAGGTTTCCACTCAGTGCTGCAACATATGGATTTCTTACCACAGAGGGTGCCCAGGAATCTGAAGAAGGGCTGGAAACTAGAAAACAGTTGCAGTGGGAATTCGAAACTTGTCTTTGGTGGAGTGATTAGAGGCTGTTGGAGGGTTCCAGAGGACTTCAAACACGAGGCAAAGCAGGATGCAGGGGTAGAGCATGGCCATGGGTACAAGCATAAAGCAGGAGTGGACAGTCTCATCATTCTCCCCTACTTACACAGCAGGGACAGAGCCTGTCAGAGCCTGACAGCACCCAGAGGAGTTACAAGTCTTTATTGAGAAACTGAGAACATATCTCTGTTAATAACTGGTAAAGACTTCCTGCATTGGAGGGGTTTGGAAGGGCAGTTGTTTTTCCTCTTAACTGGGAGCTTGGATGTGCCTTCTCCCTGAGACACCCTTGTTCTCTGCAGTATCACAGAACCCTCTTTACACCTTCCTTGAGCAGATGCTGCTCTTCCCTCTCTGCTTTCGAGGCTGCTTTGATTTGGTCTTTGATGTGCTTCTGTCCCTCAGGCAGGGCCTACTCTGCTGTTGATAAAAGTCAAGGAGGACATATTTTACCCTCCCAGGCTATGCTTTATTCTCATCTCTGTGAGACACTCAAAGGCTTTTGTCAGATGGGCCCAGTGAACTCTTGTCATCCTCCAAGGAAGAAACAGGGGCAGGGGGTCAGCAGGGCAGAAAGTCCCTGGTCATTAGTGGGACAGGCATTGAGCCAGAGCAGGGAATGATTCTTGTTGGGATTTAAAACTTTGGAGATACCTGAGAGTGTTTTGTGAATAAACTCCTTATAATCATGGTTTGTGAAAGTGCTCACTCCCCACCCCCAAACTGTGCTGGCTAATATTGGAAGATCTTGGAAAAGGGAATTTTGTTTGGGCAGAGAAATTAGACAAAACTTTATTTGTTTAAGTGCACACCTTAATTACACGGGAAACCTTTCTCGTGAGTTCAAGGCTGCCTGGTGCTGTTTGGGGTGTACAAAACAGAGCTAAAATTGAAGTTCAATTGGCTGATAAAATAATTTTTAGTTCCTGGAGCAGTGCACGGGAGCTTTTCTGTAACAGAATATCTAATTCAAACAGGAAATGTTGAAACCTTTTTTTTTTTTTTTTTGCTGTTTAAAATAGAACGGAGAAGATACAGCTGGATAAAGGAAAGGGGAAAAATATAAACAGGAGGCATTAGTGGTGTAGTGAGCGCTTCTAATCTACGTAAACCAGGTTGTTCTGGGATATCTAGAAATAAGGGTGGTTGTTTTAATGTTTTCTGGGGGTTTTTTGGCAGCCCCTCGGATCAATGGGCACCCCAAGCTGGACAGGCACCGCGAGCACCCCCCTGGCTACGACAGCTCCTCCACCATGATGAGCAGCGAGCTGGAGTCCAGCAGCTTCATCGACTCCGAGGACGACGACAACACGAGCAGGTGGGGCACTGCCACGGTCACTGAGCTGGGAAATGCTCTTTGCACCTCTCTCCAGGCTCTCCATTGCAGCTCTGGGCTTGATTTAGACCTTCTCCTGGCCTCTTTTCACTCCTTTTTTTGCCCTGGTACATCTGATTTGAGTGCTGGATGCGGCACTCAGTGCCATGGTCTAGTAGACGAGGCGGTGTTGGGTCGACTCGATGACCTCAGAGGTCTTTTCCAACCTTGTTGACTCTGTGATAACTCATCAGTGACATCATGTTGTGTATGATCTCTGCTCTGAGAACCCAGCTCAGTTACAGGGTCACTCTCCAACCTGCCTGTAGCCACTGCTCCAACAAAGAGGGAAATTCTGCTCCTGCCCTTTCCTTTCAACAGCAAAATGGTCACATTTTAAGATCAAAGCAATGTGCAAGTGCCTACCTATTTATAAAGTAATGGTGTGAATATTATAATAAAATACCTTCAGCACTTCACTAGAGCTGAATTATAAAGGAATTCCTGTGTAATTGCATAGTCTGAGACCTGTGAGCAGTACAGGAATTCATCAAAGTTAATGCTATGGCAAAGACAGGCTGGGTTGCCATATATTTATGGCTTCTTCATTATTTCTGCCTTTCTGTGAATTATTCCTCACTTCTTGAAAAATACCTCTCCATTTGGAGAGATCCTGGTAAATCTCTTAATTTATTTTCCATAAAATGTTTCTAAAACATTGTTCCATAAAAAGGTTTATAAGCCAATACGTTTCTCGGATTTAAAATACTTATTTTTAAGGGTGTAAAATGAATCAAAACAAATATTCTTTCCTTTCCTGGCAGCATTCTCTAAACAATGTCTCTGGAGCTGTTGTGAGCTCTGAAAACCCGTTACAGGTTTCTGTGAATTGTCAGAGAACAAGGTTGTAGATCTTTGGTGGTTCACACAGATCTGCAGCCTAAAACAAATAAGGTGCAAAGGGATATTCTTAAATTCTAGGTGGAATGGAAACAGCAGGAGCAGCTCCTGGACATACTGAACCACTTGCTGTGTTTACAAACACGATCAGCTTATTGAACTCGGTGGATCTGTTGGGTCTTGCAGTTGGTCAGGGCTTAAAGAGCTGCTGAAGAGCAGCAGTTCCTCCAAATTCTGCTGAAAGGCCGTGTGCCTGCAAAGGTTTGAAGGGATAACTAAATGAACACTGAAGATTTAGTCCTGAATTAGTTTCAAGGGCTTATTTTGCAGTTGCAGTGAAGCAGAAGGTGTCCCTGCCCATGGAAGGGGGGTTGGAACGAGATGATCTTTAAGGTCCTTTCCAACCCAAACCATTCCAGGATTCTGTGGTGAAGTTCCCAACACCTGAAGATACAAAAAAAATTACTTTGTGCTTCACCTGGATGTTCATGTGCATAGAGGCTTGGCAAGATGAGCAGTTAACCTGAATGCACTCTCAGCCTCCCTGAAGCCTTCAGGGCTTCTAACCCTCCTTCCCTCCCTAAAAAACAAAACCCACAAAAACAACAACAGCAGCAACCACCCTGCAGCTGATTTGGGGTTCCTGGTGAATAAATGAACCATTTCCATGGCAGCAAGCAATGCAGTGGGGCAGGAATAGCACCGAAGCACTTCAGAGCAGACCCAGCTAAAACCTTTGTGCGTTAATAAAGTCAAACTTCCTGCGTCTGCCCCGAGAATAAAGAGATTCTTCGAAGCTGCAGCGCAGCCTTTCCCTCTCGAGGCCGGGGCAGGAGCTTTTGGCACAGGGAGCAGCTGCCAGGCCAGCTAGTCAGGAAGAACCACTCCATGGAATGCTCCAAGGTATGCTGTTGTGTTCCAGGGATGGTGTTCTCAGGCAGATGAGAGATTGTGCTGGCAGGGAGAAGTTTTTTTCCTTCCGAGGCGAACGCAGGCAAATAGCACGTCGAGAATGCTCCAGAGCTGCTGGAGGCAGCCCGGGCAGGAGGGGGGTAAGTTTGGGGAATAACAGCTCAGGGGCTCTGCTGTCACAGCCTGCTTTTGTAGAGGAGGTTGTGCAGGGGGGAGGCCACTGGGAGAAGAAATCAGAAGTGAAGGATGTTACTGTCTTGGAAGAGGTTGCAGGTTGAGGATGCTTTTCTAACTCTGTGTGTGTGTGTTTGACACTGGTTTATTTTTATTTTTAACTTGGAGCAGTGCAGCAGAGCTGGGCAATTCCCAGCCCAAGGAGAATCTGTTGCATTCAGTTAGAGAGAAAGAGTAATGTCTTGTTTTGGTGAATTGACTTGTTCCCAGGTGTTACAGGGCAGCACAGAATGGCAGTGTGAGCACTATAATTCATTTGCTTTCTTTTCAAAGGGTGATATGATTGAATGCTTGTGTTGTTTGCAGGTAGGAGTTTGAACACAGGTTGGTGTGCAAACTGTTAGTTCAGTGTAACTAAAATAATTCACTGCAAAAAATATTAATGTTTATTTCTCGTTTAAGAAATTAGCATTAGTTCTCTTAAAACTATATGGATAAACTTTCTTTAACAAATGTTACCTTTTCCCCCTTCCTTGGGGGGGGGGATATAGATTGGTCAAATTATTATTATTATTATTTTAAAAAAATGTCTTCTGTGGGATTTATTAGCCTGTGTGTTAGAAGTGCAGTCAGGTTTTTTTGGGCAGTAGCCAGTGCAGGAAATTATTTGAGAGTGATGATTCCAGATTTGCTTTTCATCTTTGCACTTGATTTGTCTCAAAAGCTCAAGTACACCATCTTGTCTTGCTCATCAAATGGTAGTAATAACTGTTGCTTGGTATTTCTGAGGATACTTTGGAGAGCAAAATATTTCCCCTCATTAGAACAGGTTTGAACTGTTATTCTGCATCCAGGTACTCCTAAAATATGAAAGATTCAGCAAGGATGCATTAAGGCTATGGATTTTATAGACATTACAAGAGGAGATGGTGAAATGTGCCATGGCTACATGAAAATAGGTATAAATAATATTCCTGCAGTGCCTCATCAGTTTTGTGCAACTAAGGGAAGAGACTGTTTTAGCTCCAGGAGTTACTTCCCTGAAATATGGTCTGTCTTGAACCAAACCTGAACTGGGGATTTTTGAAGGAGCTGATTCCCATTTTTCCACTCTAATATTGGGTAGAATGGAAAAAAAAATATCATAAAAAGAAGAACTTCGCTTTGCACATATTATCACCTGATAACAGGACTTCAGAGAGTTGCCAAAACCCTCTGATTTTGCTGGTTTCATTTAAAAGAAAATCCCCTTTTTAAAGAGCAGGTTCACTGTGAGCAACACGCCTTTCCTTTGCTCAAGTTCTCCTAAATTCTTGTGTGCTGGAAGGTTTTGGCTGAATCCCACTGGTGAGATATTCTGGGAGAGAAGAGGAGGAGAATGAAACTGGAGAGGAAATAGCAAGGGGGACAATATTGGTAGTAAAATGTTTTGGTGTCAGTCTTTGCTGGTGCTGTCCAGAGAGTGGGGAGTGTTGAACAAGCCCAGTTTTGGGAGCCCTGAGAGAGACCTCCTTATTTTTCCTGTTGGAAAGGTAAAGCCTCCCAAACCCAGGTGCTTTGAGCTCTTTCCACAGAGGGAGGATTATCGAATTTCTGATCTCTTTTTGAAAATCCCACCTCTTGGCTCTTTGACTCGCCTTGCTGGCAGGGGGAAAAGGAGCGTGTGAGGTTAACATGCCTGAAATAGTTGTGTGAACCCAAGGGGGATGTCGGGAGATTCACACCCTCTGAGCAGCTCCAGCATCTGTAACACCCAGCTCGGTGTCCTTGGTGAGGACACCTCAAGCAGGGTGGGTTTCCTGTGGTGGGCTGGAATCTTATGACACCAGGCTCTTGGTATCAAGTTTTTCCTTGAGGTATTCTCACATTCCTGCATGTGGCTGGAACTTTGAGAGACTGGGGAAGAAGAAGCCTGGCACTGTTTGTTTTGTGACAGTGCCAGTTACTTGCCTTGTGCAGGGCTGGATTTTTTAATCTTGGTTAATGATGGAGCATTACTTTTTTTTTTCTTCCCCCTCATTCTTAACATAATAAATAGAGGAGAGATGTCCCTGTGGTGTTACAGTGGTATCTGAGAAATCTAGGCTTTGTTCCAGGCTCCTGAAATTAATTTGGGCAAATCCATTTATGTCTCTCTGTGTCTCATTCCGCTCTCTGTAAATTGAGGATGATTAAAGCTCTGAACTATTAGAGGGATCTTAAGGATTTCTGTGGAGAATGTGGCACATGTTTGAAGAGCCTGAATAAAAACCCCACAACAAGGTAAAACTAACAAGATATGTGAAGGTAAATCATATTCACTGTTCCTCTGTCACTATTCGGTGTTACCAGTTGCTGTTCTATTTCACTGAGTTCAAGCCTTAACCTTAAATTCCTCTTAACAGTGGAAGAAAATACAGCACCAGGAGAAGACTGACAAAAATTGGCATTAAGGGTTGCACTCTGACTTGTTCCCAAAAGAAAGGAAGCCACTAAATTATCTTCTAATCCCTGCTGGAATTTAGCTGGAATCTTCTCCTCGCTCTCGCAAACCGGCTGATGGTGCCGGCAGGATTTGCTCTCTCCTGCATTTGGAATCAGCCTGGGGTGGTTTGGTTTTTTTTGGCAGGGAAATGCAGATGGCTCAGCTCTGCAGAGGTGACATCTCTGCTCTCCTTTCCCCTCAGGTTGAGTAGCTCCACGGAGCAAAGCACCTCATCCCGGCTCATCCGGAAGCACAAACGCAGGAGGAGGAAACAAAGGATGCGGCAGATTGACAGGGTAAGGTTGGCACCATCCTCCTCCAGGGAGGTGAACCGTGATTCCTGAGTGTAGATCTTGGCTTAGGAAGGGATCCAGAACAGGTCTGTGCCTGTTGAATTCTTTGGAAAGGCTCCCTTTGGCTCCAGCCTGGATAAATCTCTGCATTTGAAGTTCTGCAGCACCAGAGTCAAGTTTTTCTCCTCTCCTTTTTTTCCTTCTGCTGTTCAGTGATCCCATTTCTTGTCTTTTCCGAGACCAGTCCCTGCAGGAGAAGGTCCATTATGCCACTGGCTGATGTGGGAAGGGGTGTCAGGTGCCTGGTGTATAAATCACAGAGACCTGCACTGTGCTGGAAGGAGAAATCTAAATCTA
>JAWWES010000055.1:5302753-5330249 GCA_035583135.1 Lophotriccus pileatus
TGTGGGAAGGGGTGTCAGGTGCCTGGTGTATAAATCACAGAGACCTGCACTGTGCTGGAAGGAGAAATCTAAATCTATAGGAAATCTCTTCCCTCTTACCCTTTCCTGTGCCAGTCCTGTGGCAGCAGGATGAGGATGGCCTAAATGACAGGCTCTTGGAGTAACTGTTCTGTTCTCCCATAAATACCAGTCTCCACACATTAAAGAATGAGCTGACATATATTTGATCCCAAGCACTGGGGTAGTGTTTGATGAGCACATTTGTATTTAGTTTTGGAGGCAGGGTTAGGTTTAGGGTCTGTCCTCTCACTTCCTGGCGGATCATGTTGTTCTCCCCCTCTTCAGGAAGGAGCTGTGGACGCAATAATTCACACTGCACCAGGCACTTTAGGATTTAAATGTTTGCCTGTCAAGTCACAGTCAGGAAGCAAAAAGGATTGAAGGTGAAGTTCAGCTGAGAAGCCTCAATATAGGAATGGGCTCTGTGTGTTTTGGGAACAAATCTTTGGGGAAGGTGCAGACTATGTTCAGATTTCTTTCCCTTACAGATTCCCTTACAGTAGTTTCTGGATGCCTTCCAAATGGAAACCTATTAATCAAATCCTGATGAGTTAATCCTCAGTAGTTCTTTTTATTGTCTAATTCTGAGCCATTTAAAACCTTGAGAATTCTCTGTTGTCTTTTGCAGTCGTCTTCGTTCAGCAGCATCACTGATTCCACCATGTCCCTAAACATCATCACTGTCACACTCAACATGGGTAAGAGGATAAGCCACATTTGTTGTGATGAATTTCAAGTGATGGAAATGTGTTTTGTGGTGCTGTGGTAGCCTTTGGAGCCAGGAGAAAGTTCCTTGGTTTGAAAAGGTGCCAGGTGGGCTAAAGGGAATGGCAGCTGAGAGTTGCTGCTGTGTTGACTGTGCCTGGATTCCTAGTCCAGAACCGGCTAGTTCTGAGCCATTTGCACAAGCAAAGCTGTGTTCTTTCCTGGGAAGGGGCTGGAACTCCAGGGTATGGGGTTAGTGGTGAGATATAGGGATGGTGAGGGTTCAGACATTGTCAGAAGCAAGAGTAGAAGGGAAATGGAGGTTTGTGTTTCTGCCGCTCCTGCCTTTCATTGTTTAACCAGACAGAAATGTGCAGGGCTGCCAATTAACTCAGCAGCTTTCAGTGGCACCAAACCCTTCCTGCCACTCTGATGTGTGGAACAAACATTGCTCAATGCTGATGGGGTGCCCAATTTCGAGGTGTAGACGTGTCCTTTCAGTCTTGTTGTTTTTTTGGTTTTTTTTAAATGTAACTTTTCATTATCCTGTATGAACAGATAATGTCTTTAGCAGCATTTCCCTGAAGGGGCCAGGCAGACACTGGTCACCAGGGCAGCCTGAGATCGTTGTAAGTCAAACCTGGCCCAGCTGGTGTGTTGAGAGAGCTGATTTTTCGAAGCTTGAAGTAACCTGGTGTTAACTCTTTGCTGTCATTCCAGTCAGTCTGATTGCCTTTTTTTTCCTTTTTTTTTCCCCTCCCCACCCTCCTCTTTCTATCCCAACAGAAAAGTATAATTTCCTGGGAATCAGCATCGTGGGGCAGAGCAATGACCGGGGTGATGGCGGCATCTACATCGGCTCCATAATGAAAGGAGGGGCGGTGGCAGCGGACGGCCGGATCGAGCCAGGAGACATGCTCCTGCAGGTTGGTCCCAAAGCATCCCAAAATCCCTGCTGCTGGCTTCTGCAGGGCTGGCTTGCTTCAGGCATCCCACCAGGCCCACAGGCTCTTAGTAGTCACGTAACAGAATTCATTCACGCTCAGAGGAACGTGTCGCAAAGACCGTTTTTGAGAGTTCTTTGTGAGATGTGCTCTGATAATCAACAGTTCTGCAGCTGCTCAAAGGCATGGAAACAGTTATAAGGCAGATAAATTGAGGCACAGGTAATTAAAATGTCTTTACTTTGCTGTCACAAAGCCTGACCTCTGCTTTCTGCACCGTTCCAGGTGAATGATGTCAATTTTGAGAACATGAGCAATGACGATGCAGTTCGGGTTCTACGGGAAATAGTCTCCAAACCAGGGTGAGCACATCACAAAACCTCCTGCTATTTATCCTCCATGTGCAGTAGTTGGAATGGGGCAAACCTCAGAGGAATCAACATTTTGATCTCCATTAGGAACCAGCATGACTGATCCCAGCCCTGAACTTCTCGCTGTGATGATGGATAGGTGAGACTGGTTTCAATGCACCAGCCAAAACCAACACAAATTAGGAGCTCCCTGGTTTCAGCAGGACTAATTTTTTATGTGATTAGCATTTTAATAGCTGATCATTCAACAGATTTCACCAATAGGGCTCATCACCTGTGCAAAACCAGAAGCATCCTGATACTGGTTCAGACGGGAAATATTTCGACAAGCATCTCGAAAACATTCTCAGAATGTGCTTGACAACTGTTGGAGAGGAATAAGTTTGTTTCAAATAGTTCTTTGTAGCAGCTCCAGCTCTGCAGGAAAGTTAAGAGTCATCCTGACCTGTTTTCTCTCTTTCTAGACCTATCAGCCTAACAGTAGCCAAATGCTGGGACCCTACTCCCAGGAGTTATTTCACCATCCCCAGGGGTGAGTACACATTTGGGCTTTTTGCTGGGTTCCTGTGGAGCCCTCAAGGTCTAGAATATTTTCACCTATTTTGGCATCCAGCAGATTCCCATTCCCTACAAGTTCTTTTAAGTTTGGTTGTTCTGTTTGTTTGCTTTTGGTTTGGGAGGCAGGGGTTTAAGTCCCTCTCTGAGATTCCGGTGCCCACAGAATTCCTGAGAGTTTTTCTTTTGATTCACATGGATTTGGATCAAGCTCTTAAGCTTTGGGAGGATATATCCTCATGAGCTTGACCTTTCAATTGGTAGGAAGTTTGGAGGATAAGCATCCATAAGTGTTAAAAAGCCTCATTTTGTTCCATGTGCACTTCCTAGAATTTAAACTTGAGTACTTTTAACATTTGAGGCAAACAGCGAAGACATACAAAATTAATATTGAAATACGTATTAGTATATAATAGATAACATTAATATAATATTGAACTGTATTTCTATTAATAGATAATATTGAAATGATCTCATTTTACAACTTGGGGGCTTAATAAACTCTCCACTAGCCATAAAAGATCTGTGCTCATGTGACAAACACAGCTTCCTCCTGGTAAAAGGCTGAGCTCGTGATGGTGAGACCAGTTTGTTCCCAGTCTGAAGATGAGGATGGCATTGTCCCCTGAAATTAATGCAGAAGAAAATGATCTTATTTTACAACTTATGGTTTAGTAAACTTTTCCCTAGCAATAAAAGATCTGTGCTCATGTGAGGTGACACTGCTGGTGAGGGCTGTGCTCGTGATGGTGAGACCAGTTTGTTCCCAGTCTGAAGATGAGGATGGTGTTGCCCTCTGAAATTAATGTAGTAGAAAATGATCTTGTTTTAAAGTTAAAGATCTCTTTTTAATGTTAAAACACAAGTTAAATCTTGTGGCTTAATAACACGGCTGCCTCCTGCTGGCGAGGGCTGAGCTCGCGAGGGCGAGCCCGGTTTGTTCCCAGCCCGAAGCTGAGGATGGCATCGCCCTTTGGAACGAATTCCACAGCCTGGGGAAAACCAACCAGCCTGACCTAAAGCAAGGTGTGGGTGCCTCTCTCTCTCTGTTGTGACCGCCGCGTGTGTCTCTCCCCGTTTCCCCGCAGCGGAGCCGGTGCGGCCGATCGACCCCGCGGCCTGGATCTCTCATACCACGGCCATGACGGGAGCGTACCCCCGCTACGGTATGAGCCCCTCCATGAGCATCACCACATCTACCAGCTCCTCACTAACAAGCTCAATTCCCGAGTCGGAAAGTAAGTCACCCTGAGCCAGCCCAGGGCAGGGGGGGTACCGGGGGCCCGGCCGTGCCCCAACCCCGCCCCGGCCACCAGCACCGTAAGAGCGGCAGCCACCACACACAGCCCCTGAAAATGCTTTTCCTTACGCTTGGGATTCCCCTGGGGAGCAGAAAATCCTTTTTTTTTGGTGTGTTTTTTTTTTTTTCCCCTTGAAGGTTATTGCAGTGTTTGGTCAGGGTTCGCCTGGGCCTGCAGCTTCACCCCCTCAGGGGAATGGGAGAGCTCCCTCCTTGCATTTGGCTGGGTTTTGATAAATTTAAATGACTTCAGTAAATTTAAATAACTTCCATCAATTTAAATTACTTCAATAAATTTAGTATTTCACTAAGCTTTGAAATAAATGTAAATGGCTTGCTTCAGGTAGATGTCACCGGTTAATAATGGTAGTATGCTGTTTAGGAAACCTTCCCCTGATGTTCCCATGGCCTCCTTTTGTACTTTTTTTTATACTCTTGGGTTTATAGAGCAAGTTAAAAAACAAGTTTAGTGTCCTGTGTGAAATTATTATGGTTAGAGCTCATCTTCCTTTCCTGGTTTTGTCCGTGGCAGTCTCTAAACTAAGTCATATCCACGTAACCAAGAAACTGCCATGGCGCCTTATCTTGGAAGTATTTGTTTAAGGAATATTAGCTCCTCCTTTCTTTTACTCAAAACAACACTTTGAGGATGTTGAAGACCAATGTTGGCGTTGGTTATAAAATCTCTCAGGTCTTGTGAGCTGATATTTCCTGGAATTACACCTCACCTTGCAATAAAAGGGGTTTTCTGTAGGTGTGGTAGCTCAGTGCCTTTAGAAATCAGGCAGCACCACTGAGGGGAAATACATCTGCAGCAGAAAGCAAGTGAACCCCTTCCCTGGTGGCTGCTCTACCCTGAGATGTGTTTTCAGCCTTAAAGGTACTACAGATTGCTGAAATCAAATGTATCTGCTGGTTGCTGTCAGTCTGTACTCAGCATTCCTCTTGATTCATGTATTCTGTGCCTTGATTATGGTGCTGTGATTGGGAAGTGGGGATCAGCCACCCTCTCAATCCTCCTTTGAAAATAAAGGTATTTGGGAGCAGAACCACATTTCTGGAGACAGCTTCTCATTTCTGTGCCAGTGGCTTGCAGTATTTCCTTTCTGAAGTGCAAGAGAACGTGGAGTACCCCTGACCTTTACTGTGGCCTTCTGTTTTACACCCTTCCCTCAGCCCAGCCCTGTGAGCTGCCCCAAACAGGGCAGCAGCACCCCAGGGCCCCAGGCACAAAGAGCACCTCAGTGAACATCCCACAGTTCACTGAGTTCTCTCCAAAGTGGGAGCATTTTAGATGCCTCTTAGAGTTTTCCTTATTTGCAGAGCAACTAGAACTTAGAAAGCACTGATGACCACTTGGCCAGTGTTGTTCTTTATATCCAGCTCACAGGTCTCCAAGAAAATACAATTATTGCTCCCCACATACTTGAATATCAGTTTGTTGGGTTTTGGTGTTTTGTTGTTTGGGTTTTTTTTTTCCCCAAAAAGAACATGTTGCTTTTTGCCACTAACCAAACTAACTTAAAGCAAAAGCAAAATGTTGAGTGTTTATTCAGAGTTTGTAAGTATTGAAGCTGCATGCATAGCTGGGGTATTTTCATGCATATTGGCAGTGCATGTACGGAGAGAAGCATTTTCAGTTTTCATTGTTTCACGCTTGCTGTACCTTCTGTTAAAATTCTGGGTGGCTGGAAAAGGACAGAATTGGTGCTTTTGAAAGGTGGGTGAATGGGGAGAAGGGAGGGGAGAGGAGGGTTTCTGGATTCCTGCTGGAGAAGGGTCTGGACTGCAAGCACAGACACACAGGTTCAACATGAACTGTCTGGGGCTGGAAGATGGGAGAGGAAGGAGGACTGGGTGCTGTATCCAAAAGAGTTGTCTTATGTATGACAGGATAACTGAAGTTAAAGAACAAGCAAAAAACACCTTGTCCCACAGAGTTGTGCACTGATCCCTTGGGTGGGAAGGGGATGGGCACAGGACCCCCTGGGTTTCCTTTCCTGCCAATCTCAGTGTGTATCCCAGGACTGACCTGGAATGGGAAATCCAGACATGTGGGGACTCAGCATTTCAGTGACTGAACAGGTGGCACAGAGCACCAAATCTGAGGGACTGGTACAAATGCTGTGATTTATGCCACTGGTGAGGGTGCATTTGGGAACCTTTGTGTCTTTTTTTTTTTTCCTGCATCTGTTGGTAAAACTGTGTCTTTGTTTCATCCAAAAGGGGAGCTCAGAAGGTCTTTTCAGACTCAGGTCATTTCAAAGCAGCCTGTAACCTCTCTTCCTTTTAGAATTAGAAGAATCCCCCTTAACTGTGAAGAGTGACATGGCTACTATTGTCAAGGTTATGCAGCTCCCAGACTCAGGCCTTGAAATTCGGGACAGGATGTGGTTAAAAATCACCATCTCCAACGCAGTGATAGGTAAGCAGATCCCAGGAATGCTGGGGGGAAAAAAACCCAGTGACTTTATGAAAATAAATTCAAGAAACTACCTTTATATGAACTTTTTATTTTTCTGCCTATGAGCTCTCAAATTCCCTTGACTTGCTGTTTATGAGGGTCACAGGAAATAATTAATAACTCTTGTTTGAGCCTGCACAGCCAAAACTGCTGCAAGTTTCTCATGCCCACATAGAGCCTGGTTCTTAATCCTCAGTTTTCCGTCTCAGGTGTTCAGGTGGCTCTAGCAATCTACCCAAGCTCAGCAGAGCAACACTGCTTGGAATTCCAGTTCCAGCCTTAATAAAAACACCTTAATTAGTTTTAAAATTGCCACAGCTAGTCTACCTGTGGCCTGAGCTGTGCTAATACTTAGTCAGTCAAAGCTGCAGTTACTTTTTGCTGAGAAAGGCATTGAAACACAGGTCTTTTGACAACCTGACATCAGCCTCTTGAGGAGGACGACTCTCCCAGTCACTTCTTGGCTGGAAACGCCGTGTTAATTTTCATGGAAGAGTTGAACAGTGTGTGTGTCAGTGAAACATTCTGTGTGTGTATTTGGTGTCACTGTTCATGCAGTGGGTCATTTTGGCTCAGGGGATCCCGTGTCCCCCATCCCTGTTGTTGTTTCAGGAGCAGATGTGGTTGACTGGCTTTACACGCACGTGGAAGGCTTCAAAGACCGGCGGGAGGCGAGGAAATACGCCAGCAGCATGTTAAAACACGGCTACCTCAGGCACACTGTGAACAAAATCACCTTCTCAGAGCAGTGCTACTACGTCTTTGGAGACCTCTGTGGCAGTAAGTTGCCCTCTGGGGAGGGCAGAGCTGTGTGTGTGTGTGTCCCTTGTGCTCACAGGATGCACAGAGGCGTGTCCTCAGCGTGAGGAAGAACCTCTTTCCAGGGAGGGTGGCAGAGCACTGGAGCTGCTGCCCAGGGAGGGCGTGGAGTTGACAAGGTCAGAGGTTGGGCTCGATGGTCTCAGAGGTTTTTTTTCCAGCCCAGCTGATTCTGTGATTCTGAGTCTCCCTCTCTGGAGACATTCCAGACCCACCTGGATGTGTCCTGTGTCACCTGCTCCAGGTGACCATGCCCTGGGCAGATGATCTGCAGAGGTCCCTTCCAGCCCTGGCTGTTCTGGGATTCTGTGAGTCCTGTGGGGTTTCACAAGTGGGTGTTGCAGAACAGATCATTCATATCCTGAAGCTGTGGGACAAGTGGTCGATGCCTCCTGTTACACCAGGAATTAGAGCACTTGGAAGAGAAGGGTGAACTCCTCAAGTAATGGCATTGCACTGAGGCTCAGGAAGGCAGGATTTACTTCTGTGGCAGGTGCCAGACTCCTCAGCCTTTCTCTCTTTTGCAGACCTGGCTGCACTGAACCTCAACAACGGTTCCAGCGGCGCCTCGGATCAGGACACCCTGGCTCCACTCCCACATCCTGCTGCTCCCTGGCCCTTAGGCCAAGGATACCCCTACCAGTATCCTCTGCCCCCTCCGTGTTTTCCACCAGCATACCAAGACCCAGGCTTCAGCTATGGCAGTGGCAGTGCAGGGAGCCAGCAAAGTGAAGGTAGGATGGTTAATCTGGGTTTTCTTTCCGTGCCTGTCATTATCCCGAACCATTTGCTTGCCTTCCTTCGTTCTGTCTGTGCCTGTCTCGTGGTTTTGTTTGCTACCTGCATGGGTTTTGTGCAACAGCACTTAATCAGAGGTGTGTGTGCCTGTGGTGGAGTGGGCTTTCAGCTCTGTATGGAAACTGCCAGCCTGGTTTTATCCGAGTCAGGGATCGCCAGCACTGGGGCTGGTAGTGCTGGAATTGAGGCCATTTCTTTGCTGATGGAACAGGGATTAGAACAAGGTGCTCTTGGCTTTCACTTCAATGCCCAGTACAAAAGGAAAATCACATTCTTGGCTTGTGTGAGACACACAAGAGGGAGGTGGCCAGCCAGAGGTTTACAGGGCTGAAACACTGCTCACAGGGAGGAGAGTCCCTTCTGTCATATGTGACAGGGAAAAAAAGAGAATACTGCATGGATTAAAGACCTGACCTCCTCCTTTCCTGCCCTAGCATAATTTTGTGACTCATTCTTAACCTTAGTAAACAAAAATGATGTATTTTTGGCTGTAAAGTTATTATTTTTTAATTTCTATTAAAAAAAAAAAATCACTTCCAGAGTGAGTTTTGCTTTAGGAAACTCTGCCAGCAAAGAAAGGGCGAGGTTCCTCTTCTGTTTTTACAGTGAACATCCCGTAACTTGGATGTAACTTACCCCTGTTTACCACAGCCAGTTGGGTCTTACAGAAACTGCACAAATAATTTCCTAACAAGGAGCTTGCACTGTGGCTTCTCACCTCATCTCAGGATAAGAATTTCTGTGAGGAAGCTCACGGTGGTACCCAGAGGTTTTAGAGGGAAGAATGTTGGGGGATGCTTTTTTGGCAGCTGACTCTGTGGGCAGTGGGAATTTGTTCTGCTGCTGGGATAGGAAAGGAATGGTGTTTTATCCATGCTGTGTCCCCTGGCTATAGAGAGCCTCACAAAAGGTGCCAAGGTGTTTGATTTTTGAAAGGTTTCAACGCTTTCCTTGTTCTTCTTTTGGAAACTACACTTCTGTGTTGTTTCTTGGTTTGTAACTTGTTATTCCCTTGTTTTGTCCTGAGCAAGCATTAGACTGAAGGATTCCTAGAGGATTGGCTGACTCTAGGGGATTGGTAAGCTTCAAATGCCTCCATAACAAATCCACAGCATGACCATTTAGACTCTCGTGACCCAAATGTTTAGCTGTATCTTTTTTTTTTTTTAATTTATTATTATTATTATTTTGATTTTTCTTTTGTTTTCGATTGTCTTGGACGCTCGACCTGTCTCAGTGCACGGCAGTGCAGTAGTTGTGACATTGGCATATCAACCTGTGTGGCCCTGTGTGACTGTGCTGCAGCAGCTCAGGGAGGGTGGCACCACGTCCCTCACTGTCAGGTGTCACCAGGCTCCCCTCTGCTCTTCATAAGACAAGAAAATAGCCCCTGCTCCTGATTTGTGAGTCTGATGTCACCCCTGTGGGTTGGATTTATCTGCCACTGCTCATTTACTGAAGGGCACTTGGTGGCCAGGTGTGTCAGGCAGGCGCTGAGGGTTGTGCAGGGACACAGGGCTGTGTTGGTCACTCTCAGTTGGGTTGGAGTTGGGTTTCTTGTGAACTCTCCCCTTTATCTGCAGCGTTACATCCTGACAGTCAGCAGAGGTCACCTGTAGTTCACAGTCATTCTGGTTTTTCCATTTCAGTGGCTCAGTTGGACCCAAAAGCCGGTCCCCTCTTCTGCTGGCTGGGCATCCTTTTGGGAAAACGTTGCACTGAGGTCGTATGAACTTAATAAGATGGTCCTTGGGTTGATTTGTTGGGTTTTTTTTAAAAAATAGTTCCCTTGGGACTGTGTCCTGACGTCATCCCAGCCTGTCTCTCATGGGAACAGAGCAAGACCTTCAGCTTTCATCTAAAATCAGTTCTGAAGTTTAGTGGAGTTTGAATGTAGCAACAACTCAGCTGATGGTCCAGTGGCAATACTTTTTTCCCAAGCTGATTTAGTGGCCTCCTCTGGGAACATCCTGCACGTTACTGATTTATCATAGAGCAGTTCAATAAGTAACTGTTGTTTAAACAATTCTCCAACAACAGAACACTGTAGTGGTGAATTCTGAAAAGAATCTCCTCATTGAAGCCAACAGAACCTCAGGGATTTTGCCCTGGGTGTCAGTGTGCCCAGTGAGACCAAGGATGACAAAAGAGGCAAATGAGTTTCTTTTGGCAAAGGTAGAAGGTACCACAGCAGAGACAGTTACAGACTGAACCTCATTTGCTTGAGCCAAACCCCAAATCCTGCTCCTTCCTTCTGTTCCTGCTCCTCCTCAGCGGGGCGGGTGGGTTCCAGCTGGGAGCTGTCCTTTAGCTGCTGCTGCTGCTTTCACTGTGCGAGCTCTGAGGTGTCTCCGTGTCCCTGTGCATGGCCCAGCCTTGTCAGCTTCGTCCCACTGACCCTCATTGCCCAACCCCATGAGCCACCACGGCCGTCGGTCCCACGCAGACCCGCCGCGGACGACGAGCTAACTGCACTTCTCTCTTGCTTTTCTCTGCTTTTCCCCCCCCCAAAAAAAAAAAACGTGGGGGTGCAGGAAGCAAAAGCAGCGGCTCGAACCGGAGCACCAGCGAGAACAGCAGGCGAGCTGTGGGCAGGGAGAAGGACCGCAAGTCGGGGGGCAGTGGCAGCGAGTCGGAGCACACGGCGCGGAGCGGCGGCAGCACCGCGCGCCGGGACCGGCCCGCCAGCCAGCTCAGCCACCGCAGCCACGGCTCCGCCGCCCACAGCGACAGAAGCCACCACAGCCACCACTCCTACGGGGGGCCCCCCGGGGTGCCCCCACTCTACAGCCTCCCCAAGCTGGGCTCCAAAGTCTACGGGACCAGCGGCCCGCCCGGAGGGCCCCCCGTGCGGGAACTGAGCGCGGTGCCCCCGGAGCTCACCGGGAGCCGCCAGTCCTTCCAGAAGGCCATGGGCAACCCTTGTGAGTTCTTCGTAGACATCATGTGAGAGAGGAAGTGCCTTCAGACTCTGCCTGGGGTAGGGGATGGGGTGGTGGGTGGGATGGTATTTTTTTTTTTGGGGTGGTTTGTTGTCGAACACTTAATGGAAGAGACTTGGCTGGTCTTGCATGTCACACCTTCCCGTTTGCAAAGTGTGTCGCAGAAACAAACAAAAACAACCAACAAATAATCAAGAAAACGGAGCAAAAAAATACAAAAAAAAAAAAAATTCCCCCGCAAAAGGAACAACAAAAAAAAAATCTCCTGGGATTGTTAAATATCAGCAAACCGATGGCATCTTTTCTTTATCCTTTTTTTATCCCCCCCCCCCCCCTTCTTCTTGTTTTGGATTGTGAATGGCTGGTGTATATTCACATCTTGATGAGCTTTGGTCATTGTGGCACCTCCTTCGATGCAACTGGTGTATCTTTTTGGCTGATTCAAGGACTCTTGTTTCACACGACTTCTAAATTCCCGATACTGCATAGGAGCACTTTTATTTTTCCCTGCTTTTTTTCTCTTACAAGGAAAAAAAAAAAAAAAAGACGACCCTTGGCTGGTATCTGTGATACTGCCTTGGAATGCTGTTTCTTGGATGCATCCATAGCACTGAGCAGACATTGCACCCACAAGTGTACAGACAGCACGTGCTTGGAAAGGAGCAGGATCAAACCAAGTGGAAAACGGAGTTGTGGCTACCTTCTGCTGACTAGGGAGTACAAATCAACCTTCCTTTCTTTTTTTTGTTTGTTTGTTTTTTTGTTTGGTTGGTTTTTTTAGATATTATTCTAACAAGGGAGTGCTGGAGTCTTGCTACTGTATGTGCTCATTGTGCAGAACTTGACAAGTTGTTTCCTTCAGTATCACAATGGTGACTTTGTAGCTGCAGTCGGCCCCTGGGCATTCCAGTCCCATCCCTGCTGACAGATGTGGCTGTTCCTTCTGGACGTGCACGTGCTTACACGTTGGAAAAGTTATTTCCACAGAAACAGGACAGCTGCTGCCGTGCAATTCCGTTAGTGTACCTGCAGCTTTTCCCTTTTGAAGGGGATATTCATCCCATTCCAGCAGAGGTGTAGCTAAATCCTGGCTCCCACTGGGACGTGGCTCTTCATTTTGATTTCACTTTGATCACCTGTTCTGTCCTTCCTTTCGGAGCAGTATCTTTCTCTTTTTGTTGAAATAGCAACCTGGAGCTGTCTAATCCCACTTGGAGTGTTACCCAGGGGGACATTTCTGAGCACAGGCAGGGGCTGGCTGTTGGCAGAGAGGTGTGAGGGTGTTTTGAGAGCAGATCCCAAAGGGTACAGCGAACGAACCCTTACACCTGACACCGAGTGGGATCCCCTCCGCTGGGGAGCTTTGACTGGAGCAACTGCTGTTGTGCATCCCCAGGCTTCCATTTCTGTGTGATTCTGCCTCAGTTAAATCCTCCTTTCTGAGAGGCCAGCTGCTGACAGGTGCTTTAAGATCAGTCTTGACTGTGCATAAGCATTTTTTTCACTGGTAAGAAGCTGCTTTTTTGGTTCATCCCGTGCTCTGGGGGTAGCTGAACATCCGAGGTGAAGGCCAGAAGAGAACATCTTTCTCAGGATGTACACACAGCTCCAAGTCCATTTGTCACCCTGAGAAATGACCCTTCAAACACTTTGGATGTTGCTCATTCTGATAGATTTTTCACTTCCTTCCCTATTCCAGTCCTGTGTGCAAAAAACCACATCCCTTTGTCAGAGCCAGGGTAACAATTCCAGCCAAAGCTCCAAATGTCTGTGTTATCTGGAGACTCAAGTCTCTCCTTCAAAAGGGAACCAGGCATTTGGGCAACTCTGTGTCACTCAGACTAGGTACTCCCCTTACTGGCCTTCTAAACTAGTTTTCTTCACAGAAACCTGCCAAAAAGCTGCCTGATTTTTCTGAAAGCAGTGCTTTCATCATCCTCCATCCCATGGGCTGGCATGGATTGCCACGTGGGTGATGGCTTCTCCAAAAGAGTGGCACTACCTAGAGCTTGACTGTGCAAACAGTTACCTTTCTGTTCCTTTCCTCCTCCCAGTTCCACAGCAAAGATGCTTAACCTAACCTGGTAACCTATTCTGAAAGATTGACCTTTAAAGCAATGAAGTAAATCAGGGTAAAATAATGGTGGAATCCTGCTATGTCTCCAGGAGACACTGTTAAGGAGTCTGTGACTTTACTGACAATCACTAGTGGTTCTACTTTTAAATTAATTTAAACTTTTCTGGTCTCTTATATATATATATATATTGATTTTTCTGGCCCGCTCTGTCTTAAGGCAGAACTTGGAGGGCTGGAGGAAAAGACTCTCATTTTAATGTTTCCAAAAGGGATTAAAGCTGGGGGAATGAGCTTTCACCCGTGGAAGAAACGTGTTTAATTTCCTTATGTCTTTCCAAGAGTTGCAGTTTACACACCTGCAGGGTTGTTTTTTTTTGTTCTTTTTGGGGTTTTTTTTGTTTGGTTTTTTTTTTTTTTTGGTCTTGTTGTTAATGCTGTTGGCAGAAACTGTTCTGTGTCTCGCTGGTCTTTGCTGCTATGTTGAAATGACTGTGTTATAAACTTGTGTGTTTGTGGGTCACTCTGGAACGAGGCTGCAAATCCGGAACACAGACGGGGGAAAGCGTTATTAGCCTGCTGAGGAATTCAGGCTGAAGCAGCTTCCCCCACAACGGGCATCCCCTGCTCTGGGAGTGCTGGGTGCTGGTCCCTGAGGAAGCTGCTGTTTGCAGGGAGAGCAGGAGGGTGTCGATGGCCCTGTGTGGACAGTGCAATACGTGATGGCCACTGTGTGTCAAACAAACCCCTGATCCCCCCCCCCCCCGTAGTGTCCAGTGGAGTGAGTGGAAGGTCAGGCCCTGAATCTGTGCTAGATCCCGATTTTCAGCAGTGAACAAGAGACAGGAGGTTTCCCCAGCCCCCATCCTTGGCTGTCAGTGCATGTGCATGTGTCTTTCCACCGAGGGGGCCTTGGGACCTGCCTGTGCAAGGGGCTCCTGCTGGGCACAGCATTCCCTGCTGTGCCAGGTGGAAGGAAGTTTGGAGGCTGCAGTGCTGCAGATCCATCTGTTTTCTCTCACCAGGGCCTCACATTTGTCCCTGATTTCAGGTCAGTGACTGGGCTCCAACTCCAGCGAGGGGTTTGCTGTGCAGGGCACCGAAACAACCTCAAAACAGGAGCCTTAAGTGGTTGACTTTATTTTTATTCTGGGAGTAAAGCCTTGGCTGGGCTTAATGCTCACACTTCCCTGCCAAGGGATTTAACAGCAGGTTTGTCTGGAGGATCATGGAAAATGATGAGGAAACAGTTTGGGATGACATCTCCTCCCCAAAGGAGGCAGGATCTGCAGGGGGAGTGTATCCACCTGGTATATTAACTCTGAGGAGTCAAGGTTTTTTGGCAAATAAGTCTTAAAAGCACTGCTATTGTCTTTTACCTCCTGTTAATAAGTCTCCTTTTCCAAGGTAACAGTTCCCTGGACACTTTATCCAAAGGTTTATTGGATGGCAAGCAATGATGCACAGACATTGACTTTTGCTATTATTTTTGTTCTCTTCAAATGAGCAGTCCCCTCCTGAGACTTGACAGCTCATGAGTTGATGTAATTGTTTTTGGTTTTGCATTTAACTGGATTGTAATAAGATTGACTTAAAATTATGAATTCTAATCAGTGATTAGAAATACATGTAAAGAATTTTATGTACAGTAGAGGAACAAAGTTACATGATTTTAAATAATGAAAATCCAGACTATCACCTATCCTAGAATTGGTTCTACTCAAAGAGTGACCTCTTATTAGCATGGACTGCACTGTTCCTGTTAAATGTCTATTGCATAATTGAATTCTTTTTTGTAGATATTGTATTAAAACCCAAGTGTCTGTATAGTTAATATATAGCTGCTTATGTGTAAATGCTATTTTAAACACTAAAAAGCTTTTAATTTTATGTGATAACCCCGGTGTATGTCTTCAGTTCTTTGTTGCATTTTCTCCTTTATTCAATCCTTTATTTATTGATGAAATCCTGGTTGAATCTTCCTCTTATTTTTTCCCCCCTGTGTCACACTGAAGTTTTGTCCTCTCAAGAAGATTGTTCAGGAGCTGCTGGTGGGCAGGTGGGAGTTCTGTGAGGGCTCCAGAGAGCTGGAGGAAAAAAACCCTGTTCCCCAAATGTGAGCTGGAACAAGTTTTCCTGCCTGCAGCCCCAGGACTTCAGTGTGCTGGTAAAACCCGTCAGTGTATTCAGCTGTTCCATGTGAATACTCCCCATTTCTGGACTCATTAGGACACCACTTTGCTCTCTGGTAAGCATTAAACACAGGAGGTTTGTCATGTATTACCAGGCTCCCTGCAGGGTCTGAGGGGTTCAGCTGCACACACAGTGATTTAAAAGTCTTTTCCACCCTAAATCATTCCATGTACAAAGGACAACCCCAGCCTGAGGAGGCAGGTTCCCTCTTCCCAGCTGGCAGAGATCAGACAGCAAAGGGAGGGACAAACAATTGTTTAAATACCACAAATTCTAGCCAGCATTTCCCAGTGAGGTGACTGCTAAGTGATCGGAATTCAGGTGAATATTAAATCATCCAAATTTAGGTGAGTATTGAATGATCAGAATTTTGGACATGCTGTTGCAGCCTTCAACTGCAGGGCCTGATGGGCTCCAGCTGACCCAGAGTGAGTTGTCTGCAGGTGACTGGGGCTGGTTGAACAATCTCATCAGCTGCTTTTCCCTCCCTCCCTCTTCCCCCGAAAGAAAACTCAGTCTGTCATGCCTCTGGTTGTGATCAGAGTTGCCTTTCTGGCTGCTGCCAGTAGAGGTAAATGGGTGGTTTTTTTCCTTCTCTATTTCTGGAATGATGATCAAAAGCTGCTTAAGGCTTCTCTGCCATGGAATCACAGCCCTGGAGCAAGGAATACTCAGAGTCTCAGGTGCAACAACATCTTCGTGAAGACTTGCTGCAGGCTCCAGAAACGAGGACTCCAGGCCTCAGGTCAGAGTTTTGGTATTTTTAATCACACTGAGGAGTATTTTTTGATGCAGGTGTTCACAAAAATCTAGGACAAGTAGCTTTGCAGTGCACCAGAAAGTTCTTCTTAAGAATGAAAATAATTCCTGGTTTAGATTAATTTGCCGGTTCTTTCACTGGGCTGAACTGATGAGTTAATTTGCAACAGCACCTGGTGGAGGGATGGAAAAACTTTAGTACAGGGAATAAAAGGGCAGTAATGGAAAAACTTTAATGTAGGGAATAAAAGAGTAATATAGTTGCTTGTTAAAGTGGGTGGGGGAAGAAAAGATCTTGGTGAGGTGACTTGGTATTGACTTGGCACTGTTTGTGGAGGTTTTGGTGGCCTTTGCATGTTTTTTGGGATGGAGGAGCTTTGTGGCCTGGCTTGGGATGGTGTGATTTGCACACTGCTCATTTCCATGTGCCTTGGCCTGATTTCCATGTCCTCTGCAAACATATGTGAACGAAACACAAACGAGTGAGCTGCAATTTGAATGGGTAATGCTCTCTTTATATCACTCACACAGCTGCTTTGCATATCAGAATGGTCTTTTTTATTTCTGTGTTGTTGGATATAGTTGAAAATTCTTCTAAGGCTTGGGGAAGGATTCATGGCTTTATCTCTGGAGCAGTTATTTAGTTAATTAGAAGGGGAAATCACCAGCAGTGTTTACAGGGAAGTGCTCTGGGCGAGGCTTCCTGCTCACACTGCCAGAGCTGAGAGAGAGATTCGTATAAAATACCCCTACTGGAGGGTGGTTGATTAACTGAACCTGCTTTGGGCTCTTTGTGGGGGATGGAACAGGCCATTCCAGAGGGGATGGATCTGCTCCTCTGGCTTTAGCTGGTTGAGCAGAGCCCTGTGCCTTCACAGCTGGAGTTCATGTGGTGGTTGTGCCTGAGGCCAGAGAGTGCTCATAATCAGAATTACCTCATTAAAATACAGCCAGCCTTTCCTGAGGAGCAGGTGACAGTGGGGCTGGTTTATTATCTGTTTGCTGAGTCCTCCTCTGGCTCCTCTTGGATGGAATTCTGGAAACAATCCACCGTGTTCACCTCGGGCTTGAACAAGATGATGTAGCATTTGGGGAGGTAGAAGGTCCCCAGGATGCCCAGGCTGACAGTCAGGGTGGTGGCAATCAGAGCAACAGCCCTGAGCACTGTCCTCAGCGTGGCAAAGGTAGCCAAGAAGAAGATCCAGATGATGAAGTAGATGAGGATGGCAAAGGTGATGCCCCTGGCGAGGTTGTACTTCTTGCCCAGTGTTTGCACCATGAAGGTGCCCAGGAAGCAGAAGAGGGCCAGGCAGCTGTTGTAGCCGTGCAGGAGGGCAAAGGCCCCCCAGGACTTGGTGTTACACACCAGCAGCACCTCGGTGGGCAGGGATTTGTAGTCAGAGCCCAGGTAGGAGGGGCCCAGGTGGAGGTGGCAGAGGCAGAGCAAGCCCTGGGTGAGCAGGCACAAGGCAACGAGGAGCCAGGACCTCCTGTGGGTCACCCAGCGCAGCAGGGAGGGGGCACAGCGGGGCAACTCCGTCACCAGGGTGATCTCCAGGGTCTTGATGAGGAAGGTGGAGAAGCAGCCGTTGAGGCACAGGGCAAAGACCACCCCCTGCATCACGCAGAGGGTGTCACTGGGCTTCCCCACGTGGAGGCAGCAGCTGAGGCTCAGCAGCACGAGGCACAGCAGGGCAAAGAGGGCCCTCTCGCCCCCAGCAGCCTGCACCAGCGGGGTCTGCAGGTTCCTCAGGAAGAGCAGAGCTGTCAGGCAGGTCAGGAGGATGGTGATGGCCATCAGGGCCAGCAGGGCAATGGTGAGGGGCTCGTCCCAGAAGAGGAACCTCTCGCTGCGCTCGTAGCACCGCGTGCTGCGGGCAGGGGCCCACTGGTGCTGCAGGCAGGGGGTGCAGCTGGAGCTGCCTGCAAAGCAGCAGTGAGGGCATGAGGACCACCCAGCCCTTGAGGAGGGATCACAGATGTGCGTTAGGATGTCCCTGCCTCCAAAGTGTCTTGGAACTCCAAAGCTTCTGATAGTTCACTCTCTTTTTCTCCACCCTCCTCCCCAAAGGACTCGCTTTTCTTGGCTCTTGTTTCCCTTCCCCAGAAAGCTTCCAGATATATGCCTCTCTCTCCCACCTGTGACCCCAGAATTTCATCACAGCCCTCTCTGCTACCTCTTGTGGTAAAATACATACGTGTTGTCCTCGTGCAATCCCTCTGGGCTCGGCAGAGGCAGGGAAGGGGTGTAGGGCAAGACTGGGCAAAATCCCCTGCACTGGCAGTGCTTTGTGGAGGAAGAGCTCACCACTGGTTGTTACCTCAACCAGCAGATAGACATGATACAGTTAAAGCCTTCAGAGTTCTCAGACCTCACCTTTACTGCTCCAGAAGGTGT
Organism: Lophotriccus pileatus; assembly: GCA_035583135.1. Taxonomy (NCBI): domain Eukaryota; kingdom Metazoa; phylum Chordata; class Aves; order Passeriformes; family Tyrannidae; genus Lophotriccus; species Lophotriccus pileatus. Next base: position 5,321,136 of record JAWWES010000055.1, read on the forward strand.
TTTCTGGACAGTCTGTACAGTCATAGCAGCAGAGGTGGAATCCTTTTATCCTCCTGACTTGTCCTGGTTTGCAGTGCCTGAAGCACTCTGATGTGGGCTCCTGGCAAAGGGAGGAGTGAACATCAGCCAGGCACTGCCAGGAGGAGTGTGGCACCAAAGAAATCGGAAGGAATCGGCTGGGCCGTCTTTACCTTTTGATCTGGAGTGTGAAACTGGATCTGGGACTCATTGATGTGCAAGGACTGGTCATAGCCACCTACAGTCAGGTACCTAATGGTGCCATTCTGCCAGGACCAGAATATGAGATGGTAGCCAGTGTTTGTGCTGTGGGACTGATCAAACCTGAAGCTCTGGCCGTTCACCTCGAACGGGAGAGTGTCCATGAAGTGCAGCAGCTGAGGAGAAAATGGAAACTGGTGTTGGTACAGCTGCTGTTTGGAGGATGATAAGGCTCCAAGCCAATTTCTGGCTGAAATCAATTGTCCCTCAACAAGGGCTCAGGTCAGGTTATGGTGAGAAGTGGCTGTTTGTGTCCCCCCCGACCTTCACTCACCTGCCAGGATCTGATGGGTGCTTTGGGACAGGCTTTGGGGGTGCACCCCAGGGCTCTGTGCAGCGCATAGGCCACGCTGTACACAGCCACGTGCACGGGCTGCACCTGGGAGATGCCCAGCATGAAGGAGAGGTCCCCCAGGGAGATGCGGTCGCACTCCTCGCAGCGCGCGTCCAGCACGTCGGTGTTCATGAGCCGGCTGAGCTCCCTGGACTCCCGGCAAAACTCGTCCTGCTGAACAGAGCTGAAGAGGTCAGCAACGTACTGCTGGAAGCCAGGGATTGTGCCTGCCTTCATCACAAAGCCTAAGACTGTCCCGATGCTCTGGATATTTGGGATGGAGGTAGGAATGTCAGACACCATCCAGGCTTTGGTGCCAATCCAGACTTTCTTGCTCAGTCCCATCCTGATGCTTTGCTCCAGCAGGGCCTGGGCTGGCAGACTAAAGGCAAAAAGGACAATGATGTTGACTTTGGTCTTATTAATTAAGTTAACGGTATCCTCCAGTTGTTTTTGGGCATTGGGCTCGGACACGTCTGTAGGAATCAGCCCCTCGAAGGCAATGCAGATGTTGTTGTTTCCAGCTACACTTAAGAAGATCTCCTGGGCTCCTTGGCCATACTCATCATCGCTTGCAATGCTGGCAATCCAGTTCCACCCAAACCTGTTGAGGAGCAGGACCACAGCTTCCACCAGGTTCTTGTCGCTGGGGACAGTGCGGTAGAAGGACGGGTACATGTCGGCGTTGCTGAGCTTCTCACTGCTGGCTGCATAGCTCACCTGCAGGGTGGGAGGGACAGAGGGAGGCAAAGAGGGATGTCCAGGTCGTTCTCCACCTTCTTAGTCTTAGTGCGCTAAAGTTTCAAAAATGCTGGTCAGGATAGTGGGAAGAACTCACCCACCTTGGCTGCATTTACTGCCCATTGTCAGAGCACCAGCCCTTATCATTAATGACAGTGATAATTAGCTGCTTTCTACACAGGGTGACCCCCCAAAATTCAGTTATATCTTAGCTCAGGGCTAAATTTCCCCCACTATTAGAGCTCTCTGTTATGGTAACTGAGTATTTAGTCACGTTTTCTCATGTGTAGCCAAGTATTTTAGTCAGTATTTTCATGAGATCCTCCCAGTTCGCATTGGGAGCTCTGTTATTCCCATTTTACATGGATCACAGCTGTCTGAGTTGTCCCTGTTCCCTGTAGGTGGTTAAACACCGTAGTGTCTCCAGGAGGGAATTTGACTGCCCTACCCAAGATCACTCGGGAAACCATGGCAGAGGAAAGATTGGAACCGCACCTTAACAATCCATGTTCCCAGAGCACAGACAGTGCTGCTGATCCAAACCTTGCCCTGCCAGAAAGGAGAACTCCTGCTTCTCCAGAGAGGTGCTTTACCTGTGGGATCAGGAAGGAGCTGAACAGTTTGGCTGTCAGCAGGCTGAGATCTGACTTGTGGGGCCCGATCACGGCGCTCACGCGGGGCTGGCAGTCGGTGGAGTTGCACAGAATTCTGGTGCCTGCGGTGCCATTCCGGGTCAGGAACAGCAGGCTGGACTGCAGGGCCATCAGGGGCTCGAAGCAGGTGTCGTGCATGTCATAGCCCAGCGTCACCCCTGGCAGAAGGGAGGTGGAATTGTTGATCTCGTCGATAGCGAACCTCATCCCCAGAGCCCAGACCAGCCCGTCTGAGAACAACCTGCAGGAGGAGGAGGGGGAGGCAGGAATTACAGGGGTTGGTACAACAGGGAGCAGCTTATTCCATGGTTTTTTACACTTTGCATCCTGCCATCAAGCATTTGTGGCACTGTCAGCAGTCAGAGCACCCCTGTAACCATTGGTGAATTTTCTACTGTGAGAGTCTGAGCTCCTTTCAAATCAAATTAATCTTGTCTGCCAATATATCCTTGGAGCTTCCCAGGAGAAGGAACAGGGTATGGAGACGAGTTCAGCTCTGAGGGTCAGGAGCTGCTCTCAGCTTTATGTGCTTCACCCATGAAGCCAGAGATTCCCAAGGTGTTAATTCAGGAGAAATGTCCTTCTTCCTGGGATTTTCCTCCCAGGTGTATCTCAGTACACTGAGGACCCAGGGCCTGTGAAAATGGAAGGATTTTAGCCCCTGCTTTTCTGTGCTTTGTTGCTGCCAAAGCAGGAGGCAGGACACAAACTTCTCACAGAGAGCTGTGAACTCTGGTGTGAACCACCTTGGTGTGAGCGAGTAGGAAATACAGATCACACATCAGCAGACGTGCAAGCCAGGGGATTTTCTTCCCTGCTTTGCCTTTTGCACAGTACTGAGTGTCCTTTTACCTGATAAAAGGCAACAGCACCATCCCAGTGTATGACCTGCCTGTGGAGAGCAGCACTGACACCTTTGTTGTTAGATTCAAGCACTAAGGGAGCCAAGTGCTGCTGAAAGCTTCCATCCAAACAGGGATGAAGTCTGAGAGCACCAGAGTAGCATCAAAAAAACACAGAAACACTTTCCATTCCGGGACCAGAAGCTGCCATTCCCACCCCCTGGTGCTCCAGCACCTCAGAGCTCCTCGTTGCTCCATCCCACCCTCAGTGCTGGCTGTGACACCACCAGAAGAACCACTTTCCTTTCTCCTCCCCCAGCCCATGGTGAAGCCAGAAATCATTCTTACCTCTCACAGCCCACCGGGGTGGGCTCGGAGCGCGCCGTCAGGTTGAGGGTGTCCGTCCCGAAGGGGAACAGCCCTCCCAGGATAAAATCCCCGGGCCTCTGGAACTGAGCCGACAGGCACGTGGGGCTGAGGGCTCCTGCCCAGCCCAGCCCCAGGCACAGCAGCAGCTCAGGGACCATTTTTGGCTGTTTTTTTTATGGGGAGGGAGGAAATCTCCGAGTGACTGTGGGAGAGGGAAGAGGGGCAGGGGGATCCAAGTCTCGTCACTTTAAATAGAGCTCAAGAGATGAAAATATCGGGCGAGAATTTGTTTAGCAAAACGCATGGATTTAACTCTGGGCTTCAGTGGGCAATAGTCAAATGTGCAGCAATGCCCTCTGAGTGCTCCTGGTTGGAAACCACTGCCCTCATCCTGCTTTCCTTTGCTCAGAGTGAGCTACCAGATCCTTTGTCACAGCTCTGGAAATCGGGTTTCCTCTGGGATAAAGGTGGTAAAAAACCCTCAGGTGCCCCACTCTGATTTTTGGTAGTGGTAAGAGGTTTACACAGCAGGCATTTTTATTTATATATTTTTCATATTCAAGGTCACTCCATGACGGAGACAACCAACTCTTCCTCGGGGCATGGCAGGAATTTGCCTGGAGAAGGCCAGTCCTGGGTCACAAGGTTGGTGGTTGCTGTTTTTTAGGAAGTTTTTACTGGCTGATCGAATTTTTTCCTCGCGCTGAGCTATGACGTTGATTTCAAGCTGAAGAACTTTTAGGTTCAGGTGCAAGTTCACAGCGTAGCAATTCAGGCTGGATCATGGCTTGCATTCCTTCTGTCAGGTTTGAATTTCAGAACGCAGGATAGCTCTGAATGAAAAGTTCAATGTACGGCATTTTATTGGTTTATTATATATTTATATATTATATATAAATTTATTTTATATATTATATATATTTATATATTATAAAACTGATGCACCAAGGCTGCAATATTTTCCTTGGATGAGAAGAAGCAAATACACTGCAGAGAGTTAAATACACCAGTACTTCAGGCAAGCAACAGTTGTAGCTGTGTTATATAGGGATGTTTATACAGAGATATTTTTAAGGATACTTTCCCTTTAGTGGAACATTTAAGTGTTAGCTTTAAATATGGAACTTCTTTTAAAAAGCTGAACTTGATCTCCAGGTAAATGAAACAGACTCTGCCAGTGAGAGAAGATCAGAGTAGGTAACAGTGTAAGACATGGTCCTTCCAACCCCACAATCCCAGAGCACATTCCCATAAAGGACACTCCTCAGAAGCACATTATTCACATAATTTTATGTCCAGTTAGTCCAGTCTCCATGAGGTAACAGTGATTCCCTGGATCACACAGTGTTACATTATGCCCAAAAGGTACAACCAGAACATGGTACAGCTTGTGAGATTTCCCCTCCTCCCCCAAATGTTCACATCACCCTGGACTAAACACACAGTGCTTTCTCAGCTTTCCAGAAGCTCAGTAAATTCCATTTTGCATCCTTTGGCTATTACAGTGATTTGCAGTAGAAGCTGTGTGGTGATTTACAGTACAAGTCTGGATTTCTCCCCAGTCAGAGAAATCCTTTTTGTAGGCATTTAACACATTCATTAACAAAGAAACCAACCACCACATGAGCACACAACGTAGGAGCATGGCTGGAACCCAGCTCGGGGTGCAGTCTGTGCAGCCTTGGCTGGACACAGATTAAAAACTGATCCACACCCCAAGTGCAAAGAGCATGGATTTCATGGGCAGGGGAAGCGGCACAGGAGGTGCTGCTGAGGGGATCCACAGGATTAGCAGCAGTGCTCAGATGCTCACACATCCTTTACTCAGGGTTACATTCTCAAGGTTAAAGCACAACAGGGGGCAAACCCCGGCCCCAAATGCAGCCGAGGGAGCTCACATGGAGGGTAAATGTGTTCAGCCCCCACCTCTTGTCACACAAGGCCACAGCTACTGGTGTTAAATGCACAGAAGCTGCTGAATCACAGAGTTTGGCTTCAAAAATAAAACCACCTCCCCTCCCAGCTTTGCTGGAGAGCTGGAGGTGACTCCAGCAACCAAAAAAAGAAATCCCTTGAGCAGCTCATAGTGCTGTGAGTTCTCTTAGTCTCGAGGTCTACACACACACACTGACACAGATAGAAAATACAGATCATACATGTATATATGTACAACATACACAGATAGAAAACAAATTGGTACATCTTTTTCTGTCACAAAGTGAAGCACCTGAATAGCTTGTCCAACTCCCTGCTGGGAAGGGAAAGGAAATTCTTAAGCCTGTGGGGAGCTCCCCCCTCCCCATAACACAGACACTGACACAGATATAAAATACATGTATGATGTGTATTTTATAAGTATCACATAAATAGATATAAAAAAAACCCCTGGTATATGTTTTGTAAGGTGAGGCACCCAGAGTAGCTTGGCTAAGTGGGGAAAGGGAAAGTGGAGGTGCCTATGGCAAAGAACAAGTTAAAGACATGATTTTCACCCCAGTCCTGCTGGGATGTGCCCCCTCCTGTCAGGGCAGGTCCAGCAGGCTGTGCTGGGCAAAGAGCTCCTGGGTGATGCCATAGACGCTCTGGATGTAGGGAATGGCCTCCCCCAGCATGTCCACGGCCTGCTCGGGGGGCCCCACGTTCATGACCTCCAGGAAGGCGTCCCGGGAGGGCAGGGCACAGAAGGCCAGCGTGGCGGCCTTGCGGATCACCCAGGGGTGGTGCTTGGCCAGCGAGGCGTTGTAGGAGTCCGTGCAGATGGTGGAGGTCCGGGACTCCGTGTGCCCCGTGCGCAGCCCCTCCAGGAAGAGCTGCAGCCAGAGCAGGGCGCGGTGCAGCCGCAGCACCGTCCGGCACCCGGAGTCGGGCCGGCCCCGCAGCTCGCCCGGCCCCCGGGACAGCTCGAATTCCACCATGGACTGCAGGGACTCGTAGTGCTGCCCCTGCTCCCCCCGGCGGTGCCGCTCCATGATCTGCACCTTGGCAACGGCGTCCTTGGAGATGAAGCCGAAGACGGCGCCGAGGCTCTGCAGGAACCTGGGGGACCGCGGAATCACCGAATGGTTTGGGCTGGAAGGGACCTTAAAGAGCATCCAGTGCCACCCCCCTGCCGCGGGCAGGGGCACCTTCCACTAGCCCAGGGTGCTCCAACCCCCGTCCAACCTGCCCTTGGACACTGCCAGGGGCAGCCACAGCCTCTCTGGGCAACCTGTGCCAGGAAGGAAGAATTCCCTCCCACTATCCCATCTCTCCCTGCCCTCTGGCGGTGGGAAGCCGTTCCCTATGTCCTGTCCCTCCATCCCTTGTCCCAGTCCCTCTCCAGCTCTCCTCGAGCTCCTTTAGGTCCTGGAAGGGGCTCTCAGGTCTCCCTTCTCTTCTCCAGGTAAGCCCCCCCAGCTCTCCCAGCCTGGCTCCAGAGCAGAGGGGCTCCAGCCCTTGGAGCAGCTCCATGGCCTCCTCCGGACTCGCATCCTTCTTATCCCGGCGGCCGCAGGGCTGCGCACAGATATCCATCCCTATAAATCGTTTTTCCTTCCCGTGGGAGCTCCCTTCCTGCCCGAACGCTGCGATTCCTTGACGTTCCCATCTGCCTTGAGGAGCAGCTGTCACTGCTTGCGCTGTCCCTCCCCGCTCCCGTCCGCAGTCCCCGTGCGCGGGGGGCACTCACCGGATGAGCCCCCACCAGCCGCTCAGGTAGGGCTCCAGCAGCACCTCCCGCCGCTCGGTCACGCAGCCCCGGAAGGCGTCCAGAACCTCCCTCAGGCTGAACGCGCCCGCGGCCGCCATCGCCCCGCGCCGCGCCCTCCTCCTCCTCCCGCACCCCCCGCGCGGCCAATCCGCGCGCGGTCCGACTCCCCGCTCTGCCAGCGGGCCAATCAGCTTACGGGACGTCACTGCGGCTCTGCCAGCGAACCAATCGGCTAGGCGTGCGTCACCGCCGCTCGGACAGTGGACCAATCAGCGCCTGGTGCGTCACCGCGGCGCGGCCAATCCGCGCTGGGTGCGGCGCAGGGAGGCGGCCCGCCGGGGCGGTGGCGGCGCAGGCGCACTGGGGCGGCGTGAGGGCTGAGGGCCGGGAGTGCCGAGGCCGCGGGGTTTGGGTGCGTTTGGGCGGTTTCTATGTGATTTTGTGTGAGTTTTGTGTGGTTTTATATAATTCTGTGTGTCTCTGTGTGTGTGGGGGTTGGTTTTGTATGCTTCTGCGCGTGCTTGTGTTTGGTTTTGCCCGTTCGCGAGTCTCTGCGTGGGTTTGGTCTTGCGTGGGTTTTTGCGTGTTTTTCCATGTGTTTGCCTTCGGTTTTGCGTGTTTCTCCCGGTTTCGTTTCTCTACGCGTGGGTTTCGTTTTGTGTGGTTTTCGTGTGCTTCTCTGTGTGTTTTGTGTGTGTTTGTGTTTGGTTTTGCCTGTATTTCTCTGCGGTGTTCCGTGTATTCCTCTGTGTGTTTTTGTATGTTTCTCCGTGTGTTCTGTGTATTTCTCTGTGTGTTTTTGTGTGTTTCTCCGTGTGTTCTGTGTATTCCTCTGTGTGTTTTTGTGTGTTTCTCTGTGTGTTTTTCCGTGTGTTTTTTGTGTCTCTCTATGTGTTTCTCCCAGCTTGCAGCGATGGGGGTGGCCAAGTTTCCATAACTTGTTAATCCTGTCTCTTTTCCCCTTCTCCAGGAGGAAGTTTGGCCTCTGCCCGACTCTTGCACCAGATCCTTCCCCCCTCTGGTGCAGAGCAGCCGAAATGGCTCCTGTAAAAGCGGCGGGATCTTCTCTGCCCGTGCCCCGCTCTGAGCAGCGTCTGGAGTGACTCCCTGTGCGCTTTGGGGTCTGGGCTCCGCTAAAATGCCTGAGATCAAAGTCACCCCCTTGGGTAAGCCCGCTCCAAAGTCGTCCTGAAACACAAACGCCGTGGAATTTGGGAATGAGGGTGAGGTGTGTCGGGTTGGCACTGGAAGCTGGCCCTGGTGGCACCTGTAATGTGCGGCACAGTTGTGGTTCTTAATCAGCTTCTTGTCAGTCAGATTCTTGTCTTCTCGCTGCCCTCCGTGTGCTTTTCAAGCAAATAAGACTCTAAACAGCCATAACTCATTTATTAGAGGATTAATTGATGTGTTCTGGTAAAGGCACTGCAGGATTGTACAGTGAAAGTAGAGCGTTAGTTGTGCTAAAGAGCCACAGGAAGCAAATCTTTCTCTCTTTTTTTTTTTTTTCCTTTTTTAATCTATTTTTATGGGTTGCACAAAACACAGATTTTTTTTTCTGTGCTGGCAGAGCACAGGATGTGCTGGGCGAGAGAACTGCCTTATTCTGAGGGACAATTTTTGGGCTTGCTGTGGACTTAATTAAAGCTTAATGAAGCTTCCACTGAGGGCAGAGCACCAGAGGGAACTGAGTTCTGTGTTAATCCCTTCCAGTTAAAGGATTATTTTGGTTTCACTTGAAACTGCAGCTGCAACTTGCAGGAAGTTTGTACAGACCTTTAAATGCTTGGATTGTAAACGTTCCCAGAGATGTTTTTCTTGCCTTTTCCTTGTGTCCAGGGGCTGGGCAGGATGTGGGACGGAGCTGTATCCTCGTGTCCATCGCTGGGAAGAACGTGATGCTGGACTGTGGGATGCACATGGGCTACAACGATGATGTGAGTGCGGTGGGGAGCAGGGATGGGCTGAGGGGACGTGTCCTGGCCCTTCCCACCAGGACTGTTCCACTCTGGGCCCTTTTACTTGAACGTTGGCTGGCTCATCTTACACACAGGGGTGTGTGTACGGAATCATGGAATCTCCTGAGCTGGAAGGGACCCCCAAGATCATCCAGTCCAACTCCTGGCCCTGCACAGACACCCCAGCAATCCCACCCTGTCCCTCAGAGCGTTGTCCAAACCCTCCTGGAGCTCTGGCAGCCTTGGGGCTGTG
>JAWWES010000055.1:5330349-5365537 GCA_035583135.1 Lophotriccus pileatus
CTGGAGCTCTGGCAGCCTTGGGGCTGTGACACTGCCCTGGGGAGCCTGGGCAGTGCCAACCACCCTCTGGGGGAAGATTCTTTAACCGAGGCCAGTTCCCTGTCTGTCCCCTGGCAGCTCTCCCCTCCTTCCCCTCTGACTGTTTCTGCACATTCCCAGTGTTCCAGGTCCCTCCCTCTGTTGTTTTGTTGGATCAGTGATGCAGCATTGCCTGGCTTTGTGTCCTGATGGCTTCCCTGTTTTTCCATGTCTGCAGAGGCGCTTCCCTGACTTCTCCTACATCACCCAGAACGGGAGGCTGACTGACTTTCTGGATTGTGTGATCATCAGGTGAGGCAGCTCCTCCCCTTCCACAGCCCCAGTGGGAAATGGGAATGCTTTGTTATGCTGCCCCTTGCAACCCAAACACATTCCAAGTCCATCCCTCACCCTCCATGCCACGCAGAGCTTTAAAAATCAGCAGCAAGATGTGAGCACCAGCCAGGCTGAATTCCAGGCAGCATCTCCTTTATTCTCTGGTTTTTCTTTTGCAGCCACTTCCACTTGGACCATTGTGGAGCGTTGCCCTATTTCAGTGAGATGGTGGGCTATGATGGGCCCATCTACATGACACACCCCACCAAGGCCATCTGCCCCATCCTCCTGGAGGACTACAGGAAAATAACTGTGGACAAGAAAGGGGAAACCAACTTCTTCACTTCCCAGATGATTAAAGACTGCATGAAAAAGGTGGTGGCCGTGCACCTTCACCAGACAGTGCAGGTAAAGGCTCATGACTTTGTACTTCTGGATCACACCGAGGGTTGTTGCAGAAGGCAACGAGCAGTTTGATTTGGAAATGCTGGCACTAATGGGGTGTTTGCCTGGTGGGGCAGGTGGATGAGGAGCTGGAGATCAAGGCATACTATGCAGGCCACGTCCTTGGAGCTGCCATGTTCCAGATCAAGGTTGGATGCGAGTCAGTTGTGTACACTGTGAGTATGCACAGATTTATACACATTTCCCTCTTCTGTAGACATTATATATAGAATTTGATATATATATATGCACAGCAATATTTCTAGATCCCTACATCACCTCTTAATGGCCTGTCCTGTTGCTTTCATAACATTAATTCATTTCTCTTCTCCCATCAGGGTGATTATAACATGACACCAGACAGACACTTGGGGTGAGTATGACACGAAAATATTTCCATGACTTGTAAATATTTCTCACAGGAAGATTTTAGCACAGATTGTTATCAGCTTTGGTTCTTTCTTGGGAGACTGGAACACTTAATGATGGAAAGATAAATGCAGATTTAAATTGTGAGGATGAACAGGTTTACATTGATTCTGGCAGACCTTAATGTAATCTTCTTCTTATATTAATCTGTTTTATTAATCTTAAATCATGTTAATCTGTTTTTAAGGCTGAGTAATAATTGGACTTCAGTGTTTGAACTGTTATTTCATGGGGTCTTCTCAATGTTTTTAATTCCTAACAGAGTACGAGTCACAAACTTTTAACACTAATTTTTCCTAGCTTGTGTGAGAGATTTGTAGTATTCATGCTTCATATTTTAATGCATTTAAAACAGGTCATAGGCTGGATCAGTATTGCTTTTCAAGGTCTGTAGTGTGTGCTTTGAGCTGGATTAATTGAAAGGAGCTGTGCCTGCAGAGAAGGCTCCTGATGCTGCCCCAGCATTCCCAGTGACTTCCAAGCCAAGGCACAGCTGTGCTCCCATTTCCTGTCTGCAGATGGAGGCAGTCTCAGCTTTGAGACCTGCGGGTCGTTAATGCCATCTCCTAATTGGCTTTGCCCTTCAACTGCCTTTGCCCAGGGCTGCCTGGATCGATAAGTGTCGCCCAGACCTGCTGATCAGCGAGTCCACCTACGCCACGACCATCCGGGACTCCAAACGCTGCAGGGAGAGGGACTTCCTGAAGAAAGTCCATGAGACCGTGGAAAGAGGAGGGAAGGTACAGTGGCCACCTCCACAAACAGTGCCAGAATTGTTGCTCTCAACCAGTTGGTTTCCTGTTACCCAGGAGAGAGCAGAAGCCTCCCCTCAGTATGTGCACAGGCTGGTAACTGGGCTAGTGGTAACTGTGACCCATTAACTCCTTTGTATGTGATTTTCTTATGTATTTCTTTAGTTTTATTTGTGTCTGTTTGTGTTGGGGTGGTTTTTTTTCATGTGAAACCCACCTTTCTGAAGTGAAATTAATGCTGTGTGGGTTTCACAGACACCAAATCCCGTCTCTGTTGCAGGTTCTTATCCCGGTTTTTGCCCTTGGCCGTGCCCAGGAACTTTGCATTTTACTGGAAACTTTCTGGTGAGCGCAGTCTCTCTGTGCAGGTACCTTTTTGTCCTCCTCTGTGTCCCTGGCAGGTTTCTGGGATCCTTGGAAGCTTATGGACTTCCAACCTGGATAGCCAGGATCCCACTTTGGCCCTCACAGGTCTCTGGGACACTTCTTTCCGCAGGGAAAGGATGAACTTGAAGGCTCCAATCTACTTCTCCACGGGACTGACAGAGAAGGCCAACCATTATTACAAGCTCTTCATCACCTGGACTAATCAGAAAATCCGGAAAACCTTCGTGCAGAGGAACATGTTTGAGTTCAAACACATCAAAGCCTTCGACAGGGCCTTTGCAGACAACCCAGGGCCCATGGTAGGTGGGTGTTAGGGAGGGAACTGCTTTTATTTCTGACTGGTTTATTAGTTATTATTACAAAACCGTTCAGAGTTTTCAGCAGACACTGCTCACAAACAGCAGGTCAGCTCATGTGAAAATGAGACAAGGTGGGGAAAAAGCAGCAAAAATCCCCCTTTGATGGAGTGTCTGTAGTGGGCATGGGGGGATATTCTGCACAGATTTAGAATGTTTATAAGTAATGGAAAAAAACAGTTTTCTGTGACGATTCACAGCGTCCCTTTGAATTCCAGGTGGTGTTTGCAACCCCTGGAATGCTCCACGCAGGGCAATCCCTTCAGATCTTCAGGAAATGGGCAGGCAATGAAAAGAACATGGTAAGAAACCCTTCCCTTGGGTGATGCTTCCTGTGGCACCAAGGGCTGACGTTGCTGCTCTCCCTCCCAGGTGATCATGCCTGGATACTGCGTGCAGGGAACTGTGGGCCACAAGATCCTCAGCGGGCAGCGCAAGCTGGAGATGGAGGGCAGGCAGATTGTAAGTTGGATTTTCCAAGCAGGAGAGGAAGTCACTTGGGGAAAATTCTTCAAAACTTAAGGTGGTAGTTACACACAATGGGCTGGTAGTAGGATTATGCTGCATCCAAGCCAGAAAATGCCTCAAAGTAACCTTTTTTTTTCTGGATTTGGACTAATTTTTTTCCCCTCTTTGCCATGGCAAGTCTGTTGTCTTGTGCCATAAAACTTTTGGGGCGCATTTATAACATTTAATAACAAAGCCCCATTAGTCAAATAGGTAAAAACGTTACATTTTTAAGCAGATGTGGATAATAAAATGACACCAGCTGTCCTTAGGTATTGATTTGTTTTGGCAAATGTGTGTCAAGGATTCTCTGAAATCGGGAATTTGAGCCTGTAAATTATTGAAAACTTTTCTTTAAGGCAATTTAGGTGTTCTCCTTCCTCCTTTGAACTAACTAGAGAGGAGTCTGGGTCTGTCTGTGTGTGTTCTACAAGCTGCAGTGAGCCAAAGCAATTCCCAAATCCTGTGCTTTCTGCCCAGCTGGAAGTGAAGATGCAGGTGGAGTACATGTCCTTCAGTGCCCACGCAGATGCCAAGGGGATCATGCAGCTCATCCGCCAGGCCGAGCCTCGGAACGTGCTCCTGGTCCACGGGGAAGCCAAGAAAATGGAGTTCCTGAAGCAGAAGATAGAGCAGGAATTCCGTAGGTATCCGTGTGTGTTGGTGCTGAGCAGGGAATGGCAGCAGAGCATTCAAGGTCTCGTATTTAATCCACCGGCCCTTGGCAGGGTTAGGTCTGGAATTTACAGATACCCTCAAAAACTGGTGTCTGTAACATCTTAATTACCATGTTAACTGAGCCCAGTTAATTGTAACAACTCTTTGGACTCGAAGTGAAGTTGTTCTGTTGTGGTGCAGCATTACCTGCTGCCACCCTCCTGACAGGGGCTGCTCCCCTTGCAGATGTCAGCTGTTACATGCCTGCCAACGGAGAGACCACCACCATCTTCACCAACCCCAGCATCCCTGTGGACATCTCCCTGGGCCTCCTCAAGAGAGAAGCAGCAATAGGTGACTCTCCCTGCCACGAATTCCCCCCTTTAGGCCCTGCTCCTGTGCTGGGTAGCACTGGCAGGAGGCAGAATGCTGCAGATATACATTTAATAACATTTAAAAACAAGTGCACACACACACACTGCCTTGTTTGCTCATTTGCTGTGGTAACAAAAACCTCACGTGTGCTTTTACCAGCTAGGTTTGGGAAAACTGGTGTTATTTTTACAAACTCAATTTAAAAAAAAAAAATAATCTAAACCCTCTCAAACCAGGCTGTGCTCTGGGAAGAGAGGCAGTTGTTATAAACTAGACATAGTGTCTTATATATCAGTCATTCTGATAATGGTTGAGCACCATTAATGCTCTTAGCAGAAGGAAGGTGAAGAATTTTAGTGTCTGAGCCTCGTGAGGGCCTCAGAGGTCCATCTTGTTGAATCCTAGAGCAGCTGTTTAATGGGAAAATTCAGCACCTCGTTGTTAACTTGTCTTTTCTTCCCCCTGGCCGTGGTTTAGGTCCTGTACCAGACACCAAGAAGCCAAAGCTCATGCACGGCACATTACTCATGAAGGATAACGTGAGTAAAAGTGTTCTTATGCTTGTCTTGTGTCCTCTGAGTGTGTCATAATTCACACACGAGTTCTGGATGCACAAGGAGCCAAAATCAAGGTTAAGCAGTTCTGGTTTCTTACAAAGAAGGTGCCAGGGGACGATTTCTTTGCGACCTCACGTTTATATTCAAACATCATTCCCCTGCTAAAGAGGATAAACCAGCTTTCAGAGAGCAGCTTTCATTTTGTTAATGAAAGGGCTGGTATGATTATTTAGGTGGACATTTTGGACCCCTGCCTTCCCCCTCCCTTTGCTGCCCATCATCCTCTCACGCTCACAGCAGTGAGACGGAAAAGGTGAACAGAGGGCAGTGTGCTGAGCAGCTGCCCACAGAGGAGCAGCACAACTCCAGAAGGCTCCAAGCAGTGGATTTGAATGCATTTATCCCTTTTCTCTGCAGAGTTTCAGGCTGGTTTCCCCCGAGCAGGCCCTGAAGGAGCTGGGGCTGGCGGAGCATCAGCTGCGCTTCACGTGCCGTGTCCACATCCAGGACCCGCGCAAGGAGCACGAGACGGTGCTTCGGGTCTACAACCACCTCAAGGGGTGAGGCCCTTCTTACCTCAGGGGGTTTTTATTTCCCCCCCTAGGGATGCAGTTGAGTTTATCATTCCTAATCCAGGTAGCACAGGTTGCCCCCTCCTTGGAGCTGCCAACAGCAGAACCTGCAGGTAGATCCTTGAGTGGGGCTTTGCTCTGACCAGCGGGGCTCAGACTGGGGGTAGAACTGTCACAAAGGCCAGAAATGAATTCTGTAGGAAATCCTACATGATTAATGCAAGCCCCAGAGTCACCAAGCTGTGGATTAGCCCTGTTCTCCCTTCCTTGGGAAGTGGGAGACTCCTTGGGGGGAGTAGGTGCTGGCTCAGCCACAGGGAAAAGGAGTTAACCACAGGCTGGGGTTTGGGATAAAGGTGCAGGGGTGACCCACTCTTCACCTGTCTGCATTTCCCTCCCAAACTAATGATCTTTCTTCTCTCTTACCAGGGTCCTGAAGGATTATTCCGTGCAGCATCTCCCTGATGGCTCTATAACCGTGGAGTCCATCCTTATCCAGGCCACAGCACACTCAGAGGATCAGGGAACCAAAGTCCTGCTCGTGTCCTGGACTTACCAGGTAGGAACACCCAAGGACTTCCTGCTCTTAACTCCTTTCAGTCCCAAACTGTCCTGGACTGGAGGTGGCTGGAAGTGTTGAATCTTCCACCCTCTGCCTTTGAAAGAGTTGGACTGGAGGATGAGCTGAGTTGCTGCCATTTTCTTGACCATCTTGGGTTTAGTACAAATAGCTTTACAGGAGCTCTCTGGGACCACTGAGCTGGAGTAATTAATTACAGTTAATTACAATTCTGTCTGTTTTGAGGACACTGAGCTATATCCCCACTGCCATGCAGAGTGTGGAGGTATTTTACATTGTATTTCTTAGCTTTCTACTCGCTTGAAGCCTGTGTCTAATCTTAACACTGTTTTATTAGATCTGCATTATGTTTTCTTCCTCTCAAAAGCACACTTTTCTCTGGCTGTATTATTAAATTCTTTCTTTACAGCAAGGAAATGCCTTTTGAAGGCAAAGCAATGCAATCAATGGTTCTTTATTCCTGGCTTTCCAGAAAAAATGGTGCTTTTCCTCAAAAGAAACCCCTCAGGTCCAGCCACCTCCTTTGAGAAACGGGAGTTTTACACCAATATTTTGAAAGAACACCCAGAAAGGCAGTTGTGGATCTGTTTGCATTTCTGAACATTAGATCCTGCAGGATCCAAGAATTATTTCAGCCTCCTTCTGGGTACCACAGTTGAATTTACTGCCCCAGATGGGCCAGTCAAGATTTTGCTTTCACCCCATTTCTCTTTCTTCTCTGTAGGATGAAGAGCTGGGCAGTTATCTCACCTCCCTCCTGAAGAAAGGCCTGCCCCAGAGCACATCCTGAGGCTAGAGCAGAGCACAGGGGGCTACAGAGACTTAGATTTTATTTTGTTTACCTTGTCAATGTTTGGGTTTTTTTCTGGTTTGTTTTAATAAAAGAATTACAGTGTTTGTCCAATTATTGCAATGCCAGTGCCCTCCTGTCACCAGCACTGGGACCTTACCCCTTGGAATCCCGGGCAGGGAGTTGGTACAGCCTGTTTTTAAACAGTCCTGAGGAACAAGCTTTGAGTTACTTACACAGTAAAGCAAAAGTTACTCAGTGTTCTTCCCTCCCACAGCTCATTGCCCTTAAAAAATCTCAGCACTGCTGAGTGAAACAATTAAAATGCAAAGTATGACGGAGGTAAAGGAATAAAGCCCTAAATGTGCTGATTACCAAGCAGCAAAACTTATTTTAATTCTCCCTCCTTCCCTCAGGGACAGCTGAGAAGCCTCCAGGAAAGCTGCTCTCCTGCTTGGGAACCTCTAATAACATATTTCTGCCTTTTTGCAGAGCATAAAGATTGTGCTCAGTTGATAAGAGCAGTTCTCCCCCTCCCTTCCAATGCTGGGAGGATTTTCCATAGTCTGGAAATGGGATAAAAATAGCAATGCCTCATGGAAGGTGAAGGATTAATTCGTGCTAATGCTCCCTCTGAGCCTCCCCTGCCTCCACAGTGCCGGGGTTTGCTCGTGGACTCATTTTCTGTGTTTCAGAAAGGTTGGAGCAGGTTTTCTCCCCGGGATTTAAAGTTTCCTCCAAGCTGAAAGCGAAATAAGGGAAGGGAGAGGCCAAGGGGGGGGCACCTGGTGTTGACAAACACGGGTCAGGCCCACCCTGACACTGCACCCCAAAACCCAGCAGCGCAGCCCCCGAGTTTTGGAGCGGCCTGGGGAAGGAGCAGAGCAGCGAGCCTCTGCCTCTCCTGCACCAAAAACCCCCCATCTCTCTGAAGTAAACCTGGGTTGTCAGCCAAGGGCCTGTGGTTCTTCTGGTGCCTCAGATCAGCCACAGGAGAAAAAGCCTCTCCCCGGTCTCGGTGTTTCGCGCAGTGGAAAACTCGGCAGTTCTCAGAAGCCACGTGGGTCTGTTGATGCAAGAAAAAGGGGGTGAGGAAGGTCAGATGTGGTGTTTGTGTCACAAAATGTGACTGGAAAGGAGAGAGAGCTTTGACATTTGAAGGGGACTGCACAGTGCAAAGAGCTGGGGCAGGAACTGCCCTCCAGCAGTGTGTGGAGAGGAGCTTGTTTACCACTGACTGATAAATACTGGGATCTGCTCCCTTCTAAACTTGCATTAATACATGTCCAGCCTGAACCCAGGAAAGCCTGTCCTGGAATACTCCTCAGGAAGCCAAGTGAGGATAAGAAGCCCCTATTTGGCTGTGGAACGTGGGCTGTGAACCCTCCAAAACAGGGCAAAACCACGCAGGGCTGCCTGAATCCACCTCTATCAACTAGGAGGCCAATTTCCTTCAAGTGGCCCTTTCCTGGGCCCTGCTGCTTCCCAGCAAAGAGCCCTGAGTTCTGCCAACCCCACAGTTAAAACAGAGCAAGCCCAAAACATCACTGTATGTGAACACAGCAGGTTTCAGCTGGGAAGGCCGGTCCAAGGACACAGCTCCCCCAAGGGCTGATCAAAATCCCCAGCTGGTGGGCACTTCCCTCCAGTGCTTTAAACAGCCACCACAGCAAAAAAACCAGAAGGGTTTACAGCTTTACTTGTAAAGAAAGAGCTGGAAACATCACCCCTGTACTTACTTAAAACAGACCAGTTGACTCCCTCTCTGGGTTTTTTGCTTCCACGTCTCTGCTGGAGTTTATAATCACAGGAGGGCTGCCCAAAATTCCGGTCACAGATGGTGAACACCTTTTTAGACCTGAACCTGAGCCTGAAGCTGCAGCGCCAGCGCTTGCTGGAAGAGCTGTAGTAGCACAGCAGCGGGGTGAGGCAGCAGCTGAGGCTCGCCAGGGCCAGGCTGACCCTCCTCATCCTGCAGATCAGCGCGGACAACGAGCGGTCCTGGGTGAGCTGGGCCCTCAGGAGGAAGCGCAGCAGGTGGGTGAGGTGGAAGGGCAGGAAGCACAGGGCGCAGACGGCCAGGACGATGCAGACGGTGCCCAGGGCCTTCCTCCGCGATGCACCGCGCCCAGAGCGGCAGATCCTGCCGGCCACCAGCGGCCACCCCGCCAGGACGAGGGCGGAGGGCACCACACCCCCGAACAGCAGGGCCGGGACGTCGTCGTGAGGGGCCGCCGGGGGGAAGTCCTCGAAGCAGGCCGTGGCGTTCCCCTCACGGGGACCCCTGAGGGCCAGCAGGACGGCGGCGCCGAGGGCCAGCACCCACAGGGCCGTGGCCACCAGCAGGCAGTGCCTGGCCCGGATCTGGATGTAGGTGAAGGGGTGCAGCACGGCCACGTAGCGGTCCAGGCAGACGCAGGCGAAGAGGGCGACGCTGAGGAGGACGTGGAGGTAGAACAGGGCCCCCGCGACACGGCACGCCGCGGCCCCGAAGATCCAGTGGCCCCCGTGCAGGTGGTAATGGGTTTTGAAAGGCAGCACCCAGACAAACAGGGTGTCCGCCAGCGCCAGGTTGATCAGGTAAATGTAGGAGTGGGACACGTGCCTCGCTCTGCAGGACAGCAGGTAAAGGGCCAGGGCGTTTCCCACCAGCCCCAGCACGAAGGCGACGCTGTAGGTGACAGGGAACAAGGAATGCTGGAAATCTGAGCTGCTGCTGGCAACTGTCTCGTTGGAGGCGCAGGAAACACCTGCCATGGTTTCTTGCTGGAGAGGAGGATATCCACCACGGGGTGAGAGCCTTAATCCATCCCTCACCTCAGGAGGTCCTGGAGCTTTAGTTCATCTCGATGAGCAAGAGCTCAAGCTGCACCACAGATGCTCAGCCTGGTGAGGTCTGTGCTTCAGAGCCGCTTACATGGAAAAGCAGTGCCACTGGAAGGGAAAAAATAAATCATTTAAACCATCAGCATTTGAGTTTACGCAGCAAGACAGGATTTACTGGCATTGAAATCGCCCCGAGGTGACAACAACAGAGGCAGCTGATGTCCCTGTGCAAGGCTCCATGGAGGGCGAATTTACAGCACCCTAAACCTTCTCTGCAGGCAGAAAAGAAACCACCACTCCTCTGTTACAAAGGGAGCCTGAAGGACTGGTTGATGTGTTTGGAATATGGCAAAGAGGCACTGCACAAGCAGGACTCCTCACCCAGGTCACTCAGGCAATAAACTGTACCCCAGCAGTGCTGCTGCCACCAGGTATAAAAGAAATGGGAGTAAACCAACCACAGGCACTTCAGAAAAAGGTAATCATGAGAAACTAAGCTCAGCCACAAACTGCAAGAAGCACAAAACTACAAGGGCTGTCGGGTACTTTCCAAAGGAAACTCTGAGTTCACACTTCCTCCCCACGGTTGTTTTTCTAACAAAAAGGCAAACCCACCAGAGGTAAGTGGGACACAAGGAAGGAAGACAAAAAAAAGCAGGCAAGGTTTGCTTACCTGGGTCTGGCACCTCATAGCAGAGGGTTTATAAACTCGGGAGGGGGATTAATGCCAAACCAGGCCTGACTTTAGGACTGGAAATGAGCTTTATCTCAGAGTTTGGCAAGAGCAAGAGCCACTGAACACCCACCTTGTGCAGGTTCAAAGTGTGGTGTTTGCCAGGGAATCTACTCCCAAACTGCTGCCACTGCATTTGATAACAACGTTTTTATGGCAACCAGAAGTTGGGAAACACCTGCAGAAACCTCACTGAGAGGTATTTTTTCACTGTGGTGTTAAAATTTGGCCTGGTTAAGTGTCAGTATTTAGTGGTTTTATGCCCTGTAAAGACCCACCACAAATTTAATTAGAAATAGAACTTACCAGAGCCCAGAGCAGAAGCTGCAGGTGAGTTCAGTGGCCTCTCCCAGGTCCTCACAGCCACCAGGTCCCTGCTCAGCTGCTCTGTGGGGAGTTTGACACCCGAGTGGTGAGTTCTGTCACGTTGCTCTGCAGAGAGAAACCACAGGAAGCCAAGATCTGTCACTCACACCCAAGACAGAGCCCCTGTCCTGGCAGTGCTGTGTCCCCAGAACTGGGCAGAGAGAACCAGAGGGGGGGTTTTGTTCTCCCCAAGCATCCCCTGAGTGAGGGAGGCACAAAACACCCACCCAAAGCCACCCCTGACCCCCTCCAGTCATCCCATCCCATCCCATCCCATCCCATCCCATCCCATCCCATCCCATCCCATCCCACCCCATCCCTGAGGGAATAAGGAGCTCCACGGGAAGGGAGAGGGCAGCCAGAAGGATCTCACCTTTTCCTTCCCATGCTGTCAAAAGCAGGACTGGCACCTGGGGCAGAGCAGGGAAGGGATGCATCACCTCCCAGGAGGGGACAGGCAGAGTTGGGCTGTCCATCAGGATCACTCATTCAATCCCCCAGGAAAGGGGTGGTTTCCAGAGGGGTCCAAAAAGAATAACCTGCTGCTCCCCCTCAGGGCTCTCCAGCACAGGGACTGGAAAATCCACAGTCTCCAGAAGGCCTTGTGCTCTGCCAAGCTCTCTGGCCTGCAATTCCAGACAGAAAGGAGATGATTTTGGGGGTTCCAGGCACCTCAGCTTCCACTGCAGCAGTGTTTAATCCAGGTATTGCTTCACCTCCCCTGTAACCTGACACTGTAACAGTCACTTCACAAGCAAAACAGACAGAGATTCTGGTGTCACTCACGTGGAAAACCCCCACAGCTCACCCAAAATGTGTATTTATTGCCTGGGCAAGCAGGCGGGACCTGAGGCTGGAGTGGTTAAAAAAACCAACAATAACAAAAAAAAAGAAATTAAAGAAAAATAGGAGCTCTCTGCACTCTGATCCACAGGCCCTGAGATCTCTGACAGACCCAGAACACTCTGCAGCCACCAAAGAGAAGGGCAAGAGGTGACCAGAAGCACATCAGAGCCCAGCAGCTGCACCAGCCACCTCAAAGAAACCCCAAAGGGCTGTTTCAGGGTCACCCTGACTCACCAGAGTCGCTGCTCCTTGTGCTGGGACTATCAAAACTGTTTTAAGTGACCCTCAGGGGAACTTTTTGGTCTGTACAGAAGGGGCTTTGTAACCAGGGGACAGGATGAAGTTCCTCTGCTGCAGCTCAGCAGAGGAGTGAGTGGTGATGGGGAGAGGGAACAGCAGCACTTTCAGAGGCTGTAAATCACTCACCAAAGGCAGGGCTGGAGAGGAGAGGAAATGCTCAGCTCTCCTCTGCTCTCAGCCTGCCTTCCTCCCCCCCACAGCCAGGGGAGGAATAAAAAACCTCCACCAACAAAACACCCACTCCTCTCTCCTCCTCCTCTGAAGGCACCAGAACCCCAGAGAAAGAGCAGTTATCTCCAGTTATCTTCCTTTTCCCTTGGCAGGCTCAAGAGGGCAAGAACAAACGCCAGGAAGATGCCTCCAGCCACAGTCAATGGTTTTTATTGAGGCAAGGCTCTTGGCCAAGCTCCATCCCACGTCCACAGCAGTCCTCTCACACACAGCTCGTCCCACAGAGCTCCTATTCATTCTCCTGGGGCCATTGTCGTGGCCAAATCTGGAAGGGGAGAGAAGGAAATAAGAAAAAAAGGCAAACATTGATTTAGGGGGAGAAAAGATGGCACAGAAACCACCTGAAAGCACTTCAGATCTGCACTTCCCCCTGGGCTCCCTCCCCGGGAGGGAAGGAGGGGGACAAACCCAGCAGCTGCTTTTCCAGGGCTGAGTGCCCAGAGCTCATTCCAGCTCCCCCTTTGCTGCTTCCCTTTCCCTCCTGGCTTCCTCCAGCCCTCCTGCCCAGAGCTGGGCTCTGCTGAGCTTGGGGAAGGTCTGAGTGTGGTCAGAGTCCTTTGAATGCGCATTTTGTGGGCACTGGATTAACCACAGACACTTTGAACACCTCCCTAGCAGGGATTTCAAACTGCCATGACATCCATTTGCTAATCCTGCACTGCTCCTTTTTTTAAGCCAAAAAAACTGCAGTAGCTTCTCACAGAATCAGGGAATGGGTTGGGTTGGAAGAGACCTTAAAGATCATCTCGTCCCTGCCATCCACCTTCCACTAAACCAGGTTGCTCAGAGTCCTGTTAAGCTCAGCCTTGGACACCTCCAGAGGCTGTTAAATTAAGACAGACACGATATAAGCAAAAGGATGCTCTGTTCTGTCCTCCAGCCTTTACAATACCAATGGAAAAACTGAACTGGATCCACAGAAACTGAGTCTTTATCCATGGGCTGGGACAGAACAAGAATTTATGAGAGTTTAAGGTACAATTTAAATTAACTGCCAACAGAACTTCTCTCTTACTAACCTGAAAAGAAAGATGGGAAAAACCTACAAGAAAAAAATACAGTGTTTTCCCACATCAGCTGCCGGGAGCCCCTCTGTGTGTCTGACACCCTCGCTGAGATCCTCACGGGACGATCTTTAAGGTCCCTCCCGACCCAACCCATCCTCTGTGGGTGCCCACACCAGCCACAGGCCGTGGGAGTCACTGCCCACCCCCCAAAAAAAACAAGCCATTCCCAGCATCCACCCACCTTTCTCGTCGTATTCCACGGATTTCAGGAAGAGCCCCGAGGGTGGGGCCATGGCATTGGGGGGAAAAGCCAGGGCATCCTTTGCCTCCAGCAACTCCTTGACGTGACGAGGTGCCAACCTGCCCTGGCCAACGGCCACCAGAGCCCCGACCATCCTCCTGACCTGCAAAAAAACAGAGGCCACAGTTCAGGAGCTGCCCTGGCCAAACTGCAGAGCAGATGAGGAAGTTTGTTTGTTTTAGGTGCCACTGAAGTTCCTCAATCACAGCCCAGACTCACCCATCAGGGGTTCCAGCCAGTCCTGGCTGCCCCCTGTGTGCCCTTGGCATCACACAATCCCCCCAGGGAACACTCCTCTCCCCACCAGCCACAGCCACCCCAAAATCTGCAGGAAAAGCTGTTCTTTCCCCTTTTAGCAGGGGCTGCCTGGGTTCTGCCCCGACTGGGGTGACACACTCAGCCTGCCTGCAACGTGCACTGGGATCTTCTCAGCGCCCAAAGCTGGTGGCGGGGAAGGGAGAAGATCCAGCAAAACCGCCCCATTTCCCTTAATTCCTGCTCTGCAAACCAAAAACCTTCACAAGCCCCGTACCACAACCATCCCCAGCCCCACAGCAGCGAGCTCTGCTCCCACCACACGTGGGCAGGGAAGCTGAGCAGGGGCTGGTTTCAGTTCCAGAAACAACAGCAGCACCCACACAGGGTCTGTGGCAGGAAGCTCACGTGGCCTGGTGGGAGCTGAGCTCACGGGTTTTAACACACAAGCAACACTCCTCAGGTGGGAGGTTATGCAGGGACTTGTTTCTCTCTCAGAAAGCCAGAAAAGAGGGGGTAAAAAAAAAAGAAAATCACCCAAATAGGACATCCCACCAGCAAACTGGCATTTCACACACCTCTGCTTGTCACAGCTCCCCTTCCCTCCTTCCAAACCCAGCAATTCCAGGCCTGGTGGGTTGGCAGAGACTTCACACCTTGGTGATCACCTCCTGCACAAACACCCCTCACACCTCAGCGTCCTCCTGGCTGAAAAAACTCCTCCTGGAGGAAAAAAATCCCTCCAGAAAGGCCAAGATTTGGGGCTGCCAATGCCACCTGCACACCAAATGCTGCCTCTCCATCCCTGGTTCTCCATCCCTAATTCTCCATCCCTGGTGGCCACAAACATCACTTATTTGGACTAAATAAACACTCATTCCACTCATGCCCTTTCAAAGCTCTCCCAGACCTTCACTGCAGTGCTGGGATGAATCACTGGTCTGAGTTTCGGATCCACTGGCATTTCCTAAAGAATAAACCAAAACCCACTAAGGTCATGTTTATCCCTGGTGAGGAGGAAGGTCCAGCAAGCCAACAGAGATTTATCCAGAGGCAAGTGCTGGCTCTCCCTGTGTGCCTAGAGCCTGCCTGCAGGATGCTCCTCATCTGTTATTTTATCCACCCTCACTAGAGGTCATTGCATGCCATGACTTCAGCTTTGATGTCTCCACACTCGAGAGGCAGCTGGAAAAAAAAAAACCAAACCATTTACCAGCATTTTCTCCTTGTCACCAGAGCACCCGAGGGAGCAAATCCCTGCTGGGTGTCAAGCCCTTCCCAAGCACACTGTTGTTCTTCCCCTGCTCCCATCCAGACACCCACTGCCAGAGCTCCCAGAGCATTGCTTGGCACAGGATAAAAAACCAGCTGGCTTTGTCAAAACAGGGTAAAACAAAATAGCTGCTTGCTGTTCCCACAGCAATCTCTCTGCTGATCTCTCTGAAGAGACCCTGGCTCTAATGGATCACAGGGCACAGATCCTTGGCCTCTCTGCTGTCCCAAGGTCCCTGTGAGTGTCCCACAGCTGGAAACAGCAGCTCTGCAAAAGATAGAGCTGCACAGGGATGGAACATTGCTAAAACAACTGATATTTTTAGAGGCATCAATGCTCTGGTTCTTGGAGGCAAAGTGTTTGCTGGACACAAACCTACCTGTCGGTAAAGAAACGACCTGCCCTTGAACTTCACCTCCCAGAACTCCAGAGGCCTAAAGAAAACAAAGAAAAAAGGGCATTTAAAAATCACATTTCCAATGGTTCTTTTACCCACAGATGAAGTAAATGTCAAAGATGAAGGTGAGGACAGTGAGGCAGCTGCACTGCCCCCCGTTTGGAACCCCAGGCTCATCCTTGGCTGCTCAGACACAGAGGATTTCTGGGATGAAATAATTCCTACCTGCTTAGCACGTGCCTGGTTTTATGACCTTGCTGCTGCCTCGAGTACAACCCCCCTGGCCTAAGCAAAACCCTCCCAAACAAAAGGGAAAAGGGCAACCCGAACCAAGGTGCACCTGAGCAGCAGCCAAGGCGCTGCTGGTCTGAGGGATTCAGCCTGGTATTCCCTGGAGAGAGGGAGAAACCAGCAGCCATGGCAAAGAAACCACCATTCCTCCGGAGGTGGCTGGAGGGAACCACGTGCTGCCGCTTCCAGGAATTGCAGGATGGGTTCCAACCCTCAGCAGTGCCCACCGTGACATCCACGTGCCCCTGGAAAAGGTCAGGAGTCAGGAGATGGGCCCTGAGGGATCTTGCCTGGAGCAGGAGAACAGGCAGTGGCAGACAAGGAAACACTCCCAGAGCAGGAATGGGGATATCTGGGAATGGGTGGAGCAAATGTGTTCACACAGGCACCATTTTTCCCAGAATTTTTATGGTAGTAATCAATATTCCCTATAAGAACTCTCCTGAGGGTAACTACTCCAACACTTCATTGGCACCTGCTAAATCTTTATAAGCTGGTTTCTAGCTATTTTTTGCATTTTTCTAACCATTTTTCCATTTTTCTAACCATTTTTCCATTTTCCTAACTCCTTTGGTACGTCACAAACACCCAAACCCCGCAACTTTTGTCTCTGAACCCAAAAACTCCTGGCTCTGGTTATCACTGCCAAAGGATTCTGAGAGAGAGAAATGCCACTGTGCTCCCCCAAGCCACCCCTTTCAGCCTAAACATTCATTAAATGAATTAATATCGACAGGTTACAAAAATGACTCACTGTAAAACCCAAGTTTGGCTGCATGTGTCACCAAAAGCAAAAATATTCCACCAGGAGATGGTTTGATGTTTTCCAGTGCAGTTTTTAGCTTTGTTTTCTCTCTCTCTCTCGAGCTGTTTTTGGCCTCCTGTGGGATGGCTTTCTGCAGCAAGTTATGCAAAGAACGTCAATTTCCCTGTTTTACATTAAAAATTGCAGACTTCAAACATGTCTTAAATCTCAGAGATCAGCCCAGTGACAACAGCAGGGCTGGACTGCAGGGTAACCCCGGTCCATTTGGTGATCTGGAGAGACTCTCAGTGGTTATTTTCAGGTGAGCTCAGGACTGTGCAATTCCAGTGCTCATCCTAAAGGATGAGATAACCCCGTGGATGAAGCATTTCACTGTCCCCTGCCCAGTCAGCAATGCCAATTTGGCTATTATAAAAGGCAGGAGTGGACCTACCTTCCTCTCCATCCCTCCTTTTCCCGTGGGGATGGGGTTTCTCAGCTCCAAGGAGCAGGGCCCAACTTGGGTGGCTCTTAATTACCTGCCTGTGCATTGACAGGCACCAACCCCGAGCAAGAAAAGCAGGAATTAGAGGAGATGGAAGGAGCTGGGAGGAACTGAGAGACCAGGGTTACTCAGAGCACACAGAGCTCTCTGGTTTTTGTTTTTTTTCTTGCAGCTCTTTTCAGTTTTTGTCTGAAAATGTCAAAGCAGACGTGGGGGAAGAATCAGGGGAGGCTCTTTGCAAACTGCAGCAATAGAGCTCACAGGGATCCAAAGCTGATGGAGAGTCCTTGAGGAAAATCCCAAAACAAAAGGTTTTTTCCTGATCAGAAAGAACAAAAAGTGGAATTTGAGACAGACAACAGCCAGGTTTGCTTTTCAAGCTGAAACACAAACCGGGAGAGAAGGCAGCAGGAAAGCAAAAGTCACGTTGAGATGATAAATATCCATGATCTTTCTGGGAAGAAAACTTCAGTTTCTGCTCTGAGAGGGAATGCATTCAGCCACTTCATTTCAATACTTGCAAGACCTGGTCCTGAGAGAACTCGACACTCCACTGTCTTTTGTTTATGTGATGACTGAGGAGTGTTGGATTTCAGCAACATCCCCTGGGAAGGCAGCAGGAGCTGGTGGTGTCAGGTGGGTGGATCTGCACAACTACAGCACTGACCCAGGTGCTGGCTGAGTTTTTCCCCTCTATTTCCAGCCTTTAGGCAAAGCCAGGACAGCAGGGGAGGATAAAGAAAAAAAGAAAGGCTAATCCCTTGGCAGAGGGAGGGCAAGGCAAGCAGGGGAGCAGCCCCCAAAATGGGGCTTGGGAGCAGCTTTTCAGCTCAGGAAAGACCTTGGTTGGGTGTCTGGGCTCTCACCTGTGCTCGTAGTGGTGGGATAGGAAGCCAGGAGAAGGCTGGATGTCCACCTGCAGGATGGTCCTGACCGGAGACGTGAGCTCCGCGTCGGAGCTGAGGGAGCGGAAGGTGCTGAAGTCGTGGGTCCCCAGCAGGAACTGCGCTGCCTCCCGCATGGCAGGGACGTTCAGGGGGCTGGAATGGAGCACACACAGCTGAGGGAAAGGAGCAGCAGGTGGGAGCAGTGGGTTAGAGGGGGCCAAAGGCCAACGGATCCGTGAAACCCGGCAGAGATTCCCTCCCGCGGCACCGCGGAAACACGTTGCGATGGAGTCTGCCTTGACACGGCCCAGGGCACAAACCACACCACCAACTGACCTGAGCTCTGAAGGAATTCAAAGCCCCAGGCCTGAAGGGCTGGCAGCCAGGAGATGAAATCAGGAAGCAACGGAAACAGAAGGAGGGAGCAAAAACGGGGCAGAGACCAAACCAAGGTGGGGATGCAGAAGGAAAGGCCAAGAGTAAAACTCAGAATCTCGAGTGTCACTCAGATTTCTCCATCTGAAGTACTTCGGTCTGTTCAAAGTGGCCTCAAGCACAGGAATCTGGACAGATTTCCTGGTGTATTTGCTGAGCAGAAGCTTATTTCTACTGTATTTTTTGCGAATTGTGTCCTCCACACCAGGTGTGCTCAGGAACGTGAGCTTCTCCACTACCGGCAGCCCAAATATCCCACCTTTCATTCAGGGTTTCTGATATGCTCAGTCCTCCCTTTACGTGGTGCTGCCACTTGAGAGAATTAATTGCAGTGCCTGGACTGGGTTAAATGCTGTTTCATAAAGCACACTGTGCACACAGCATCTAATTCTGCACTTCCCTATTTATTTTTAACCTTCCACAGCCCACAGAACAGAAAACCGGCAGTTTAATGTCAGGGCAATGTCATCTTCACTCCTAAGACAGCTGGAATCACATTTTTTCCCATTACCCACAACTGTTCTCCTTTCTACAGTGCCTGGAAAACTCCAGGTTTCTTGAGTGTGTCTTTTATCCCAGCACAACATAAACTAAAGGAACAATAACAGATTTATCCTCTGGGCTCTGTTTGCTTATTTTTCTCACCCACTGTTTACCATGCCCTAAGATTTCGTTGTGTTTTTGGTTTTGGTTTGTTTTTGGCTTTTTTTTTAATGGCACTGAATTTGTTTTTCTCCCCCTGCATACACAAGCACTGATTTGTTATGACTGAGTGGTTACTCCAAGAACACAAGTGAACACTGAGCTTGAACACCGTGATTTATTATTGTAGGGTTGCTCAGAGCCATTGGCTCTCACTGCTCAAGCACTCAGGGAAGGAGAGAGGAGATTTAGAGAAATGAGGGGACATAAATAACCAAAGAGTGTTCAGCCTGCAGGTAAAGTCACACCTCAAGCCCTGGGATCTGCGGGGTGAAGCATTTCTGCCACTCGGCATCACATCAGAGCCCTGGCTGGGCAAACTGGGAAGGTCAGCTGAGGAAATGCTCGTCCCTCCCACGGGCAGGGACACACAAAGTCCCTGGTGCACCTTCCCCAGAGGCAGGGAGTGTTTCAGCAGTGCTGGATGTGAAACACCCAAAGGAGCCGCCAGGGCTCAGCGATCACAACTCGGGGCATTTCCTCGCCGAAATCCCGTCAATACAAACGGGGAACGAGGTCTCACCTGTGGAAACTGTCCCCCAAAAGCCAAGCCTTTCACAGAAACACAGAATTATTTGGGATTTCTTTCCAGAGTGTTACGAGGCGGCTTCCCAGGGCATTTGGGGGCAAACACTCACCCTCCAGCGGGAGCCCAGCACAGATCCCGCTCAAACACGGGCACTTGGGAGTGGTGGGAACAGCCCAGCAACAGCCTGTAGATGTAGGTCCTGGACAGGGCAGAGAAGCGGGCGTGGAAGCTGCTGGACACTCGATGGGCGCTCAGGATGCTGCAGGCACAGAGGGAGAGGGACAGAAAGGTCGGGTGTTAATCCCAAAGCTTTCCGCGCGGTCACCGCGCAGACGGGGATCGTGACATGCAGCGGGTTCTTGGAGACACTACACGCCCCCCAGCCCACCAAACTGCATCCCACCCCTGGCTGTGCTCCAGGTGAGAGACAGCACCTCCCTGACACTCTTGAGTCCCTCAGCTGCAGGGGAGGAGCACACCTTACCAACACTCCACCCTCCTGCCTCTGCAGACACCCCTGTGCTCGCTCCCAAGGGCAGCTTGGAGCAGATGGAGACAGCTGAAAGTAGGTCACTTCCCTGCCACCTCCCCCCACGACCTCCAAGACACACAGGACTTGGCTGCAGCGATGGAAATAAAGGTGAACCCCCCCATCCCCGAGGTCGAGTCTGACTGAAATGAACCCTCTCACTTCACAGGAACATCCCCCAAAGCCGTTTTCTGCTCGTGTCTGCTCGTCTCCCACTGGCTCCAGGCAGTTGACTCAAGAAGGAGCTTTTCCAGGCAGCTGAACTTCCCTGTTTTCTTCTCTCAGCAGCAAGGAGAAATTGTGTTTCTCCAGGTCAAGGCCATCACACACAGCCAGGACGGACAGCACACCTTAGAAGGTAGTTTTTCCCCCTGCTGTTTGCCCTTCTGCCTTTGGAATTTGGCAGAGGGAGAAGAAGGGACCCAGACAGGGTGAAAAAAAAAATAGGATACCATTTGGGAGCACATAACAGTCAAATCTATTTATTTACTTTACAAAGGTTGGTGCTGGGGGGATTTTTGCCAGCTCAAGTGTCTCTGGCTCACAGCCCTTCACTGCAAAGGCTCAGGCCACAGAAGAAGAAATTAAAGCTGAGCCACAGGCCTCCACAAAGATCTGCAATAACAAGCCCAGGAGATTCTTTCACTGCTATAAACCACCAGGAGAAATGCAAACTACATCCTCCAGGCCTGCAGTGTAGTCTGGACCTCCAGGACCTCCAGCCTCTTCTAAACACAGTAATAAAATTATTACACTTGTTTTTCCTCTGCCTACATGCCTCCACAAGCATATCATCTATCCTGAGCCTCTCTTGTTAACACTTCTGTGGTTCTTATTAAATAACCATCCTTTTAGGGGGATTCTTTCAGAGAAACCTATTTATGCTCACATAATTCTTCAAGTCAGGCAGCCTTTCCTGCCTCTCCAACCAGATGCAATTGCTGCCACAGATTCCTTCCAGCTAGGAATATTCCAGCAGCTACATTTCAGGCTTTGCTAAGATCCCAGTTTTTTTGAAATGGGTAAAGAATGGTAAAGAAAAACTTGTGGCATTCTTTACGTTTCCAACAGAGCCTGAATTCCAGAGGAGGTTTAAGGGGAAAAAAAGCCCAAAGACACATAACTAGAAATGACAATGTATTAGACAAAGATGTTCCCCAGAAGCACATCCTGCTCTCCCCACTGACAGCACAACCCAAAGGCCAATTTGCAGAGGGTGGGAGGAATCCCAGCTCTGCCTTGTCACTCAGACAACTTTCACTGTGTGCTTAGAAAACCAGGCCAGAAACAGGAGGGGTGAGTCTACTCCTGGCATTGCCATCCCTACCTGAGGGACACCAAAGTCCTCCTAGAATTACCCCATCTACGAGACACACTCTGCTCTTTGAGGGGAAGATCCTTTCACATATGTTTTGCAAGTTTCAAAGGCAGATCAGTTGATAGAGGAGACCCACCACCCCACAAAGGAGGTTATTGTGGCTCATGGTACACTCAGCCCGCTTGGAATCTTGTTTCCCTTCCAAACTCCACCACCAACAATGTGTTCTCACAAAGATCCCTCTCTCCATCACCCCCTGCTTGCAACCACATGAAAGTTTGGAGTTTTCTCTTCAGCATTAGGAGAGAATTCTCCCTGGCAGAGCAATGCTTGCAGAGGGAGGGGGTGGTGGCTGAGCACACGTGGGCTCATGCCCGGCACCGGCTCCTTAATGGGAAGCAGACGAACCATTTTTGAAAGGCTGAGCCCCAGGGAGGAGGAAAAGCTCCCTGATAGACTCTGACTGAGCAGGGCTGGGTTGTGTTCTATCAGGGTCACTCCAGCACTTTTAGCTCTCTAGGATAACTTGTTCCATCAAAGCTCAACACCACCACTCACAGCTACAGCCCCAAATTCAGGGAAGAGAGGATGAGATTCAGTGGCTGGGGATGCTCAGAACAGAATGACCATTACAGACAGACTCCCTGGCTGTAAAATCAAGAGGAGTTTTGCTCCCAAACTGCTTCAGTCTTTTAAGGAAGGAAACCAAAACCATGACCTACTTCACGTTGCCTGCTACTGCTAAAACATCCAGAAAGGGTCTGACTTCCAGGGAGCACACATTCTGACCTAGTTTTCAGGCTGAGCAAAAATTAACAACCCAAACCCCTGCCCAAGTCAAATTCTACTTCAGAATATTATTTTTAATTCTGGAAAGAAACCCTCTCCAGCCCCACCCCGGAGCAGCTGCTTTAGACTCTTTGCACATATGTCAGGGAAGGTGAAAGCTGTCAAGGGACAGGAACTCCCAGTCAGCTTGAGAGAGAGAGAGAGAGATTTGCCTTGTGGCCTCTCCCTGCTGAGGAACTGGATTTGTAAGTGCAGAACTGTCAATCCCCTATTACCATGCCAATATTCCTCCTCAGGTTTGGGGTGCAGGACCTGACTTGTTCCTGCCTGGCTGTCCCTGGTCTGTGGGGTGGAAACAGTGGAAACAGAACTCGCTTTTCCTTCGGGTGCCCACCGTGAAACCTTTGCTTTAACACTCCACCAAACCTGCAAACTGCCAAAACACATTTCTGCAAACAAGGGGGAGGGAGAGGGAAAATTCCCTGATGGATTTCTGGAGTTTCTAGCCTGAGCATGACAGCCACCCAACCCTAACCCTCAGGCTGAGCTCACCCGCTCAGACACGGCACGGAGGGGCAGCAACACCTGAGCTAACGTGGGCAGTCAGGAGACTGCCAGGGTCAAAGGGAAAAAACTAAAACTAAAACTGTCTGGGGAACTGCCAGAGGATCTGCAAACACCAGGGAAAAAGGTCAGCTAAAGCAACAGAACAAACAGCCACCAACAGGAACTATGTGTGTGTACACAGAAGGCGCTCGCAGTGCCCTTCCTGCCCTCTTTCCTGAGCTCAGATTCCAAGGATTTCACTTCCTCTTCCCCTTCACCCTCTGATGGCTCCCCTGGTGCTCGTTCAGAGGTGAAAGAATGCAGCTGGCTGAGACAGACAGCTGCTGCAGCTTCTGCTCCAGCTGAGATCCCAGAGAGAAAAGGTCCCACTGCACTTCAACAATGCAAAGCATCACTGACACAGCTCCAGAAACGCTGCAGGAGACACTGGAAAACCCAACCCCGAGGCCAGGAGAGCTACAGGCACCAAACACCTCTTTGGCACAGACCTACAGAGGTGGGAGCCCAGTCACTGTGCCCTCTGGACACGGCACAGCAGAGTCCCTCCACCTCATCCAGCTCCTTGCATCACACAGCACATGGGCTTGGAGAGTTTTTACTTATACAAGTAAGACAAATAACACAGGAGAGAACAGAACAGAGCAAAGCAGCTGCTGGCAAATGAGGTGTTGATTCTCTGACACAGCACAGATTTGGCTTCTAGGCTAAAAATGCAATATTTCATTCGATTTACGTTTTAACCACCAAATGTTAAAGTTCTTCATGTCTGGAGGGAGAACCAGAAGTGACACCTGACAGAGAAGACAAACAAGCACCGGGGAAGAAAACCAAAGAACATGAAATTCAATCCATCTTTTGAAACCTTCACAAGGTGTGAAGTAATTAATCCTGTAATTGATGCACAGTCCTAAGAGAAAGCGTTAATTCCATGATTTATTTCCTAGGTCTCCTGCAGAGGAAGCTCACTCTGAAATTCTGCAAGAAATAATAACTGAAAGCTGTCACACTTCATGCTCTGATTTTTAATTATATACATGTATTAGATATAAAATAATTATAATTAATTAATAAAATGGGGGGGTATTAACTACTTTAATTGAAGCAGAAATACACGAGCAAGGGAGTGATTCACCAACCCAGGACAGGAGAAAATACACCCTGTGTATGAAGGTGGGGGATCGTCGCTGCATTTCCTCCCGTCCCCAGCCAAGGCAAAATGACAGATTTTGGGCTTGGCAGCGACTCACCGGATGGGCTCAGGCCTGAGGTGGTAGTTGAGGCTGAACAGGAGCTGTTCCTCGCTGAAATGGGGCTTCCCTGGGCCCCTCTGCACGTCCAGGTGGGCGGCGTTGCAGAGCGCGTGGACGCCCGCGTCCGTCCGGCTGGAGATGGTGAACTTGATGGGAACGCTGGCCTTGAGGTTCTGAGCTGCCTTCTGAAAGCCAACAGGAGAGGGGTTCAGCCACAGTGGGCTCACCTGGAGCCAGCTGGGGAAAAGAAACATCCCCCTTCTCGCTCAGAACGTGGCAATTTGGAGCTACTGAGGGCAAAGGAGGTGATGGAGAGGAACCGGTTTGGGGGAATTCTCCCAGCACCAGGGGCTTTTCACTCTGTGCCCTGGAATCACCTGAAACAGAACACCCAAAACACCATGTGAGCTTACCTTCATGTAGAAAATAAAGTGAAACCACTCCTGTCCTTTGCCTTGTGTCACTGGGTGAGTGAAAAGCAAGACAGAGGATTAACTATTCACACCAACCATGCCTGAACTTAGTGTTGAAAGACACTGAGCTGGCCCAGCAGCTACAACCAACCACAGCACAAACAGCGTGGATTTTCCTTATAATTTTTCCCTCTGTATTCCTCAAGAGTATTTTTCTTCAGGAGCCAAGAGCTGCCTCAATATTCAGGTGATGCCTCACTCACCCCAAGACCTCTGGCACAGCAGGGCTAAAGCAGAAAACAACAAACTTAATTACAACACCAGCCAGTTTAAGATTATTAGAGCCCCAAACCCCCTAAAATTACACTTTAAAAATGAGTCAGCAAAATGCACTGCAACAAGACCCTCGAGGTCCTGCCTATGGATTTTTGGCAGGGATTGGCTGGAGGATCCACCTGTGGCTCTGCTTGTTGCTTCCCTTTCCCAGCTGTTCCTCTCCACACAGCCGGTTTTCATCCCCCTTTTATTCTGCCTTTCCCTTCTGCCCACTGGCTGGAAAAACAACTGGGCAAATTACTGAAGGTTCCTGCTGGGAAAGTAAATAAACCCCTGCTAAATGAGTCACTAATAAGGTGTCTTTTAATCAAGATTCACGCTCAAACAAGAGTGAAAAGAAGAGATGCAAACACAGTCTTCCTTTGTGAGGGCAGGCCCTGAGACAGAAAACCCAGTGAAAATTGTTACAGGGAAGAAGAGAAACATTTGAAAGACTGAAAACCCACAAAAGAAGGCAGAAAACCAGAGGAATGACAAGAAATTTCCTTCCCTTCCCCATCCCCACTCCTGAGTGGTGAAGCCAGCGGTGGTCTTTATTAGATTTTAATTTGGTACAAGAGCCAATAAAGTTTGAACTGCTGACTCACAAATACCTTCCAGACTCCCAATCTGAGCAGTCAGGATTCTGGGCTCATTTCAGTCAAAATGCAGAGGAAGGCAGGAAAAAATGTCCCCAAGCTGCAGGGGGAGGCCTGGGAAACAGAACCAAACTGATCTTCCCCTTCCTAATCCTGCTACTTGGAGTTCACATGTGGTTACAATTAACAGTGAAAAATCTTTATTTATCACCCTTAAGCAGAGAGAAGCAGACAGAAATTAAATAGTTTTCTGGAGCAGACCCTGGCTTGTGCCTCATCAATTTGTCTTAAAGCAAAGCTGATTTTAAGAGCAAAGTTTCTGAGATGTTTGGGTTGCACAGGCTCCTCCCTTTCCTCCACCCTCTTCTCCCCCCTCCTCTCTCATCAGACAAAAACCAGCCACTGGAAACAAGAGTTGAGAGAGAGAGAACAGGGGAGAACATGGAAAACATCCTCTTTGCTTTGGATCCCACACTGCATCCCATTTCTGGATGATGAGAACACTGGATGCCTCCTCCTCTGCCAGGAGCTGAGCACTGCTGGAATCCAGCCTGGAGAGGGGATGGGATTGCAGACCCTGAGACAAATCTGGTTGTTTGCCCTGCCCAGGTCAGCCACCAAACCCACAGAGGTGCAGCAGTGAAGGACACCTTCAAAAGGAAGCATTTCCACAGCTGCCCTTGTCCAGCACCACGTTCCTGAGCATCCCAGGAGGGCTCTGACCATCATCAGCATCAGTGAAGCCGAAATCTTTGTGTGTGGATCCCTCCCCCCAGCCCAGCAGGCACACAGCTGATAACACACCATCAACTGCTGCCTCCAGTTTCAATTTTAATATTTCATTGAATTGGGACGGGCTATAATCTCCTTAAAGAGAGAATTCCTCCACTGCTGAACTCCTTTGCAGGCAACTAAGAAGTGACCCTTCACCTATGCAAATGTCTCCTACCTGTGCCATCCAAAGTCCTTGGAGCGCACAGGCAGCTGAAGGTTTCCTGCTCTGGTTCCTGTGCACTTTAATCTGTTATTATCCCCCACACTGGCTTTCCAAAAAGGTGCATTATTTACATGTAGGAATTGCTTGGATAACAACCAGTTTTTCCTGCCCTTTCACTACAAACAGGCCCCTAAAACAAGCAGGGCTTTCATGTGAGGAACCCAAAAGGCTTCCAATGCTGTTAAACCAGATCCAGATCCCTCTCCTGTGGATTCCTGGGGGGGAACTGAAGCAGGAGTTAAGCACCCAGCTAAAAAGAAATAAAGGAGACCGAGGAATGAAGGGGCTGGGTTGTCCTCCCTGTGCTCAGGTCTGTCCTGCTAACAGGTTTCATTCATTAAGCACTTCCATATTTTTGCATTCTGCTGAAATTTCCACTGCTGTGTGCCAGGGTGATCCGGACCCACGTTCCAAACTGCCGTTGTTAACTCCCAGCTCAGCTCTCTTCTCCCCCTGTGCAGAGAGGCAAGACAAAGAGCAGGCCCACTAACGCACACCACCTATGGTGGGGAGCCAAAAGTTCATCCCCTTCTCTCCCTGAAGCCTAAATTAAAAAAAAAAATCCCTGAGATACTCAATCATCCACCTCTGCAGGCATCAGGAATCTCTTGGAAAAGCAAGTGCCTATTTCTCTCTCCCAGCAGCTGGATTGCTCATGGCTTCATCTGTGCAGTGGCTCTAATAAATAACAACGTGCAAGCTTCTGGTTGCAAGTCACCACAGCCTCCCTGACTCACTGGGAGTGCTGTGGCAACTGAAACTAATTAAAAATCTCCCTCGTTTGTGGCAGGATAGATAAAAGTTGAAGTGAAAGCCGGGGAGGAAAAGCTGAGGACGTGGATTCTGCTGGAAATCCAAAAAAGAAAGGTTTCTGAAGCGATCTCCTACGTCACTGAAATTATTAGCAAAACAGAGGTTGAAGATGACAGTTCTCTTGGTCTGTTCTTCCTTTCTTCCTTCCTCTTTTTTTTCCTCAGGGGGTTGGGAAGAGGGGAGGGCAGGAGGTTGTAGCAAAGCTGCCTTGCATAGTAAGGAGCTGGTGTATGTTCCTTCCCTTCTCTCCTCCTCCCTTTTCCTTTCAGGAGGAAGAATATCTGGCCTTAGCACGAGGCTTGCTGGCCAAAGCAGAGCTCTGTGTGGGGAAGATTGGCCTTGGGCAGCATCCACCAGCACAGTGGGAGACAGCAGGCTAACACATCCCCCTCTGGGGAAGCAAGGTCTGGGATTTGGTTTGGACCCACCACCAGCAAGTTGGGCTTCCAAGGGCTTGAGATAAATATGCTGTCTCCAAGAAAGAAATAAAGTGTTTTCTTGCAAAGCTCACCCCCCCACCACCTCAAAGAGATATTAAAAGCTCCATCAATCTGTCCCAGGGCTAAAACAAGCCTCCACTTCCTCCTGACAGCCCCAGGGCTCTGTTACAGAGCAGGACTGAGGACTGCAAAAGCTTCTGTGTCCTGCACGATACAGCATTTTACAGAGACACAGACCTGCTCAACCCCAGCCCAGCAATTTTACCCCAGCACACCCTCACAAACCAACCAGCCCAGGGCACTCCCAGTGAGGCAGTTGGTGAAACACAAGCTCTGCAGCTCACAGGTTATTTCTGCTTGCCTGTGGCTGCAAACAAATGTCTGGACATCTCTAGGATACAATAAGGATCTCATTACAGGTTTAATTCTGCCCTTCCCTTCAGTTGCCTTCCTGGCTTTTGGGAAAGCAGTGGAGTTCAAGGCTGCACAGAAAAGGAGGAAGGAAGAGAAATTCCTGCAGGCTCCAGAAGTTTTCTATTAGAGTTGCTTTAAGACTTCCCATGTGGTTCCAATCGACACAGCCCCGCTCAGCAGTGCCCAGCATCAATACCACCACATGAAAGCAAAGCACATAGCCCAGAACTGGCCTGCAAAGTGCTGATACTGTGAAAAGACAACACCAAATAAGCTCATGTTTTCCCTTTTTTTTCCCCTCTTCTTTTCTCCCCTAATCACCCATCCTACACCCATCTGCCTGTGCAAACACAGTTACTGGGCTAATGCAAAACAACTGCTGGGCTCAGACAGGGTCCTGGGGCTGAGGCACTGGATGGTTCAGAGGATGAGATAAATGAGATAGAAAGTCCTCTGGGCTCTTCTTTCAAGATCTGCACAATATTTATCCACTTTCTCTGCAACGGTCTCAGGCAAGAAGCCACAGAAATACACCCTGAGAACTCTTGCTCAAACCGTGATTCCTCACACTTTCCCCCTGCAGGCTGGGCAGTGAGGGCACACAGGAACTCCCACCCTCAGTGGTGTGGAAATGCCTTGGCTGTGGTCACAGAGAGAGGCTGGGTGGGACAGCAAGTCCTTCTGGACCGGCCCTTCGACAAACTCAGCTCTTCCCAACACCAGGCCTGTGGCCAAGGCAGAGCTCAGACTGTCCCACACTTGCACATCTGGGACCCAAAATGAGGTGCAAAAAGGGTTGGCTGTTAACACACGGGTCTGATCTGACCCCCAGCCATCAGCCTGAGCCTCTTCAACAACCTCTTACCTCCTAAAAATGCATGAGCTTCATTTTAAAGCACGTGATGCTTCCAGGACAAATATTGCAGCTTCCTCGTGATTCCTGCCCTGCACCAGAACGTGGGATTCACCAGCAGCTTGTAATTAAATTACAACTGGATTACAATGCCCAGGTGTGCTGAGCTTTCACCCCATGACCCATTTTCTACTGCATTTTGCACGTTTGTTCCAAGCCCCAACAGCACTCAGGTCCTGAAAGCCATTCCTGTGTTCTGGGGGATCCCTGGGAGCAGCACAGCAACAACCACGGTAACAGGATCATAACTTCTTTCCCCTGGCATATCAGAACTCCAAAAGAATGGAAACAGCAAGGAACAATGGACATCCTGCTGTGCTTTGTTCTGAAAACATCCATCAGGGGCATCCTCTCCCAGGAGGACACAGCATCGGGTTTCTCAAGCCATAAAGGATTTTGCCACGAACTAGAACCGAGGCAGTTTGAAGAGCAAGGGGAGGCAAAGCCACAAGTCCTAAGGAAGCCTCACAGGCTTAGGCACCTTCAGGGGGGCCAGCACCTGAGCAGGGGCTCTCACAATCACAGCTCTGCACTCAGATGCCTCCGTTTCAAGGCTCATCTTTTTCAGGATCAGAATCTCCCCCGGTGACATCATTTCTAAAGTGCCAGTTTTATTGAGTGCCAGCCTCAAAATAATAGTTACCCCTGATAAAATCTGGAGCTGAGCAGTGTGACCCCGGGAGCTTCAGTCTAATGGCATTGGGATTAGCAAGGACCTACCTCCAAATAATTCTGGACTCCAACCAGTGCCTGATCACTCTTGGTCTCCACAACCCCACTGCAGAGCAAAACAAATGCAACAGTTATTGAGATGTGTCAACACTCGAGGAAATGATGTTAATGTTTGCTTTTGGACCACCTGGATCTTCCCACAGAACCTGCAGGGAACAAACACTCCTGGATAGGCAGGAAAACTGATGCAGGGGTTACATGCAGGAAACGAGCCTGGAATTAAAATTGCCCTTAAATTAATACTGTCTGATCTGCCCCTTCAGATGGAGGCTGGCTGGGAGATAGGGTAGGCAAATGACACTAGTTTGCAGATAAAACTATTTCAGGGCCAGGAGTTGGTTGCCAAATGCTTTTCTGTGAGTGCCATAAAGGGACTAAAGGACTATGGGGACAGTTTGTGAGGAGCTTCCTTCTCTGCTGCAGAAGCCACTGCCCTTCACACTGAAGAGCTGAGAGATACATCCCCAGGCTAAACCCACCCTACCTGGACCTCCTCAGAATAGTTTGAGTGCCCCCAGTGACACACAGAACACGCTGTGAACGAGCTGGGGAGTTTGGCTCAGGATGTTGTTATTCTGTGACAGGAGCAAATCCACGAGCTGGGGCTGCACAAATTCTCCTGCACACTTCTGAGATGTGAACAGGCACAGCTCTACACCTGAGGTGTTTCAAGCCTGGGAGGGGAAATCCAAGCTCAGCCTGCAGGGATCACAGCCCACATGTCACTTCATCTGCATCTCTGGGCAGCACCAGGTACCTGAACACTGAGAACTGGCCACAGCCAGGCACCACTGCAGGAAACACAGCAACTTGTCCCTCCTTCCCCAGCCTGAGATAAGTTTCCCTTCTTCTCTTTCCTTTGACCTTTTCTCTTTGCTAATTTTATGCCTTTCCTGCCTGAACCACCCCCTCCCTCACACTTCTGTGCACAGCAAGGAGCAGAGTCCAGCTCCCTGCGTGCTCCCACCTCCCCAGCAGGGATCACCCCTCCCCTGAACAGTGTTCCCACCCATCCCTCCCCAAACACTGTTCTCATCTATTCCTGCCCTGAACACTGCTCTCCCCAAATTCAGACTCTGCTCTCACCCATCCCTTCCCAAACTCCGCCCTCCCCAAATCCCGCCCTCCCCACGCTCCGCTCTCCCCATCCCTCCCCAGCTCTCCCGGTGCCGCCCCAAAATCTCTGCGGGGCACGTACCTGTACCTGGTGCCAAAGTACTGAAAGAACACCAGGTACCGGGCCGGGGCACAGCCCATCTCTGCCGGGGGGCACCCCCCGCACCCGCCCCGGCCCCGGCCGGGCAGCACCGCCCCTTCCCCCGCACGGCACCGCCGCTTCCGCCGCCTCCCGCAACGGGGGGGCCGCGGGGAGCGGGGATGGAGCGGGGATGGAGCCGGGATGGAGCCATGGGGAGCGGGGATGGAGCGGGGATGGAGCGGGGATGGAGCCGGGATGGAGCCGTGGGGAGCGGGGATCGAGCGGGGATGGAGCCGGGATGGAGCCGTGGGGAGCGGGGATCGAGCGGTGGGGAGCGGGGATGGAGAGGGGATGGAGTCGTGGGGAGCGGGATGGGATGATGGGAAGTGGGATATGTTCATGGGGACCGGATAGGATGATGGGGAGCGGGATATATTCATGGGGACCAGGATGGGGTGATGGGGAGTGGGATGGGATGATGGGAAGCGGGATGTGTTCATGGGGACCGGATAGGATGATGGGGAGTGGGATGGGATGGGAAGCGGGATGTGTTCCTGGGGACCGGGATGGGATGATGGGAAGCGGGATGTGTTCATGGGGACCGGGATGGGATGATGGGAAGTGGGATATGTTCATGGGGACTGGGATGGGATGATGGGGAGTGGGATGTGTTCATGGGGACCGGCATGGGTGGAGAGGGATGGGATGGGATGATGAGGAGCAGGGATGGAATGATGGGGATCAGGATGGGGGGTTGGGAGGGGGGAATGGGGATGGACTAGTGGGGACCGGGGATGGGCGGGTGGGGAGCCAATATGGGATGATGGGGAGCAGGGATGGGGCGATGGGAAGCGGGGATGGGCTGGTAGAGACCAGGGATGTGCTAGTGGGGGCTGGGGATGGGCTGGTGGGACCAGGGATGTGCAGACCCTCACAGGGTTTTCCTTCTACCTGGAGGAACCCAAGTGGCCAAGGTGACCCGGGCGGTGAGCACGGGGAGCAACCCCCTCTGGAACCTTGGGATTCACCTGGGCTGCTCCTCAGCTCTCCCGCTGTGCTGCCTGCAACTTAGTTGCACCAGAGAAAATAATAATTGTATTGTTTTGACCTGTGAAACTTGGTAGAGGCCACAGGAGGTAACCTTGCCCCTTCTCCTGGCCCGGGAAGGGTTTTGCAGGGCTCGTTGCCTTCCCTGTGTTCCTCAGACCTGATAACTATGGTTATTTTCTAGAACTGATCAGCTGATAACCGCGTTAAACTCTGTGACCCAGCTTTGGTTGCCTCAGCATTTGCGACTGGAAACCACCAGAGCTCGACTCACTGTTTGTTTTTCCTCGATTCCTGAGGGGATTTGATCCCTGGGGCCATTCCCAGGGCATCAGGTACCTGTTAGTCCCCCCCTGAGGCAGAGGAGAATGTAAAGAAGTTAAAATGTTACCGCAGGAATGTAACTCCTGCACACAAAAAAAGTGGTTTATGGGGATGTGTCTCTGTGTCCAGCCCTGGGGCCTCCAGCTTAAGCAGAACATGGAGCTGCTGGAGCCAGTCTGGAGCTGCTCCAAGGGCTGCAGCCCCTCTGCTCTGGAGCCAGGCTGGGAGAGCTGGGGGTGTTCACCTGGAGAAGAGAAGGATCCAGGGAGAGCTGAGAGCCCCTTGCAGGGCCTAAAGGGGCTCCAGGAGAGCTGGAGAGGGACTGGGACAAGGAGTGGAGGGACAGGGCACAGGGAATGGCTTCCCACTGCCAGAGGAGAGGGTTAGATGGGATATTGGGAAGAAATCATTCCCTGTGAGGGTGGTGAGGCCCTGGCACAGGTTGCCCAGAGAAGTTGTGGCTGCCTTGGAAGTGTCCAAGGCCAGGCTGGACAGGGCTTGGAGCAACGTGGGCTAGTGGAAGGTGTTCCCCATGGCAGGGGTTGGAACTGGATGGTTTTTAAGGTCCCTTCCATCCCAAATCCCACCAGCACAGGCGTTTCCATGTATTTCAGCCTGCCTGTGGAAAGATGTGTTCAAGCAGCCACTGGCTGAGGGGAAATAACAGCTACAAGGGACAAAAATAGGCAAAGATAATGATAATACACAAAGGCTGCAGATGTTCTTAATGACTGTGATCTGTATTTAAAAATCTTGGGTCTTTCTGAAACACTGAACTGCAACGTCTGTACGTGCAGAAGCCTCAAACCAGTATAAACAAGCACCCAACTCATTAGAAAAGCAGGGAGAGAGCAACAGAAAAACCCCTGGCCCCTCATACAGATCTGAGATCTGCTTTGAATGGAAAAATCCATCCAGCTTTCAGCCCACACAATGGCATCCGGACTCCATTACAATGAAAGTGATGAATCTCAGCTTTGAAGAGGACGGTAATTTCTAATCCCCGAGCCCGGGCGCGCACACAGGCGGGCGGGAGCAGCCGCCCGCTTTCATCTCTGCTGGGAGCACCGGAGGAATTAAGCACTGCAGTGGGTTGACCTTCGTGAAACCACATAAAACAGAGGCCACCAGAGGTCACCTTGCCCCTTCTGGACCGAGGGGTTTGGCAGGGCTAGTTCTTTTTCCCTTGAATTCCTCCGAACCCTCCGGCGCCTGATAAGGACGTGAACTGACTCAGTGTTGCTCACACAAAGGTGCTCTTGGCTGTGGCTGACACACCACACCGGGCAGGTCTGAGAACCCAGGCAGAAACAGGGGGCTAGGGGAGAATCTTGGCTGTGGTTTCTGTATAGGAACGACATCAGACATCTCATTTCATCTGATTCCATCATGGCTCTGACCACGGCTGAGGTAAGGCCTCCTCATGACACTGTGTCGTGGATTCAGACAAGTGTTTGACTCATGGTCATATTACACGTGGAGATTGACACTTCAGACCCTTCTCTCAGTTCCTGTAGAAATTTATCAGTTCCTATAAAACTTGCAGTGAATGAGGTGGTTGATACTGTTGTGTCTGTGGTGCTGGGAGGCTCAGGACTAAGCCCACACTAATTAGCCTCATTTATCCCCACCACATTACGGTGCTTGTCCTGTGGAAAACGTGATCTGTTCACTGGACCCCCAAGCCCAGATGTCTTCCTTCCTTGGGTGATTATGTTGGCTTCAGAGGAGACACTGCAGATTTATCACAGGGCTGATGGCAGCAGCAAATCCACTGTGTATGGAAAATTAAAAACTAGATTAAGCAGTAACAGGATTGATGTCAATCCTTTTGCTGCTGCTGATACAGAATTGCACAGTTTGGTTGGGGTTTTTTTCTCCACTGCACATAACCTGGTGGCAATCCTACCTGCAAGGCACGGAATGGTTTGGGTTGGAAGGGACCTGTGAAGGTCTTTAGTCCAATGGGCAAGGACACCTTCCACTAGATGAGGTGCTCA
Source organism: Lophotriccus pileatus (assembly GCA_035583135.1). NCBI lineage: Eukaryota > Metazoa > Chordata > Aves > Passeriformes > Tyrannidae > Lophotriccus > Lophotriccus pileatus. Next base: position 5,364,397 of record JAWWES010000055.1, read on the forward strand.
GAGCTTTGTCCAGTCTGACCTTGGATGTTTCCAGGGATGGGGTATCCCATCCCATCCCATCCCATCCCATCCCATTCCATCCCACCCCTCTCTAGGAGGTGGTGAAGTCACCACCCCTGGAGATGATGTGACAGGGGAGAGCCAGATCAGATATTAGCAAAAATTTTTCACTGTAAGGGTGGTCAGGCATTGCAATAAAAAGGTGGAAAAAGAGGGGTGGTCAGGCTGGCCCAGGAGGTGCTGGAGTCCCCATCCCCGGGGGTGTCCCAGAGGCACATGGATTTGGTGCCGGGTGCTGTGGTTACAGTGGGTGACAGCTGGACTCGACCCTTTAAAGCCCTCTTGATGTTTTTATGATCCTACGACCGCAGAGGTCGTTTCCAGCCCTAATTAACCCTGTCACCCCGAGCAAAGGGGACGGCAAAGGTGCCTCCCCACCCACCCACCTTCAGCCCGGCGTGGTGGGGGTGCCGGACAGGGTCACCCCGCGGGGCCGGCGGGGCAGTGCCCGCGGTCCATCCCGCCCCCGGTGCGTGTGCGGCGGCGGCCGCCGTGCCCCGGTGCGGTGGGAGGGAGGCGGGTGCCGGGCTCGCTCCATCCCCGCAGCGGCGGCGGGGGGCGGGCGCTGCCCGCGCGTCCTCGGCTCCGGCGGGCGATGCGCTTCCTCCGCTGAGCGCGCCCAGGGCCGACCGGCAGCATGACGGTGGAGTTCGAGGAGTGCATCAAGGACTCGCCCCGGTTCCGGTAAGAGCGGGGCAGCCCGCCAGGAGAGGCCCCGGGAATGCTTTCGGGCGGCTGGAGAAGGGCCGGAGACGGGGCAGGGCCCTCGGCGGTTCCGCGCTGCGCGGGGGCCGCGCCCGGGCTGCGGAGGGGAGAGGGGAGACTGCCCCGCACCCGCGGAGCCGCCCAGGGGATGGAGACGGGGCCCAGCCGGCACAGCGGGCGTTGCCCCTCCGTGCCCCTGATCCCCCCCTCTCCCGTGCCCGGCATCCCTCCGGTGCCCCTTATTCCACCTCGCATCCCCCCCTCTCCCATGCCCCGCATCGCCCCCCCCGTGCCCCCGCATCCCGCCCCGTCCCCGCCGCGCTGTCCCGCTCCGGCACGTGAAAATAAAAAAAAAAAAAAAAAAAAAAAGAAAAAA
>JAWWES010000055.1:5365637-5430720 GCA_035583135.1 Lophotriccus pileatus
AACCTTCTCTCACAGCTTAGACCAATTTGGTTGGGGGGTGTGGGAAAAATTGTCATCCTGGACAAACCCACGACAAGTTACCAACTGAATTAACCAAATAAATCATCCCACTAAAATTAATTAGACATGATGTTTTCCAGCCCTAACTGCAGAAAGAAACTGAAACCTAAAATGTGTGCATGCTTTCAATTTCGATTTTTACTTACAGGTAATGACATCACAGCCATTTATCTATTTCTCCTTCTTGCTGGTGATTTCACCCCCCCAAACCCATGGCAGGAGAGCGAATCCAGACAACAGATTCGGAGACTTAAACCAGTTCTATTAACCAAGAACTTAAAGATTATATGGGCTTCCAGTGCCCTCTGTTGGGTACCGGGGAGTGCTTCAAGCACCCAATTACGCGGGAAATGCCTTATTTTTTTTGGAGCAGTAAGAAAAATCCTGCCCTTTTAATTTATTTATTTTAGCAGATAAAAAACCAAAAAAAAAAGCCCACCCAGTTCCAAGCCCCTGCCACGGGCAGGGACACCTTCCACCAGCCCAGGTTGTTCCAAGCCTCATCCAACCTGGCCTTGGGCACTCCCAGGGATGGAACACCCACAGCTCCTCTCTGCCAGGGCCTCCCCAGCCTCCCAGGGAGGAATTCCTTCCCAGTGTTCCGTTTAACCCCGTTCTCCGTCAGTTTGAAGCCGTTGCCCCTTGTCCTGTCGCTACGCGCTCTTGTGAACGGTCCCACACACACTGGGCACGCGGGGCACGTTTTTTATCGCTATTTATTTAACCGCGACCCGCTTTCTTGGCCGGTTCCAGCCCCCACCCCCCGGAGGACTCTCCCTCAGGGGCCCGCCATGTTGGGCCACCCCGCGCCGGAAGCGGAAACGGCCCCGCGCGCGCCCTCCCCGGAAGCGCCGCGGTTCCTTCCCGGAAGCGCCGCCCGCGCCGCCATCTTGGCTCGCCGCCGTGAGGGGGACCCGGCCCGGCCCTGCCCGCGCCGCCACCGCGGCCCGTCCGCCCGCCCGCCGCCCGCCTCCCTCCCTCCCTCCTCCGCCCGCCGGCAGGAGGGGCCGCCCGGGGCCTGGCGGGCACGGAGAGGTGAGCGGGGGCCGCCCCCGGCGGGACCGGCTGGCTGCCTCTTCCCCCCCTGCCTCTGTCTGTGCCTCAGTCCCTCTGCCTCCTTCTCCCTCCCTCAGGCCCTCCCTCCTTCTCTCCTCCCTCCTTGTGTCCGTCCGTCCCTGCCTTCCCCCCCTTGGCTTCTTTCCTCCTTAGCTTCTGATCCCCCTGTACTGCCCAGTACTGCCTTTGCATTCGTAGCCCTTTATTTTCCGTGTTTAAGATCCAAACGTTCTTCCAGGTAAGGCTTTGAGGCGCGTTCAAACCCCAGTGACCGCACTTAAAGCGTTAAAATGTTTCGGTGTGTGTTTTCGCAGCACGTACTGAGGGCTTCTTTCAAATTGTTATGAATATTATTATCACTTACTGAGGGCTTCTTTCAAAGTACTGTTACTACTACTACAATTTATTACTGAAAAACGCCAGAATAATCGTGTCGAAGTAAAAAGGTATTATTTAATTCATATTGCAAAGTCAAAGCTGGCTTCCCTGGGGATAAAAATTCTGAATTTTATGATTTTGAGAGGTGTGGCTTCCAAAAAAAAAAAATAACCTCTTATGTTTTAAGCATTGATTTACAGCAGTTCTGACAAAAGGCGGGTTAAACGGGTTTATTCTGAGTGGAGCTGGAACATTTGACCACATACAACTGTTGCTCGTGGTTTAAATGTTATTTCTTTAATAAATGTTACTTGGCTGCTTGTTTGTAGAGCAGGAATTTAACATATATTTCGTGTCATTTTGTGGGCATTGTCTTATCTCTTTATACCAGCTGCTGGTAAAATCTTTCCTTTTTATTCCCTGTTTAAAGCCAAGTAATTCCCTAAACTTCTTAGGGGAAAGTGAGTTAAAGAGCAGTTGTTAATTAGTGTGTTCTGTAGGTGCATTATAAGGGCTAATTCTTTCTTTGTCTTGCAAACACCATGGAATTTCCTCCCCTCACGCTGCCTTGTCTCCCTTTGGATGGGGTTTTATTGCTCTGGAAGAGAATAATCAGGCTCAGGAGTTCCCTTCTGGAAATCCAGTCCTTAGCAGGCAGGAGATTTAACTCCAAGTCCTTCACCTCCAAGTCAGCAACGAGATTATTGCTGTTTGTTGTTGGGTTGGTTTATTTTTTAGATAACTGGATGTGGAGAAACACCAGATGGATTTAAAACATGGGTAAACTTGTGGAATGGGCATCAAAATTAGTTACTCAAAAAGACCTTTAGAACAGAATATCCCAAGTTGGAGGGATCATCAGTTTATATTTTAAATGTGAAGTGGGTTGTGGAAAAATCCTGGAGCAGTGTCCCATGAGTGGCTGTTAATACTGCATTTTTATGGGTTTTTTTTATTAGATGAGCAACAACAGTAATAAGAGAGCACCAACCACAGCAACCCAGAGGCTGAAACAAGACTACCTGAGAATTAAGAAAGATCCAGTGCCTTACATCTGTGCTGAGCCCCTGCCATCCAATATCCTGGAATGGTAAGAGTGGGGGATGAGAATTGGATTTTCCAGGTCTCCAACTCCTGCTCCCTCACTCCTCAGGGTGGGAATCTCGGTGTGGGGAGGTGGGGTGGGAAACTTGGGCTGAATGATCAGATCCTCGATTTTCAGGGATATTTGTGTGCTGGATCCACAGTGTTTCCATTCCCTTCTTTTCCCAGGCACTATGTTGTGAGAGGACCTGAAATGACACCCTATGAAGGTAAAAGCTTGATTAAATGTGATTAAATGATGGTTTGAATGGGGGGGAAAAAAACACAACTACTGAAAACAGCTCCAAAATCTGTCAGTGCAGCCTCAAAGCTGTCTGTGGGAAAGCCTGTTGAGAAGAGATGGTGATGCTGCTGTCAGCAAGGGGTTTAATAACATAAAATTGGGGTGAAAATGAAGACAAATATCTTCCTATTAAATTGCTTCAGGTTTTGGAGCAGACAGCTCAGTTTGGAGAGTATTTGGCAAAGATTAATTTCAAGAAGTCCCATTTTGTTAGCACAGAAATGTTCTCGGTGAACTGAGACATAAGGGTTCTCTTTATGAATTTCTCTGGAGAAAGCTCGAAGTGTAAAAGCCCTGTTAGTTTGTTGTAGTCACAGTGTCTTCTGGAGCCTCTCAAAAATGCTTTTTTGATTGGGGTTCTTCATAGGATTGTGTTTGCAGTTAGTTTCTGGAAAAAATAACCCATTTTTATTATGTTAAATACGCTTTGGCGGGTTTTCCTTCAGTGTATTCCAGACTGGACAGCAGCAAATACTGTTTGTAAGAGAGAACGTGAGAGAATTGCCTCCAGAGTAAATCTGGTGCAGGTTTGGATTATTATTCCCTTGTTTTAGAGGCACAAGATGAGGAGTTTGATCTCAGTGAGAGGGGGAGAAGGAGACAAGCCACGGGGTTTATTTGGCCCATTTTGAGTAGCAGTTTAGGACTTAATCTTCATGCAAAATAAGTAATTCCTCTCTCTGTGTAATGCAGGTGGCTATTATCATGGGAAACTAATATTCCCCAGAGAATTCCCTTTTAAACCTCCTAGTATTTATATGATTACACCTAATGGAAGGTTTAAGTGTAACACAAGGTAAGGACCTTTCTCTAACACTTAAGCAATTAACACCATTTCAGCACTGTGCCTAATGTGTGATGATTTTAATGGGAAACCCAAACCTCTGGCTGTGTCTTTGAAGGTTGTGTCTTTCCATCACTGATTTCCACCCGGACACATGGAATCCAGCTTGGTCAGTCTCCACAATCCTGACGGGCCTCCTTAGTTTTATGGTGGAAAAGGGCCCCACACTGGGCAGCATAGAGACATCTGAGTTCACAGTGAGTTCAGAGGGGCTGAGGGACCTTGGGGCAGCTTTGGCAAGGGGAAAACAGCAGCAGCAGCAGCTGGAATTTTGATATCTCAGAAATAAACAGTGTGGTTGGGGTTTTATTCCTCCTTCCTTGCTCTTGATGTGTCGGCCGAGCCGTCACACTAATACAAAACCCTCGTCCCCCAGGATGAAGAACTGAGAACATCATTTATGTCTGTAAACGTGTTGTAGTGAATAATGTTCACAGGTGTGATGTTGTAAGTGATAGAAAGCAGTTGGCTGGTGGTTTGCACCCTTCCTGGGGGAAATCAGGTGTTGAACTGGGAGGAAATGAATTTCTGTGCAGCTGCTGATCACGTTTGTTTCCTCCACAGAAAAGACAACTCGCTGCACAAAGCTTAGCATTTAATTTAAAAGACAAAGTCTTCTGTGAGCTCTTCCCTGAAGTGGTGGAGGTAAGGGAATGCAATATTTTGGTTCTCTGGAGTTCTTCAACTTCTCTGTGTAGCAAACTAATTGTTCAGCTTCTCACTTGAAATCCAAACACCCAAAGCACCAGGGCTTTCAGAACACCCAAAGCTCCATGACTTTCACTTCCAATTCTTTCAGAGCACCCAAAGCTTCATCACTTTTACTTTCAGTCCTTTCAGAGCACCCGAAGCTCTACCAACTTTCACTTCTGACTGCTCAGGTCTCTTTCTCTTTCTCCCTCCAGGAGATCAAACAGAAACAGAAAGCACAAGAAGAGCTCAACAACAGACCTCCCTCCCTGCCTCTGCCCGACGTGGTGCCCGACGGGGACGCCCACTACGGCCAGAACGGGATCCCCCTCCTCAACGGGCACGTGCCCCTGGCCCCCGCCAACCCCCCGGGGCTGCAGCAGCCCAACCGCAACCATGGACTCCTGGGCGGAGCTTTGGCGAACTTGTTTGTCATCGTGGGCTTCGCGGCCTTTGCCTACACAGTGAAGTATGTCCTGAGGAGCATAGCCCAAGAATGAGGAGAGCAAATAAAAACCCCAAGACCAAATTTTTAGCGGTAGTTGGCAGAACGAGTGGGACTCTTTTTTTTTTTGTTCTTTTTTTGGGGCGTCTGGCTCTCGGCGCTGGGAGAAAGGTTGGTTTTTTGGCAGGTGAAACCTGGGAGTTTGGAGTAGTTTTGGTTAGGCAGAAACTTTGCTGCTCTCTGGTAGTCTCTCACAAGTCAAAGCATTATTGATGAGACACTACATTTCTAGTGCTTTGATTTTTATAGCAGTTCTCCATCTGTCGTTGGAAATTGGAAAATCTCAAGCAAATAAGGCTTTTTACTTCATTGTACAATTTTTAAAACTCCACCGTTTACTGCATATCATTTTCTTTTCAGTAGGGAAGAGTCTGTCCAGGTGTTCAGTGATTCAAGTAGAGAATTCCACGTGGACTTGGGAAGGGTTTGGTTAATGTGAACATTGATGCTACAGAAAATTGCTGGTTTCTTTTTTTTTTTCCAACTAGAATGACCATCATTGCATATCTAGTCAGTAGTGATTAGATGAGTGGGAACATAACACCACAGCGTGTTAAATGTGTTGTCTAAATTGTCCCAACGTCACTGAAGGTTTTATTTGGTCTACAAGAAGTGCAGTTGTTGGCCTTCAGCAAGGTGAAAAAAAAAAAAAAGCCTTGGAATCAGCCTCTAGTGGGAATACCCATATCCAGGGTTGTTTGGGATTTGCTCACTTATAGATATTTCATTCTGAGAGGTGTTCTGTTGGAAAGTTGTAATAGTTCCTTCTGATCACAAGGGGCCACTGGTGAAATAGTAATAAAACTGCACCCACCAATGGAGAGAGTTGACTGTGTGTTCCAAAAATCTCTGCATTCCTTAGGCTGTGGTGATTGAGGCGAGCCCAGCCCTTGGGAAGGGAAAAAGGCAAATGAGTCTCAGTAACAAACCAGCTTCCTCAGAGTCAGCTGAATCCATCTGAAGTGTCACTGCCTGAATTAACCCTTCAAATTAGTTCCAACTTGCTCACTCTTAAAAAAAAACCTCTTAAAAATCCCACCACCACCAAAAAGCCAACCTCAAAATTCATCTGGGAATTCTGGAAGCTTTTAGCTGTCAGTTCATCCCTGTTCCCCTTCAGGTGTCTGATAAACGAAACGTTGCTGTTTGTTCACAGCCTTCCAGTGCTGTGGGTAAACACTGAAGTTCAAAAGTCTGTCTGGAATTACCTCTTTCTCCCTCCTGTTTGAATTTTACTCAAAAAGCTTTGTTCCAGCAGAGGCAAACTTGCTGTGCCTTTCAGAGTTGGCAGTGCTGCCCGCTCAGCTGGGGCAGGACACGCTGTCAGCGCTGCAACAACTGTCCAAGGTGGTAGCAGGGATAAAATAAAAGCTCTGCACTCACTGTATAGTCTTATTTTAAGTATTCTAAAGAGCCCAAATAAATATTACCTCATGTGTCTAAGAATGTTTTGAAACTGTCTTATTTCCCCTTTCAGATTTTCTCTCTCTCAGCTTTTTGGTAGCTTGAATTAGAAGCAGAAAAGTCCTGTCAACACATGAGCCCAACAGCTCAGAGCACCAGTAAATGTGACCAATTCTCTGCAATAGGTAGGAATTACCAAAATTAGCAGAACAGGTCTTTACTAAAGAAATCTTAAAGCAGTTCTTCCCGAGGTGAGGAAGGGAAGGAGTCAGGGTGTGCAAGGATAGGATTTGGAAAAAGCTGGATTTTAAAGTGTATTTATAAAATCTTTGATTACTTTTTTTTTAAATTATTATTATTATTATTTTCTGATTTTACTAAATCTTATTTATAACTTTTTTTTTCTCTCATTTACCTCTTGTATGTGCTTAATCCTAGAAACAAGTTGTGTGGGTCTGGGGGGGTGTGTTGGGCAGGAGGAGGGGAGGAGTGCCATGGCTTTCCTGCAGGGCTGGGATTTTGGGAATGGCTGTTGTTTTATCTCCTGGCAGAAGGAGCTGTAGCTGAAGCTGCTTTGCCTCATGGCTCTTTGCACCCCTCAAACCTCTCTGTGTCCTTGCAATGCCTTGTCCTGCCATTGCCAGGCAGCAGCTTATGTTGGTTATCCACGTTTATCTTCTCTTCTGGAAGTCTTTATCCACAAAAACCAAGACAAAGGCAAGGAGACCTTGGGCAGGGGGGTGTTTGCACCTTCTGTGACCTCACCAAGCTCAGAGAAAACCAGCCAGAGATGGTGAAGGAGAGGCTTTTTATTCCATGACAAGAAGTTGGCCTTAAAGCTGCACCTGAGCACATGAAGGTGGGTCTCTTGTTTGCAGGAAGTGCCACAATTAGAAACAAAACCCACTTTGGTCAAACCCTGGACGTGCTGCATTGTTTTTTTTAACCCCCTTTTCATGTGTTTAAAACCACAAAACTTCCACAATTACAATTTTGGGTTCTCTGGATTTGGAGAAAGACCTGTCAGCCACTCCAGGTGCCATTTTTGGAAGCTGGGAGCAATCCCTGGCCCCCTTGCAACTTTTTGATCTGTCTCCTTGCCTTTGGCAACACCAGATTTATCCCTCTTTGTGTGGGTTTTACTGATTTATGTTTTTTTTTAAGAATTTCTAACAATGCAGTGTCTGTTCTTTTTGTTACCCAAGTCATTTGATGGAGGAGCCCAGGCAGAAATATTCCCATGCCCTGAGCACTTCATTACTTGATGGAATCAAATTAAAAGCTCTCCTTCCTTGTATGATTTTGGAATAAACGTCTGGCCCTTGATTTTCCCGCTGCAATTCCATAGATTTCTGTCAAACTGTTAGGAATTTCGCAATTGGAATTACCCAACCTCTTGTGGTCGCCTTGAAATATCTCTTGGGTTTATTATTTTATTTTTTTAAATTCTGGATTTTTGTGTAGTCTTCACCTTCCTCCCCCCCTGAGATTTCAAGGTCATGGAAGTTCCCTTGCTAACGAGCATTTCTGAGGAGTGGGAATGACTGCATTGTAATGTTTGTTCATAATAAACATTCATGAGAAAACCGATGCTCCCTGTGGGACTCTTTTTTGGGAAAGGACTCGCTGGAAGGAAATTGGATTGGAGATATATATATATATATATATATATATATATATATATATATATATGGATGGTCTTCTCTGCAGCAGAGCAAACTCCTCGTTTGTAATTACAAATTGTAATTATTCCCTTGAGCCTCGTGCTTCTCAAGGTGTTTTTTGACCACCTCTGAGTAATTTTGGGGCTTGTTTTGTACCCCACTCGGGGAGGCAAACACTGAACAAGGTGATCCTTCCTTTGCAGCAAAGGAAAGCAGGAAAATCACGCTTTCAGTGGGAAAATCGCACAAAAGGGAGTCTGTGGAGAAGGAACTGATTGAAGAGGTTTTTCTGGGCAAGGAAAGGGGATGGTTGATGAGGGTTTATTGGGAATTTTATCAGCGGGAAAAGCTTTGCTTCGGCAGGGTTATTTCCCACTTGGTCGCTCTGAGAGAAACCCTTGGAGGAGCAGCTAGTGGGGCGCGCTTTTTTTCCCGTTTTTTCCCCAAGTGTTTTGGCGTTTCCATGGATTTGCCAGCAGATGGCGAAGTGATCCCGCGCGGGTCGGGATCCAGCGGGCCGGGAATGCGGGGCTGGAGAGGCTCTGGAGTGCGGGCACGGCAGCTCCGACTGCAAACTCCTGGGTGAGCCTTCCCGAAGCTGCTCTTTTGTTCTTTGGTGTGTCCTGGTTGGTTCTCACAGCTTCAGGAATCATGGAACATCCTGAGCTGGGAGGGACCCCCAAGGATCATGCAGTCCAACCCCTGGCCCTGCACAGACACCCCAACAATCCCCCCCGTCCCTCAGAGCGTTGTTCAAACCCTCCTGGAGCTCTGGCAGCCTTGGGGCTGTGACACTGCCCTGGGGAGCCTGTGTGCATTAATCAACAGCCCGAGGTTCTGTTGGATTATCACAGAATCCCAGAATGGTTTGGGTGGGAAGGACCTTAAAGATCATCCAGTTCCACCCAGGGACACCTTCCAGTATCCAGGTCCTTGGACACTCCCAGGGATGGGGCAGCTCCTCTGCTGTGCCAGGGCCTCCCCACCCTCCCAGGGAAGGATTCCTTCCACACTCCAGACCTTTATCTGGGATGAAGCAGGAATGGGGGGTGAGGGATCACCCACTGTATTGGCTTCAAAAATCCCCATCTCTGTGCCAAGGCTCAGGAGTTGTTCCTTTTTATCTGCAACAGATAACTGGGGGAATCCCAGCTTTTACCCTTTTGCCCTTTGGATATTATTCCTGGCACAGTCAGGTAAGGCCTATCTTGAGTAGAATCGCATCAGTGGAGATTGGAAGATCAGCTCAGAAGGTCCTGGCCTGACTCTTCGCTTCCCTCTCTGGCTCTCTGCACACTTACAGTGTTTGCAAACACTGTCTTTGGGTTCTTGCACAGTTTGGAAATCTTCGTGTGGTTTCTTATAACGTTTTCCCTGCTTCCAAACTTTCCCCAGGCAGGATTGATGTTTTTATGCTCTAAATTATTCCTGGTAGTGCTGCAGTGGTGCTGAGCTCCAGGGAGAAACTGTTTGCCTTTCATGGAATCATTCAGGTTGGAAAAGACCTTGGAGATCATCGAGTCCAGCAGCACCACCCTGGTCACCACCAAACCACATCCATGAGGTTCTGGAGCGTTTCCAGGGATGGGGATGTCACCACAGTGTCCCCAACGTCCCCAGCCCCTCCTGGCTGCCCAGAGACGCCTCTCCAGGTGCCACCACCTCCCACCAGGTCACTGCCCCACCGCTGTCCCCGTGCCACCACCTCCTCAGAGCTCTCTGGGGGCTCCCTGGGGCTCCCTGTGGGTGCCACCACGATGTCCCCACGATGTCCCCAAGCCCCCCAGAGCCTCCTGGCTGCCCAGGGCTTGCCACCACGTCGCTCTGCCACCGCTGTCCCACGTTTGTAGCCCAAACCAGCAGTACCTTCGCCTTGGATTAGCTGAGATTGATCCACCCCCCCCAATCCGAGGAGCTGCTGCTGGGATTTGGCTGCTGGGCTGGGGAAGGGGCTGCTGGCAGAGCCCAGCCCAGCCCAGCCCAGCCCAGTTAAGCCCAGCCCAGCCCTCTGCAGCCCTGGCTGTCCCTGCCCGCCGCGGTGTGTGGAGCTGTCAGGCTGTTTAGCTGGGATATGACAGATTGTCCTATTAATGTGTCATCAAGTGCACTTTTACAAATTCATGGCTTGTCTACAACTAACCTGAAAAAAAAAGAGGCTTAAGTATGAGAAGGCGCCAAAGAAAGTTAAATATTATTAACAAATAAAGTCTGCCACGTAGTTTTGATGGAATGTGAGCTGGTTGGGGGGGGTGGGGGGTGTGTGTGCTGTTAACTCTTGAGCTGCTGGGTAACGTCCCTTCTTACTTTGTTCTCTTCCCTAAACTCCATTTCTCCCCAAAGATGCTGTAAAACGATTTTAAAAGTCCGGGCTCTGCTTGTTGATTTTTGCAGCCCAGCTGGTTTGTGCCTCAGTTTCCCTGAGCCATATGAATAGAACTTTGCCCCCCTGACCCACCAATCTTTATTCTACCTCTGGATTTTTTGCAGCTCGGGTTGTTTGTGCCTCAGTTTCCCCGAGCTTTGCTCCTGGCTGCAAAATCCGAGGGCTGTGCCGACAGTTATGACTTGGATTACAGAAGTTATGGTGGAGGAACTGCCAAAACAAAGCAAATCTCCTGCTTGCTGGCTGCACAAAGGACTCCAAGCGACGCGATCTTCAACCTCTCATCGTTCCTGGGCTTTCTCCCGGCGCCGTCTCAGGGAAATCTTTGCAGTGGGAAATCTCAGCGGGAAGGACAGGACTATTTGTTCTGGGTGGTGGAGCTTTGCAGTGTTCTTGTACATCAAGATCCCCTCCTGAAGTGGGATCCTTTGGGTTTCTGGGATTTTTAACAGACAGCCCCCCCCCTGAACCACCCAAGATCTAATGGGAGCTGGGGGAAAATAGGGAAGAGATTGGGAAACCAGGCAGGTTATCCCGGTGTGTGACGCCGAGTGCTTACTCCAAGCCACATATTTTCAGCTCTACCACACGCTCCTGTGCAGCTTTACAAACTTCCCAGAAAAAATGGTGATTTTTCCGAGATAATGAAGGGGAGGGACAGAGCAGGGCTGAGGGGAGGGAGCAGGGAATGGGCACTGATTTAAATCTGCCTGGCACACGGGCCAGCTCCACTTATCAGGGAGTCTAATAGGAATGTGAAGAGAATAGGCTTGACAGCTCATTAGAATGTGATCCCTCCTCTTTTTTTTTTTCTTTTCTTTTTTTTTTTTTTCCCCTCTTCTTTTCCTTTTCTTGAAGTTGATGGAAACTCATTCAGGAAAGAAGGGCTTCTTTGGCGAGGTGAGGCAGGAGCTGAGGAGGGTTTTGCCAACGTGCAGCCGGGGAAAGGAGCAGCAGGAGAAATCAGACACTCAGAGGCACCTGAAATCCTGCCCGGTGTGAGGGGAAGATGAGGATGCAAAAGCCACGAGGTTCTGCACCCTGACAGCTGCTGCTCATCATCCCAGAGGAGAGAAACTCGGCTAAAGAGGGAGACAAACGACACTTGGGGAAACTTTCCCTGTTCCCAGGGGGCCTGAGGGCATCCTCAGACTCTTTGTTCCTCCTCGTTTTAAGTTGAATGGTATGAGAAGTGTCTCTTCTCCCAACAAGGCTGAGCTGTGATGCTTCCAGCCCCTCCAGAGGAGCACTGGCTGTAGCAACCTTGGATTACAGTTCCCCAGCAGCCTGGAAGGGAAGGATGAGGACTTGTTGCTGAAGGAGGGGGGAAGGATCATCCCAGAGGGAACGGATGGAACGCATTCAAACCCGCTCTGAACCCAACACGCTGCTTCAAGTGACAGCAAGTGAGCCCTCCTGGTGAAGAGGAGCAACCAGAGCACCCCCTGATGAGTTTGTGTTGTCAGCTCTGGCCTGAGCAACTGCTGCCCAGAGCAGTTTGACTTCTCATAGTTGAGTGCATTTAAAACAAGCCTGAAGACTTATTTTGGGGGGTGGGTGGGGGGGAGTAAAGGGGAGAGCAGCACTTCAAGGTGGGTGGCAGGACTTTTCAGGGCCTCTTGTATTTATGTAAAGCTTCCAGAGGCTGAATGGACTTACCTCCTTCTCCAAGTGAATCCAGATTTTAAACAAGTCTATCTGTACCACTGCCATGTGTCCTGCTTGAAGAGAGACCTCTCAGCAGCCAGCACACCCACTCTTGCTGCCCTTCTGACATTGCATAGCCCAGAGGATCTTCTTTAGCATTTCTGACCTTGATATTCTTTTTATTTTTGTAAGAGAGGAGTCTGTTCCTTTATTGGTGGTGAAGGTTGTTTTTTTTTCCCCCTCTGTGCTTGGACTTGGCCCCTCCCTCCCTTCCCAAAATGAAGGGGTGCACCTGGGTGTTTGTGGCAACTTTACTTTGTCAGCAGTTTTGCCTCTTCAGGGTTTCAGCAGCAAAGAGAGAGAGGAAGGTGAAGAAAGACCCTAATCAGTACACAGAGCCCTTCAACACCACCCTGTCCAACAGTGAGGAGCTGCACGGGCATCCCAAGGTGGGTGTTTGTGTGTTGCCAGAGCTTATTCCTGCCAGCAGAGCGGTGCTGGTTCCTTTTCCCAGTGGTTTAAGGCAGTCTTGCTAAAATACTGTTTGATTTTAGAAAGAAACGTTGCTTTTTTGTTGTGTTTGGGGTTTTTTTTTGCCTTTGCATGATTGATTTTCTGGCTTTGCTGGAGCAAACACTGGAATGCTACAATTTAGGGTTGAAGTCCTGTTGTAGCTGATTAAGGGCAAAGACATTTCAGAGTTCTGATGTATGAACAGTGTCAGGAACAACTCAGAATTAAGGCAAGTGGGCTATCCCAGCAATGATGCTGGGATTCTAAAGTGTCTCTTGCAGGCAAAGTCTTAACCCTCTGAAATGTTATACATTATAAACACCTCAGAATGCCAGAGCTTTGTCTGTACAGGAGAACGAGGCTGAAAATCAGAGCTGAGAAAGTTTGGGCTGCAGTCAGGTGATGTGTTGGGGGCGATTGTGGCTCTTAGGAAAGGGTTCAGGATGGGTTTTTTTTAGTTGTGTGTGAAGGGGAAGCAAAGCCTTTGCGTGTACACGTGTGTGGTACCTCTTGTGGCTGCAGCTGGTGAGGGAGTTTGGCAGGGTAGGATCCCTCCTGTTTGGGAGAATCACCCAGAAAACTTCCACTCAGCGGCTCAGAGCCCCCAGAATCCTTCAGGATGAACCTTTGCATGGAATGCTTGGGAATAGCAGAGGGGCTCAGGGAATGAAGAGCAGGTTTTAGGATTAGGAGCGGGATGAAGTGGGAGGGAGACTTAGAGGAGTGAGGAGGAAGGGAGTCTCCCCTGTGACACAGGCTCTCTCCACCCCCCCTGCTTACACAAAAATGTCCCTTGTCAGGACAGAGTGACCTCTCAGAGCCCACTTTGATCAGCAGCATTAGGGCTGGCAGTCACTATAGCAATGGAGGAACAGACCTGCCGGGAACTGGAGCATGGCCGAGGGGGCAGGCTGGAACAATTGGGCTGACATCCCAAATATCCCGCTCCGGGGCTGTTGTGAGAGTAATTGGTTAAGGTTGGGCAGGTCTGGGGAATAGTCCTGCGTATAAAAGCTGGCTGTGCCCTCAGAATTGTCCTTAGGGGCCGTGAGAGGCCTTCCTGCAGCTCCTTTTTGTGTGTGTGTGTGTGTGTGCTGCAGGGCTCTGTCAGGACAGGTTGTGCACACACTGGATTCTTGAGGTGCTTATAATCAATCACTTCTGCTCTCCCCACAACTGCTTCACTCTGCCCTTGCAGAGGGGCCACTTACACATCCCCCTGCAACCCAACTGGAGTTCACTCTGGAATTAATTTGCCTTGATGTGCAGCGCAGGATATCTGTCCTGATTGCACAAACAAGCAGGAACTGGTCCTGGTTAATTCTGATACAGTCACACATCCAGTGGGGCTGGAAAAAAAACCACACACACACACACACAGAGAAGAGGCTCGTGGGCATTCATTAAAGCAGACATTGTTTGGGAGCTGCAGTTTCTGTGTTGAAATGCTTTGCTTCAGCATATCCATGGCAAAGGTTTGGCCGCGGGACGAGCTGGCGGGCTCAGCTCCGGCAGGTTCTGTTTGGGAAGGATGACAGGACAACCCCAAACCTTTCATGTCAATCAATCCCAAATCGTGCAAGGGGGGTGAACTTTTTCTCCTGGGCATCCCTTGGAGCTGAAGTCCAGGATGGTGGAGTGGTGCTTTTAAAGAGGGGGGGAGTTTGTGTTTCATGTTTAGGCAGCGCCTGCCCCGGGGGCTCGGGGAGGGTTTTACACCAGCTGCAAACACACTGCTCCAGAACTGCCACCAATTCTGGGGCAAAAGCCCCTTTTTTACAGCAAACCATCACCATTTGTATTCACTAGGGGAAGGAGGAAACTAATAGTTAAGATGTCCTTACCTCGTGTGAAAAACTGATCTTTCAGAGCCTTGAAGGTACCTCTGAGAGCAGTTTTGTTTCACCAGAGGATGCCCTGCACGGGAAAGTGAAGCAGCAGCAGTGTCCCATTTAATCCTCTGCAGCACAAAACAGGAAAG
Source organism: Lophotriccus pileatus (assembly GCA_035583135.1). Taxonomy (NCBI): domain Eukaryota; kingdom Metazoa; phylum Chordata; class Aves; order Passeriformes; family Tyrannidae; genus Lophotriccus; species Lophotriccus pileatus. The sequence goes on from JAWWES010000055.1 coordinate 5,380,150, forward strand.
ATGGAATTTTTGTGGCCTTGAGCAGTAAAAATTAAGGCTGTGTTTACCTTGGAAGACTCTGTGGCCAACTGGTAGGTTTTATCAGAGCAGGGAGTGAATTATGAGCTGGGAGTAGTAGATTTTTATTCCTACTGTTGAAAAGGTAGATGTGTTTGCCTTCTAATTAAGCAAAAACAGCTTGGGACAAAACTCTCTTGGGAATTCTTTTAAAATAGGAGTGGAGAAAGCTCTCCTCTAACATTCACAGCCCGTGAGTCATGTGGTGAAACCTCTGCTGAAACGGGGAAGCAGAAGCCTCAGATCTGATAAACCTGACAGTGCCGTGGAAATAGTGAGTCTGTTGGGGTTTTATTTATTTATATATATTTAAAAAAAACAAATAGGTTTTCTCCAGTCTTCTCTTTGAGCTGCTGACAGTGGGATGTGCTTGCCAAGCACATGAGAGTTTTCTCCTCTGACACAGATGGACTAAGAGAGAGAGAGCAGAACATGAGGGATGGATGCAGAGGTTTGAATCCGCTGGATCTTCTCCCTGTGAGAAGATTTTGGTTGAGCACCTGCAGCTCCCTCATGGAGAGTTCTTCCTCATGCTGAGGTGGAACTTGTTGTGTTTCAGTTGATGGCCTTTGCTCCTCGTCCTGTCTCTGAGCAGAGTCTGGAACCGTCCTCTTGACACCCCTTGGAGATATTTGTATGGCTGTGAACAGGACAACCCCTGGCTGGAATTCCCAGCTGGAATCTTGTCTGTGTCAGAGCCTTGCTCTACCTGGGGGAGTCTTTTTTCTTCCAGTTGAAAGCAGGAGCCGGTTCTGTGACACTGCCCAGACTGATTTCTCCTCTGGGCAGAGATTTCAACCCAAGCCTGCGGCGTGTGATTGCAGCAGGGATGGAGAAGGGCATTTTGGGGCCTGACAAGTGTTAAAACCAGGGGAAGAACTTCACTGTGACCCACCTGTGACAGATGTTCTTCTCTTTGGTTCTGTATCTGCCAGGCATGTCTTGCTCTGGAATATCCTGAGCAAGACATGGTGAATCTTATGAACAAATAACGTGGAATCCCAACAATTCCTGGTGTGCCCAGTGAAATCCCGCTGAAAACAGGGTGAGAAAGGTGATGTTTTCTCACCCAGAATGACCTGCTCCAGCAGGGCTCATTAAGGGTGTGACCACTGCAGGCTGTTTGTGGGTGAGCTCAGGGAGAAGCTGCTCGAGGAGCAAAGTGTGGTTTTTAATCCCCAAAACGCGGTGGGAATTTCGGTAGGAATTCCCTCTTGGATCTGGCTGGGATGCCAAACCTAACGCTTCTGCTCCAGGGAGAATTCTTTGAGAGGTCTTTAAAAACCACCAGTGGTCAGGACCTTGGTTTTACATCTCATTAATAACCAGGAGTGTGCAGAACTGTGAGTTATTAGCAGCTGACACGGGGGCTTTTCATGCTACAATAAGAGTGCTCTGTACTTTGTGTCCTGGTCCAAGGAAAACACACTCCTGAAATAAATAATACATTCTTCAGTTCATAACCAAGCTGACAATACTCTTGCTGGTGGAAATCAGAGGTAACAACACAGAAATGTGTGTATTAAGACAATTGAAATGCTTGGCCAAGTCCATTTTTGGGCCTGGAAATGAAATTAAAATTAAACAGAGGGTTGTTAAATGTAATTTCCTCCCAGGTGGGCAAATTCACAGATAACTGGGCAGAACTGCAGGGCAGTCACTGCAGGCACGGACTGTGGACTGTAATGGCTTGGTGTCTGCCCTTGGATGCACTGATTGCAGGTGGAAAGGATGCTTTCCTCTCACAAAATCAGAACTTCTCCTGCTTGCTTTCCCTCCTGACCTGCTCTGAGAACACACATTTTAGGTGTAGGGCTGCACTCACAGGTGGTGGTGCCTTTTCTATCCACCCAGACCCTGGAAGGACTTTTGTCTGTTTACAGGGGTTTTTTTCAGACTGGATCCCAAGTATCCTGACATGTCAGGAAAGTCCAGGTGCAGTTCAGAAACTTCTCAGCATCCAAACTCTGCTCTTTGAGTGCGGATTTTGACTGGTAGTTTCTTCCCTGGGGCTGAACCCTGGCTGTCCCAGGGAGCTGGAGCCAGAGAGATGCCAGAGTTCTGCTTGTTCCCAGCACCTAAATCACAGCTCAGATTGTCTCATTGTGAGGGAAATCAGGGAGAGACCGAGTTAATTCCTCACCAGTGTCACCCCCTGGTGCTGGAGTGAAAGGTGCCATCGTGTTCCTACCCCAAAGTTGTGCTTCAAGACCTGTCTGGAAGTTCATTAAGCATTGCTGGCGAGGCTTCTGTTGGTTCTGGAGGTGCTGTTTTCCCTGGAGTTCCCCCCAGGATTCCTCCTGACTCCTGCAGGGTGTCTCTGCTCTGCAGACACCCCCCCCAGGAGGGACAATTCCCTCTGCTGAGCTCAGTCCCCTGCGATACCTGAGCTGGCTGCAAGGTCTCTCCTGGCTGCTGGAGGCTCCTGCTGCCAAGAAAAACAGAGGCTTGCCTGCTTATTGCTGGGATTGCTGGTGCATGCCATAGTAATGAAATAATAATACCACAAGGATGGAACACTCATTTCAGCTGTCAGTCAGCCCTGTGCTGGAGAAACTGGGGAGTGCCACCAGTGCCTCGTGGAGGGAGCTGTGATTGAACCAAGCCACTGCAGAGGGATGGGATTTTTATTTTCTTACTAGTTTTTATTTATTTATTTATTTTTATACTTCAGGATTATTATTCCCTGTCCTGCATCCTTGTGGAAAAAAAAAGAGGCACCTGCTGCCTCTGGGACAATAATAAATTAGCTACAACAACCGACCTACCAGAACCCCTTGGCTGAACACACAATTTATGGCTGGCTATGGGTGTGGGGATGCAAGGAAAAAAGTCCTTGATTTTGGCACAGAAATAATGAAACTTAAACTGCATTGCTCTTGGGTTTGATACAGGCTAAATTTGGGGGGGGGGGGGGGAATTGTGGATAGCCATAACTCCGATTAATTTGAGCAGAAAGAATGTGGAGAAATGGCTCAGGGTGTCTTTGATTTTGTGGAATTGAGGGAGTTGGCTCCACAGAACTTGAGTTGTTCAACAACTCCTCTTGCTCATCTCATCATCTGATTTCTGGGGGGCTGCTGGTGTTCTGCTGGTTTTCCACAGCAGATCCCACAGAGACTTTGGTCTTTTCCCCCTCAAAATGGGCTTGCCCTGTTATTCCCAGCTAAAATTTGCAACCCTCTGTCCACTCCCTGCTGCTCTCAGGGATATGTGTGGCTGTTTTTGGGACCTCACCTGCGTTCCAAAGGGTGCTTTTTTTTCCTGCTCTGTGGTGGAAGGGGATCTGTGCTTAGAAGTGGGAGCAGAAATGTGATTAAAAATCGGTCTGGTTCTCTGAGAAGTGGCATTTCCAGGCTCTCTCTCTGTGTGTTTAATCAGATAAACCTCAGGTGCCAGTGGGGGAACAATCTCTGGCGCCTGGGCAGGTTTGCTGTGGTATGTCTGAGCACTGGCAGAGGGGACTGAGAGTCCCAGGAGCTTGAGGAAGGTCTCTGAGGGACACTCAGAGCTCTTGGCTCTTACTGGTCTCTTCAGCCCCCCTTCCAGGCAGGTTTGCACCGTGGTTTAGGCGGCAGAGAGCGCTCTGGGCTGGACACTTTGCGTCCTCTGAACTCGTGGAGTGGCCAGACAGTGGTTTGAGTCTTTGCTGTCGTTTGCCTCCAGGTGCTGGAGTCTGCAGACCCCCGGATCACAGACCCCCGGCGGACCTGGATCTCCTTCGTGCACCGCCCGGACGACGGCAACACCTCCAAGAGGAGGTGCAAAGGGAAAGACAAGAAACTGGTGGGTTGCTGCTGCCCCCTCGCCCTGCTGCTCCTTCTCAGGGGGGTTCTGGGTGCTCCAGCGGTGCCTCCCCGTCCCAGGGCGCGCTCAGTTTCCATTTGTTTGTGTTTAATTTCCCCGAGTGTTTTGGAGGAGCCTGAGCCAACAAGTGCCTCGTGAGATAAGGGGTGGGAATTCCACTGCAACGCTCGGGTTTGTTTCAAGCAGCTCTTCTTGGACTGAGCCTTTTTTTCCCCCCCATTATTTTTCTGCTCAGCAGAAATAAAATTGTTCTTTGCTGTTTTTATATTTATTTTCCTTCCACTAGATCAAGCCTCTCAGAGGATATACATTAATCAAGGTGTGGGAAAGGAGTTGATTTCAAATTCATGAGCGACTCTTAATCACGGGGGCACTTTTAATCCTCTGCTAAGACAAGCAGAAGTGCCTCGTGGCTGAGGGGAATTTTTGGTGTGTCCCTGCAACTCCCTGGTTCTAAATCCCGTGTTCTGCTGTGGTTGCTCCCTCAGCGTGGCCTCGTTGGGCCCCCAGGACCCCCTGGCCCTCAGGGACCTCCGGGAGCCCCTGGAGCCGAAGTGACCCGGGAAGTCCTTCTGCAGGAGTTCAAGGAGATACTGAAAGGTAAAAGCCTTGTGAGAGCTTCCAGTGCTTTTGGGAGCTGCTGCTTTTGGAAAGCACCGTGGCAACCCCAGAGCTGGCTCTGCAGACTTTCTCTGGTGGCCTCAAAGGGCAGACCTTGAAACCAAGCCTTTGTTCTCCTGTTCTTTTCCCTTTTCTTCTCCCCCTCAGAAGCCATCGAGCGTCGAGCATCCCTGGCCATCTCAGCCCATCCCAGCCAGCTGCCTCCACTCCTGCTCTCCCTGGAGGAAGTTTCATCCCACAGACGTGTCGAGGAGGCTTTCCACTGCAAGCTGAAAGGACAGGTCACTGTGGACAAGAAGACCCTGGTGGAGCTTCAGAACTTCCAGTCGGTGAGGAGGGAGCACGGGCTGAACCAGAACCCCAGCCCTGGGTGTGGAGCAGCTCCAGGGCTGCCTCTGGAGGGAAAGAATCATCCCAGAAACCCCTCTCAGGCTTGGATGCCACGGATATAGCACCACCTGGATATTCTGTGATTCCATGAGCTGCTCTTTCTTTTTCTCAGTGCACACCCTGTTTAATTCCAGAGTAACATTCAGATGTAGAAGAATTGTTAGAGGCAGACAGAAGCTGTTGGTTTACAGTGTTTAGAACCCAAATAAGAGTCAGGATTTTGTTAGCTGGGCCAGTCCTGACGCTCCAATTCTTTACATAACTTTTTATTAGAAGACTAATAGGTATTACCCATACAATTTAATTGCAGTCATGTTACAGTGACAAGCAACCATCACGGGCCATCCCAAGCAAGCTGCTGAATTTGCTATTAAAACTTGTGCTAAATAGGATCTGAATTTGCAGTGTAAATGTTAGGCAGGGTCAGAACTGACACCAAATATCTGTTTGGTGATGGAGGAGATGTTCCAGAGTCTGTCTGAGAGCACAGAGACGTGGTTGCCTTTAGGAGGTGACGAGCAGAGCTTGAGGAGGATGGGCAGGGACCCAGCAGCAGGGTTTGCTAGCACTGCCTGGGTAGTGGGGTGCTGACTTTCTCCCCAGCTGCTCTGAGTGCCGTTTCTGGAGGATCCTGCCCCTCTGGAGCAGTTTTCTGCTGGACTGCTCCCAGCTGCAGGGCTGGAGGCAGTGGATGTGCTCCGAACGGGGTGCTTTCCTGGATCTGTCCCAAACACACTTGTGGAAGCTTGGCTTGACAGCACTGTGGGTGCTGGCACCGAGGCAAGATCGCACTTGAGGTGTGGGCAGGGCCAGGGAGATCTGCTGCCTCATTAATTAGGAGGGGAAAATGTGAATAAAGACATCCCAGCAATGGGTGCGTGGGCTGCTGCTTCCCAAGCTTTTGGGATCCTGTGCCCAGCTCCCTTCTAATTGCTCTGGTGTGGGAGGCTGGCAGGGCTCTGGATGCCAAACTTTCACTGCAGCCTGGGACAAGAAGTGTCTGGTTTTAGCTTGTGCTCTGATCCAGGGGAATTCAGCAGGGAGGGAGGGAGGCAGTGGCTGCTCTTGCAAGGATGAAAACATTGTCTTCAAATAGTCCAGGGAGGAGAGGGAGATAATTCCACTCCCACCATTCTCTGAGTTCAGTGTGAGGCAGCCAACAGCTTGATACTTCTCAGTGAGATAACAGGGATTGCCTCTAATTCCTGGATTTGGAGCTTCCCCAAAGCGTTTTGAGATGACAGTGGGAAGAGCTGGTGCTGAGAGCAGCCTATCCCTGTATCCTCTGATTCCAGCCTGAGCCACTCTGACCTTGAGCATCAGGGTTTTCTCACCAGTTTTCTCGTCCTTCAGGGCTGAATTTCCTCTAGGAACATTCCCTCCCTCTGGGTCTCACAGCTTGCTATGTGGGATGTAACTTGGGATGCTCCTTTCCCCTCCACCTCTTCCTCCTGTGTCTCACCCCTGAGGTTTCTCACATTTGCCCCTTGCAACAGCTTTTCACAGCAAGGATTGGAGCAGTGCAGCCTCTGACAGGCCATGGAAGTGGGATTTATCCAGGGGCCAGGAATTTTACTGGAATCAGATCATTTCAAGTGGCCCCACAGGCTTTTCATGGTCTCCAGTGCCTGGAGGTCGAGCTGAAGGTGAATTCTAGTGCTGGATCAGGAGGTTGGGGCATCCCTGTTCTTTACCAGCAGATAATTCCACACATTTCTTTCCACTGAAAAGCAAAGCTGGCAGTTCCCACCCCACTTCTCTGAGCTTGGCTCCTCTTTTCCTCCTTGCAGTGCCTGGGGGGTGTGGGGATGGGAGATGACCAAGGAAGGAGAAGCTGGTTTTGTACAGTGTGAAATACTGAACGATTTTGCTTCCTGAAGTAACTGTGTGCAAGAGGGGGTTTCTCAGGAATAAATCCCTGGAGCAGCTTGGCTGAGTGTGCTCTGTGAGGCAGCAAAGGCAGCAGGAACTCTGCCACGGGGTTTAATGGAATATTTTGCCCAGAGAACCTCACCCTGCATTGTCTGCTTCTGTGAGCAAAAGAATAACAAGCCACAGAGGGCATGAAGAAACAGGAATGTTTTATCAGTTATAATTTGCTGGTGCCTAAAATTGCCTTCCATGCTCAGCCAGTGGTTTGGGAATTATGTTGCTGATCCTGCTAATAACTGGAACAAGAAAGGAATGAATTAACTGTGCAGTTCTGCACATACAGGGCTTGGACCTGCTTTCAGTGGGGGAAATCAAAAATAGAATGATCAAAATTATGGGGTAGTGATGGCATGAGGACAGAATCCAGGCTCTTTGTTGGTGGCTCAGCTATTACACTGATTGTGTGTGTGAGTCCAGAAGAAAGCACAAATTCAGCCCAACATTCTCACTTCTGAAATCATTCCAAAATTCTAAATTCTGAAAAGAAAATAGGAAATACTGTGTGCAAGGACACAGGGCTGGGTTTGTGTGTCTGTGTGTGCACAAAGGCCCAAATCAGTGCCCAGTGACAAACACGGAGATTTTAAGAGATCATTGCACGACATGTAACTGTTCTGCAGTTCATTATTGTTGTTTCCCCGTTACACACACGAGCAATGCTCATGGGGGGTGGATTTTCCCAGAAAACATTTCTGGTTCTGTGAAATTTTAAGACTAGAGCTCAATCTTAGCTCTTAGAGATGAGGACAGGAATTACTCTTGTGTGTGAGCCTTGCTTGGGGTTGGCTGAGTAAAGGCAGGTTGGCCATTCCACTCCTTTACCACAGGGTAACTGAAACACCACCAGGCCCAAATATTCAGAATTCAGGCTGGAAAAGACCTCCAAGGTCGTCGAATCCACCCTTTGATCAGCACCTTGTCCACCAGACCCCGAGCATTGATGGCTTTCAAAGAGCAAACTGCATAAATTATTCCTCCTGCCCTGGCAGAGCTGCTGTTTTCTGGCTGGGAGGAACGAGAAAGGGGAGGCAATGAACTGAACAAAGCCATTCCACTCCTTTATTTTGGGGCAGCAGCACCTGTGGCAGAGCTGCTGTTCGTGTGTTCACCCTGTCTCAGCCCCCTTTTGCCACCCACTGTTGGAAGGCACGGCCAGATTTGGGGGTTGAGGTCGCTCTGCTGCGTGTTTGGGGCCGGTTTGGGGGTTTAGAAGTGTGTGGGTGCCTTCCCAGAGCAGCCCCTTCATCCCAGAAAACCAAGCTGGGACAAATCTCCCCGAGCAGGGCTCAGGGGACACATTCACACTGCCCAGAGTGCCCTTGTGGTGGAAGCAGAGTCTGACTAATGTGCTTTCTTGGCCCGCTGCAGCCTCCCCAACAGCTCCAGCCAAGCCCACACGAGGCCAAAACAAACAATAAACATTTCTTGCAGGGTTTATTTTAGTCTGAGTCAGATAATCTGCTGTGAGTTTGACTCCAGGCCTCCTCCTCCTCCTTGCCATGAGGAGAAGCTGCATGTTGGTTCACCAGGGCTGGTCTGCTCTGGAGAAGCCAAGCCTAGAACAAAATGGAACTCCAATGGAACCTCTAAGAATCCAAGAGCTGCTCTTAAACAGTACCAAAGCCACCTGATTTCGACCTGAAGTGGGCAGAAAACCTTTGGAGACCCACAGGAGTGTTTTGTGTGCCCTTGTTATCACAAAAATGGGTTGGGGGGGGGAGGGAAGATTCCAGGTTGAGCCTGGGGAAGGTGCTTGGGAAGTTTTGGGGACTGAAAGGGACCTCTTGACTCCAATAATGGGAGGTTTTGTGTGTCAGGACATCAGTGGAGGCCACTAGGACCTGAACAGGGATGGAGCAAGGACCTGAACAGGGCTGGGATAAGGACCAGAATAGGGATGCAGTAAGGACAAGAACGGGGATGGAATAAGGACCAGCACAGGGATACAATAAACACAGTCTAGTCAAGAGAAGAATTCAGCAGTGAGCAAGAAGGGGCATCTCTGTGCCTTACACTGATAATTTTGCCTCTTGTGGGCAGCAGATGCTGAGAGAGAGCCCCTCTGGAACGTGTGTTCTGGGGGATCAAGCACACTTTGCCAGGTTTTTTTCTCATGCAGGCTGGCTGGTTCTTTGTTTGAGGGTTCTGGGGGCTCACTCAGGCTCTGCTTTTCTCCTCCTGCAGCCTCTGGCCAAAGGAGCTTTCCTGCGAGGGACGGGGCTCAACCTGGCCACGGGACGCTTCACGGCGCCCGTCTTGGGCATCTACCAGTTCTCAGCCAACGTCCACGTGGGTGAGTGCTGCCAGGGACCAAATAGGTGCAGGACTCGTGGCTCCCACAAAAGACTTTGGAAGAAGTGAAGGTGGGGCTGTAGAACCCCCCGAGGGCAGGTTTGACTGTGCTTTGTCACTGCTCCTCTGGAGCACCTGCAGCATCTCTTCTCCCACCAATCCTCGGTCCTCTCTTTGCCTGCAGTTGCACTTTTTCCCACCCCTTAAATCTGTTATCCCAGAGATTCTGCCACCGACACTGGTGGGCTCAGACCTGGCCAGTGGCAGATCCACCCTGGAGCTGCTTGGCACCGGCTGCATCGGACACGGGGGAACGTTCTGGAGGCTTCTCCCAGAACCCACCCTGCAACCCCTATCCACCCAAACCCGGTACAGAAACCACAAGGCTGCTGGTGCCCCAAAACTGTCACCTGGTGGTCTGTCACCTTCTGAAAACGCTTCTGTTTCCCCCGCCAGACCACAGTGAGCTGAAGAGCAAAGTGCAGCTCCGAGCCAGGGACAACGTCCGGGTGTTGATCTGCATCGAGTCTCTGTGCCACAGATACACGTGAGTCGCTCCAAAAGTGTCTTGGCAATTGTTTTTCTCACACAGGCCAACGTTTCAACCAGCTCTGGTTGAAATCAGCTTCTCCAGCAGCGGATTTTGAGTGTTAAATGCTTGTGGAACTTTCCCGCCGGGAGCGATTCCATCCAGCCCTTGGGTTTTATGTGTTTCTTTAATCCTGGTTTTTAACCTTTCAGTTCAATTACTAATTTAGTTAATTACCTAAATATTACTATTCTTACCTAAATATAAAATAATATGGCTAAGATGCCTATAATTGAGAGAGCTGTGAGTGAACTCAGCTGGAACTGTAGCTTGAGGTGCTGAATGCTGAGCTACATCATCAACACACAGAGCGACAGAAACACTCAAATTTTGGGCCAGAGCTCGATTTTGAGGATTTCAGCCTCCTGCTGAGTGGATCCCAGCATCTCACTCGTGATGAAGGAGTGGAAAATAGAGGAGAATGGGTCCTGAGGCAGAAAGTGCAGGGCTTGCATAGAGGCTTTTGCCACCTTCTGGCAGCCTCAGCTGACCTGGGGAGCTTGCTTAGATAATGATGCTGAATTTTCCTCTGCTGGGAGCAAAACTCTGCTCAAGAAACAGCTTTTTTTGGGGTGTGGCTCCTCCTGCCCTGGGCCGTGGCACCGAGGTGTGCTGGCTGCTCATTTTCCATGCTCCTGTCGCCCTCTGAGCTGCTGCCCTGAGGTTCCCAAAGAGCCAGGGAAGGCCAGGGAGCTCAGGGGGATTTGGGAAAGCTTGGCTGGGAGGAAGGGGCTGGGGAGCCCCTGTCCTGGGCCAAAAAGCACCCAGCAGAGGGCAATGCTGCTTGCACAGAGGGGCTCTGCCCTTGTCACCAGAGCAAAAATACCTGTGCAGGTCTGTTCTGAAACATAGCCATTGATCCACTGATCCAGAGCAGGATAAACTGGGATTCCCAGACCTTGGATTTCCCATGAGCAGAGGCTGCAAGTTCCACAGAATCATTTTCTACACGCTCTGGGAACGTGGAAAGATGTTCCCCGTTGGGATGGGGGGAAATATTTCCTTTTGGAGGGCTCACTTCTGTCCCCAAGCCTTGCTCTCCGTGTCTTTCTCTCCTTTGCTGTCCATTTAGGTGATTCCTAAAGCCTGGGTGTCAGGCTCTGCTCCCAGCATGACTCTTCTGGGAAATGCAAATAACCAGAGTTACCTGAACAGGAATCCTCCCCGTGGGCCAGGGAAACTCCTGTGCCTTCCTCACTGCAGGTCTTTTCAGCTGAAAGCTCCCAGAAAACTGCTCTGGTTGTAGCTGGGGTGTGTGACCCTCCCTGTCCCATCCAGCCCAGGCAGGTTTATTGGGATCTTTGGAGATTAACTTGCCCTCTCAGAGTTTATGGCTGCGTTCTCCCAAGAACTGGAACAGCAAACCCTTCTTTTTCTTCGACAGAGCTGACCCAGCTGTTAATCATTTAGATAAAGCCCTCTGATGTCTGGCTTGGAGTTTTCCTCAGCTGTCCAGGGGCACAATTTATGATCTGCTGGCCTGTGGGTCGGGCAGTGGAGCAGAACCAGCAGGATCCCCTCTCTGACGTGGGATGGGTGGGAGTGGGACTGGCCCTGGTGGAGGGATGGGAACCTGCCTGGACGCTGTGCTGGCACAGGCTGGGCTGCCACCCGTGCCTGTGGGATTTCCAGGGGATGTCAGCACGCACAGTCACTGGGGGAGGGAGCTGGGAGAGCCCCCAGGCCTTTGGGTTGAGGGTGGAAACCAGGAGGCAGAGGAGACGGTTGGGGTGGAAGAGATTAAGGATGGGAAGTCCCCACCCCAGCCGGGCTTTGGGCAGGATATGACACACGGGCTGAGCTCCTCAGCCCAGCTGGTGCCAAGTGGCTCCTTCTCCCTGGGCTAAAAGTGCCCCTGCCTTTCCCATCCTTCCCTCGCCAGCAGCGCGTTGGCACTTGCAGGGTTTCGGCAGCAACCTCTCTTAGTCTCGAGGCAGCTGATTCCTGCTGGAATCATGGAATGCTTTGGGTTGGAAGGGGCCTTAAAGTTCGTCTTCCACCTTCCCACATCCCAGTTTGCTCCAGACCTGGCCTTGGACACTTCCAGCATCAGCAGGTCACCTCCTGAGCGCCCGTGGTCTCATTCCTAGGGCAGCTTGCCAGACAGTTGTCATTCCAAATACAACTGCTGTGGTAGCCTAAAGGGCTTTTAACCCCTTTATTTCTCTTTTCAGGTCCCTGGAAGTCATTGCTGGGCTGGAAAGTAACAGCAAGATCTTCACTATCTACGTCCACGGGCTGCTGCAGCTGCAGGTGAGTCCTTGCACTCTGGGAATCGCTGCCCTGGTTCTCCTGGCAGGCTGGGGAATTATTTACTGGCCAGGCTGAATTCTCAGCAGCAGCTGGGGGAAGGTTTTATGCACCTTTTCTTAATGTTAAGGAATGGAAATGCCTCAGCTGGGGGGACTGGAGAGAACCTGGGGCAGGTTCACGTCTCACATCCCGACCTCGAGGCACAGAAAAAACCTTCCCCCTAAGAAATGACAGCCAACATTTCCCCTTCTCGACTCTCCCCTCGCCTTGCCAGGGTGACAGTTGTATTTCCCATCTCACAGAAGGGAAGCTGAAGCACAGGGCACCCCAAAAGATGCCAGGGCAGAAAGGATTTAGTTAAAAATAAACTTATAACAGAAAATCTCTCCCTCCTGGTCCTGTTCCCCCAGGGAAGGGCAGGAATCTGCTGGGCTTAGTTGATGGAGGTGAAATGGGGGTTTTTAATCTGGAATGTGTCAGATGTTTCCCTTCCTCCTGCAGGCTGGGCAATACACCTCCATATTCGTGGACAACAGTGCAGGAGCTCCCATCACCATCCAGAACGGATCTGACTTCATGGGAATGTTCATGGGAGCATAGCAGGGAAGGGAAGGATGGGAACCACGTCCCTGCAGTGTATATTGGACTGAGGAAAACCCTGCTCTGACCTTGAAAACTGCCCCCTGTGACTGTGGCACCCTTTCAAACCAGCCAAGAGCCTTTCCCCTCACGGCCCCCTCGGCTTTGCTTGCAGAGGCTGCTGCTTCTCCAGGTCCACACCAGCCCCTCTGTCACCCAGGACGTGCTTTTGTCCTTCTGACACAGCCTGTTTGATGTTTAACTTGTGCTTCACCAGGTGCTTCACCGAGAAATACGCTGAGGTTCGGGGGGGGGGTTGTGTCCTACCTTTATTTCACAGTAGCACTTGTAATCAGCATGACTTTTTGGGATTGATTTTGGGGGGGTGGGGGGGTGCTTGACTTTGTAAATGAAGGATTGAGAGGGGGAATAACATAGTGACTTTAATCTGTGTGTTGTGGAGGAAGGAGAACAAGGGTTTGGTAGAAAAACTGCTGCTTTGTTTTTTTCCCATGCAATTTTAAGCTGTCCAGGCCCTCTCTCATGGGAACTGGATATATTGAGGAGGACTGTGTTGATCTGGAGGGGAATCCAACCTCTTGACATCAAAGTCTTCCCCTGATGTTATTGCTGAAGCTGAAGAACTCCCTTGCCAGGGCTTTGGTGCTGTTATGAAGAGGTAAAAACCCAGGGCACCACTTGGAGCTCCCTGCCCGTGTTCTTATGTTTTAGTAAGAAACACCCGTGGTTTGGGCTGCACCACGAAGCCAGCGTCTCTCAGGGGCAGCAGACTGCTTGTCCAAAGCCTGGCAAAGCTCTGGAGCGAGGCTGGAAACCTTGGATCAGGCACAGCAGCTCGTGGTGCTCGTTGGACCGCGGGGCAGGAATGAAAAGACAGCCCAGGGCAACTCCCAGCAGGTTTTCAGGGTCACGGGGAGACGGTCTGAGCTCTGCCTGCAGCCTGGAAATGCTGTCAGAGACCATCCAGGGAATGTTTCCTGGACAAATCTGGTGCAAATGTCAGATTGAGCCCCCTCGCCTCCCCCCCAGCAGCTTTGCAGCCAAACTCAGCTTCCCACGAGGAAAGGGTGACGACATTCCGTGGGTTAAGGTGTGACCCAGGGGGTGGCAACGTCCTGGGATGTTCTTGATCCCAAAGAAGCCCCCCCACCCCACTCATGTAATGCAGCTTTTCCCTTCCAACAGGCTCCTGGGCTTTTAGGGGTTCAGCTGAGCTGAGGAAATGGTGGAAGAGCGTCAGAAATAGCTGGAGAGAAGGCCCCAAAACGAGCCCGGGATGTTTGCAGGGCATGGGAGGGATCCCTTCTGCAGTGCTGCAGGTTCTGCTCACTCTGTGCAGCGAGAACCAAGACTGCTGGGGCAGCACAAGGTGGGGAAACTGTCAACCTGCTTCAGGCTGCTCAATAAATGACACTTCTAGAAGCTGCAGGGCAGGCTGGAGGGAGGCAGAGATGTTGTGTGACTGCCTAAAACAGCTTGTCCCAGTGTTTCTCTATCCCTTCCTGCTCCACAACACACGCCAGGATTCCTATGGGTTTGATTTTTTTGGTGGCACATTTTGGGGAAAACGTGCTTTGAAGCATAAACTGGGAGCTCTGCTGGCAGAGGAGAATCCACAGCTACGGAAAGGCAAAACCAGGAGCAACAGGAGTCGTTTTGGGAGCTTCAGCAAGTTTCTATCACCCAAAATCACTAAAGGTGTCCCCAGGTCTGCCCCATCCTTTGGGAAAACGAGAGTTAAACTATTTATTTCTTTTTGTTGTGGTTGCAGAACTAAAAAAAAACATTTGCCAGACTGTTGGTTTTGGGAGCTGTGACTCGTTTCTTTCCCTCTTCACTGCTGTGTTTTACTCTCGTGACCTTAACAGGAGGTCCATTACTCTGCTTTTATACCTGTTTAAGGAGCTTTGCCTCTGCACCACCAAGGTCTTTTAGCCAACAGGCTTTGTTTTAATGGGATTTTTTTGTTGTTGTTGTTTGTTTTTTAAGAGAGTCTTTCAGCTCTGCATGATTTTGTCTCCTGGGGCTCCAGCCAGCACTGGGCTGGTCCAGCCAGCAGTGAAATGGGTTGGAACAGCCAAGAAACAGCCGAGATGCTCTGCTGTGGAGGGACAAGTGCACAGAACTCCTGACTAATATGGACAACCAGGCTGGGCTGGGGCTCAGACAAAGCCTCTGCAAGGCTCCTGAGCTGTTTGGAGAAGGGGGGAGATTAATGGTGTGTGAAGCAAATCTTCAGAGCTCTTCTGCTGTCATAAACTTTGCGGTCCCAGGGAGTTTAAGGACTTGGGAGTTGAGGATGGAGAGGTTGTTTATAACAAAATAAACCCCACGTGCTCCAGCCTGTGGTTCAGTGGCCAAGTGTGTTAATCCCACCCGGTGGCTGGTTGTGGAGGGCAAGGGGAGAAGGCTAAAAAAATAAAAAAAAGACACAAATAAAATGGTTGGGTTTTTTCTTCTGGGTGTTTAAGAAGGCAAGCTCAGAGTTCTCTCTGTGTGAGCTGAGGGGGGTGTGATGGGGACACCTCAGTGTTGGAGCCCTGGCAGAACAGGACACACAAGCAGCTGCTGCAGCTTTTTTTTCTTTAAAATTTCTAATAAATTCAAGGTTTGGGGGGAAACTGGAGGCGAGGAAAAGAACATTTCTTACTGGAACGAGTTTCTTTCTTACCCTCGTCCTTGAGTTCTTCACAGAAAGGGCATAAAATCCCCTTCAAACTTGGGTCACAACTCTGCCCAGATCCTACACATTGAACCAGGAGCACCTTCAGGAAGGTTATTGTGAGATGAATCCGTTACTAATCCCTAAAACTTCGCTGTCTTCACCCTGGCCTTGCTCCCTCCTCTTCCTTCTTTCCTTTTCAAAGGCCTCCCTCAATCTTTGCATCAATCCCCACCAGGCCTTTTGCTGCACATCCAGCTCAGGCTGGGACCAGACTGATGCAGCTCAGAGTGGCTTTGGGAGGGTGAATGTCTGGAAAAGTGATTATCTTCACTCTTAATTCCTCGTTCTAAACAGAGCCCAGCTCTGGGTTCCCAGCTCCAGGCTGAAGGTGACTTAGGAGAGTGGGGAATGTCATCTCCTGGTGCTCCTGGAAGATGTTCTGCCCTTGTTTCTGGGGTCTGGAGGTCTGGGCAGTGCCACCAGTAGGTCCTTCAGCTCCTCCTGTGCCAGACGCCCTCACAAAACGTGCCGAAAACTGCGGTTCACGAGCCTGGTGGAGGATCCACTGAGACTGGTGGAAAACCTGGCCAAAAAAACCCCCCACTGATTCATCCCTGAGTGCAGGTGTTTGGTCTAGGACAGGGCTTAACTCCTGCCCTGCTGGTCAGGGTTTCAGAGTCACCTCTCAGGTGAGTTTGTGCTCACGTGGCCGCTCTCATTGCCACTCTGTCGTCCCATTCCTGCTGCTCTTCCCTGTTCCCCTCTTTGCCTGGCTCAGAAGGGTCAGGATCAGCCCCTTCACACGTGGAATCTGATTTAACTCACCCAGGAGGAGCCCTTGGATGTGCTGTGTGTGACTCAGGAGCAAAGCAAAGCTGCCTCCACAGCCCAGGGTTTGGACACTTCGGATGGAGAAACCCAAATCCCAGCGCTGGGATCCCAGATCCCCATCAGGGGATGTTTGCCCTGGCTGGCTGCTGACAGGTTATGAGGTTTTTAAGCTCTCTTCAGATTTCATGTTGTGTAAATGATTTCAGTGCCACGCTCCAGGCTGACTCCAGGGGTATTTGTGTTGGATTAGCAGCAGATTCCCTGCCTTGCCTTGCTCCAGAGGAGACAGCCCAGCTCATGTAAACTGCCCTGGAATGGCAGGCTATCAACCAGCCAGAAAAAAATTATTAGTTTGTCCTATAAAACTCCTGTTATAAATAGACACAGGTTATAAATCAGCCCCAAGGCCAACAATGGACTCAGAGAGAGACCCTTTCCAAGCCTCTTCTCTGGGAGAAGGTTTCAAGGGAAATAAATGCTCAGTCCTCAAGGAAACCTCAAGGGTGATTTAAAAACTCTTCTGATTTGGTGACTGTTGGGGAGGGGGGGGAAAGGCAGAGCAAAATGACCCCTGCAAAGGCATTAATCCCAGATTCCATAATCCCCATTAATCCCAGATTCCGAAGAGGGGAATCTGTTGAGCTTCCCTGGAAAATCAGGGAGCTGCTGCCCCTGTGGAAATAGGACTGAGCATCAAGACAAGCTCGAGTCTTCCTTGCTTTGTGGCCTGGCTCATAATTATGTAAAGCAAGTATTAAAGGCTCATTGACTCCACAGCTGGTTCTCCCTCAGCGGCTTCGTGGAGTGGTCAGGTGAGGCTGGAATCCTGGAATTAGGGATTCAGGTGTCCCAGAGTTCCTGCAGAGCTTCTAGAACTCAGTATTCCCCTAATAAAGAACCAGAGGGGAAGGGATCAAGAGGTATTTGTAGCAATAGTGCTGATGAGAAGTTGGATCCCTCTGGGGTGGAGGAGTCGTGTTTGCTGGTTATTCAGATAATTCCTCCGGGGTTTTTTTGATGTTTGGTGGGGGAAAACTGTTTGTTGTTACTCCATGACCTCTATTCCAGGCTTATACAGGATGAAGTGTTTTTATTTCCTCCCTGGTCGACATTTGAAGCTGAAGCCCAGGAGAGAAACCCAGCGTTGTGTGGGTTAAAATCATCCTCTGGCCTTTTGTTGCCTTTTCAAGTTGGGATCTTAAATTCCACTTTTGAGGCACTTGGGCTTTGTCAGAGGGGTCTTTGCTGCAGCTTGTTGGGTTTGTTTTTTGTTTTAACCAGAGGAAGTTTGTGTTTGCAGCTCACTTGGTGTAAACGTGGCTCGTGTGTTTGTTTTTTCACTGCTGTGGCTGTTTATTTCTCTCTTTTCTTTCTCTGTTTGCCCTCCTTGAGCCGGGGCTCAGCTGCAGAGCTTTGGAAGAGCAGATTTTATCAGAACACACGAGAGCTCCAGCTGGGAAGAGGAGGAGGAGGCTGGAGATGAGTTTGTCCTGCTCTCTTTAGGGAATTCTCCTCTTCACCATTTGCTTTTTCAGAGCTTGTTTTCCTGAGGGTGGAGAGAAGGAGGGGCAGAAAAACCAAGTGCTCGGAAGCCAGAGTGGGAAAGGAGCTCCCTGGGGATTCCTGTCGTCTCCCAAAATCCCTGCCAGCCTCTCCCAGCCTTTTCCTGGGGCAAAATGTGGGGATGTCTGAACTGAGAGCACAGAATTGCTGAGGATAGAAAAACCCTTCCAGGTCCTCGAGTCCAGCTGTTAACCCAGCACTGTTTTCAGCACCAACCCACGTCCCCAGGGCCACATCCCCGTGGTTTTGAAGCACTTGCAGGGCTGGTGATGCCACCAGTCCCCTGGGCAGTTTGGCAGGGGCTTGGAGCTTGATGATCTCCAAGCTCCCCTCCCAGCACAAACCTTCAAGGTTCCACGAGCTGCAGTTAATGAGCTGTTCTTGCAAGGCCAGGCAGCCAGGTCTGAGCTGGTGGAGAACACTCTGCAGGGCAGGTCTGGCTGGGAGAGAAACCAGAGGGAGCTGAGCTCATTGGAAGGGCCTGAAAACTGTCCCCTGAGTGTGTGTGTCACACTTGGAATCCAATAAACCCTCACAGGATGGTAGAGTTGGGGTTGCTTGGCTTGTTGTTGCTCAAAGCCAGGCTCTCAAGGGCTGATGCAGTTATCAAACCCTCTTTATTTTTTCCCAGCAAAGGGTGCTGGGGGTTGCCAGTAATCTCTAAACCAGGAGTGACAGTCAGGCAGGGGAGGGAGAAATGACCTCAAATGGTATAAATATCTCCAGCCAGGTTTTGGACTGGGAGTTTTCAGAAGTTTTATGGTTCTGGGGATGTTTTTGCAGGAGGTTGGACAGGGAGGCACAGGGCAGCTGTGTCACTGCCCCTGGGTGACACTTGGAGCTGGTTGGGGTGGCTGTTCCTTCCTGGGGGGACACAAACTGACCCTGGGGAAGCATAAAATGTCTCAGAGCAAGAGAATGGAAAAGCAGGGCTCTCTTTCCAATGAGGGCAGTTTCCCTTATTCCTCCTGTGTCTTACCCAGCTCTTCAGGGAAGGGCCTTGGGTGGGTTCCAGCAGCTCCCACAGGGTCAGTGAGGTTCTAGAGCTTGCTTCAATTGACCAGGAGTTGGACTTAATGATCCTGGGGCAGCAATAATTTCCTCCCCCTCCTGCTGAGGAGGAGGAAGAAGCATTAAAAATGAATTCAGGGCTTATTCAGAAGGTACTGGCACTGAAGGATCATCTCCCTTCCACTCAGGGCAAGAGTCATCAGCCTTCCTGAAACCTCCTGCTGCAAATTAAATGGAAATTGCCCCGGGAGAGGGGGGAGCATCTTCTCTGAAGGCTTTTTGGCTGACACCCCCTCCCTCTGTAGCACTGCCAGAGGTGCTGTGCAGTGCAGGGAGGAAATGCTGACCTCAGAAGATGATATTTCCAGTTTCAGCCACAGGCAGGAGCTACTGGAAATACCATCCCTTTGAAGACTGCAGTTTTGCCACGCAGTTTTCCATGGATTGGGCAAATCTGTGGAACTAGATGGGCTAAACTGGCAAAATTCAGGGGGCAAAGAGGAGTTCTGGTCCCTCCAGCAGTGGCTGGAGTGAAACACTGGGGGATCACTTGTTGTGGTTCCTAACCTTGTCCTTCCCTTTTCCTGCAGGGAATCTGGAGCTGGAATTTCAGGCTTCTCCCTCTTTGACCTCGCTCTCACTCTCTGGTGTGGCTGTGATTGAGGCCAGAGTGTTTCAGGACTGGTGTCTGGTGTGATGGGAGGGGTGTGCACAGCTCCTGATTTCCTCCCCCTGCAGCCCTGCCAAGCCAAGGAGAAGAGTTCATTTTCCACTTCAGTCTGTCAGAGCCTTTTCAGCGCCTGGGGCGAGGAGGGGGTTAATGTTTTTTTAGTCCAGCTGTGCTGTGAGCAAACCTCTTTTGTACCTGTTAATTTGCACGGCCAGGAAAAGAAACTGAAGCATGTGGGACATCCAAACGCTGCACAGGAAAAAAAAAACAAACAACCAAACAACGTTTTGGAACAATAAAATTACTCCCGTGGGGGCTGTCCATCCTTCAGAAACACATGTCCCAGTCAGCAAGTGCCTCCACGGCCCTGCCCGTGGTGGCATCGCGGCGATGGGCTCTGCCACAAAGCCTTGGAGCAGCCAAGAGCGAGGCACAAGGGGAGCAAAAGCGCAGCCAGCGCGACTCCTGCAGATCTGGAATCCTGCTCTGCGCTTACCCTTATTTACTCTTTGCCTGGGCGTTTGTCTCTAAAGGAAAAAGAGGGGAGAGAATGTCAGACAGCCGAGCGAGACATCTGAGTGCCGGATCTGCAGCCGCTGCCCCTCGCGGGGCTCAATGGGCTACATTCTTCTGCCTTTTCCCCCCCTGGTTTAAACAAACAGGAGCTGGAGCCTCGGGGGATATTAGGGAGCGATAGGGATCTCCAGGGATAATACCGGGCTTGGAGCGGGGAAGCCATTAGCTTAAAACTCCCCCCAGGATCTGATAAGGGCGAGGGGCAGAGGGAGAGGGTTCTCGGCCGTGCCAGGTAAGGCAGCACAGGGAAGGGAGAAGGGAAAGCTTTCCCCAGGCGTGGGAGCTGCTGCAGGGGATGCAGCCGGTGTGGGAGAGGATGGAACAGCCACACACTCGCTAGGTCCTCTCTGGCTCTCCAGGGAATCCAGTCCTCCCGTTTTCCAAGCTCATTTTCCAAGCTGTCGTTAACGATGCTCGGTCCATCCATGCCCGTTGTCAGCATCGCTTTTCCGTGGACCAAGCTCCTCATCCCCAGGGATCTGCTGCTCACCGGGCTCAGGACCCTGTTTCCAGCCCCCCAGGGCCGTGCTCATCTCTAGAAGGGGCAGTTCCAAACCAGCTCGGGTTTAGTTGGGATTTATTGCACCAGGACATCGTAGGCATCACCTGATTTCCCTAAAAAGCAGGGAATCAGGAAGCTGTGGGGGATCACTGTGCCCACACACAAACTGTGAGGAAGACAACATGGATCTGACTCCCGTGGAACGTTTCCAGCTGGACATGCCTGGCATCCTGGGGGGGCAAGGATTCTTTTTGTATCTCGATTCTGTTCCCCCAGACCAAAACCCTGCTGCAAAGCATCCGTGGATGCGATGCTGGGGAGGGGCTGAGGGAATGAGATGCTGCTTTTTTTAGCTGCAAGCTGCTTAACACAAACCCACACCAGAGGTGGAATAACCTCTGTTCACAGGCTGACATTATTCAGTGTGGCTGAATAATCATTCAGGGAAAGGAGCTGCCTTTTGCTGCCTCTTGCTGGCAGGTTGGCAGGTTTGTGCCCCGTTCTTGAGCTGGCACAAAGGGCCTCCACTCCTGCAAATCAGGAGTTGCCTGGCACTGCTCAGGGGCTGCAGTTCCACACCTGGACAAGCATTTGCCAAATCAGCTCCCATAAAAACTCCATAAAACCTGTTGCTTTAAATAACTCAGTGGGATTTTTTTTTTGTGTTGCTGTGCTTGTAATGGTGAAGCCTTTCCCTTCTAATGAGTATTCCCTAAATTTCAGCCAAGCTTGGGCATATTTGCTTTGGGTAGGAACTGCAGAGGCCAATGGGGAGTGCTTAAAGAAACTGAAGTTCCTGTAATTCTGGCTGCTCGTGGCTTCCACGGGCTCCAAGGAAAACAGGAGGCTGGTTTCTTAAGCACCTTTTTAAAAGGCTCCTCAAAGAGCATCACAGGTTGATGTTGTGGTGTCATGGGCTGCCTGAAAGCTCTCTGGAGCTGGGAGAACAAGACCTGCTCTTCCTTCTGGAGGGAGGTGGGAGGGCAAAAAGCTCCTTTGGAAAAGCAGGATTTGATGCAGGGACTGCATCCAATCACATCCCAGGGTCTGGGTAAGACAGGGCTGAGCTGAGCTGTGTCCAGGAGGTTCAGGTGAAGGAGCTGAGAAGCTGCAAGAACACCTGAGATGTTATTATCTTTTATTGCATCACAGCCTGATGCTGGGTTATTCATTCCTGCTTTACATTGGGAATGGAGCTGGATTTGGAAAGCTCAGGCCCAACTTGTCTGAGATTGAATGTGAAAGATCAAGCCAAAGCCAGGCTGTGTCCGCTGCATTTATCAGGGGCAGGGCCCATGGAATGAGTTATTTAAGCCCTTCTTCAAAGTGGCTTCTCAAACCAGCTCTGTAAAGGTCCAAGGAACAACTCACAGGATGATGTGAGGGAAATTCAGGAGCAGAAAATGCCCATTTCCCACCTCTCTCTGTTCTCTGGGAGCACCAACAGGGCCGGTTGGGTACCAATAAACCGGCAAGTGTTGCTTGGTGCCGCTCCATCTCTGGGACTGGGAAGGTGCTGACCTCCCTCCCTGCAGATCCTGAGGGCTCCAGGGATGAGAGGGAGGAGGGAGGGAAGGGGGGGATCACATGGACTGTGTGTCAGGAGGGTGGGAGGGGGGGAAAAAAAAGGGAGACTCTTTTCCAACCCAACGTCGTTAAAGAATAAAAGCAAATCAGCATCTGCAGAGAAGCCCTTGAGGACAGAGATGGGAACAGGGCTGGGCACGGCAACAAATGGAGCAGTTTTCATCACAAGCTCATAATTGCTGTCTTGTTCCCTGTCTGCTCTTGGGAGAGACTCTGCAATACCCACTGGGGACTCTTCTAGGCCACAGCACAGGAGCCAGAACCTGCTTTTGGTGCTGGGGCAGGGGAAGGATGGAGGGAAGCGGAGCCACGGAGGCAACGTGGGATCCAAAGCACATTTTTTTTTCTTCCTTTTTAATTTGTTGGGTTGTTTTTTCTTTTGGCTCCAGGAGCCCAGAGCAAGGAATGTAAATTGGCTTTTTCAGAAGTGTGTCGCTCTCGGTGCCAAAGTTTCGCTTGATATCATCTCTGTCTGGCACCTCCACAGCAGGTGCTTCCCGGGATGACCCGGGGGCGAGGAGGAACACCGGGAATGCTGGGCTGTCACACAGCCCCCCCTCCCTGTGCCCTGCACAAACACACGGCCCAGCCTCCCCTGCAGCCACGGGGAGGGTCTCCTGACATGGTTCTCCCACCCCAAATAGGTCTGGCAGGAATGTGGCTGTTCCTGGTTCCCTGCACTCAGAATCGTTAAAGCTGGGAAAGCTGAGGGATGAACCTCTGCTGCTCTTCCACGCTCCGTGTTCTGCCTCTGGTCAATCCCCCAGCAGGAGAGAGGGGAGTCTGGGATGCAGATCTGCCCCTTTTGGGAGAGGCACATCCCTCCCTGCACAGTTTTGCTTCCCTTTTCCACCCCCAAATCTGGATTATCCCACCTTCGTGGGGTAACAGGCTCTGGCCTCTTCTTGCTCAAGGTTAACAAATCCCCACAGCTCTGACTTTGGTTTGATTCCTGGCAGGAGCAGCTCTATTCCATCCCCTAAATCCTGCCTGAATAGCCTGGCTATGGAATTTATCCTGGGAGCTGTGGTGCTTTCCCCTTTTGGGCCTGCAAGGGAAAGCTGCTGCATTTCCACCTGAACTCACCCTTCCCATCCCAACCCACGTGGAAATTCCTTCCCCCTTCCCCCACCATCTGAATTCATGGGAAATCAGGATTTACCCACCTTCTACCTACAGGTCTAACGTGCCTCGGGACCGTGCTGGGAGAGGTGGTGGAAGGGAGGGTGAGATCCCACTGAAGGAATGTTTCCTTCAGCCAGGAGCACTTTTCCCTTCGCCCCCGTTTTGCTCTCACCGGCCACAGCCCCGGGTGGAACCTTTCACGTGGCTGTGGGGCAGGAGATCAGGACAGTTAGTCCCTGATATCAAAAAGCAGGCTTGGAGCTCGGCAGGAAGGTGTGAGGATGGCAGTGTGAGGACTGAATGGGAGGCAGGTGAATTTTTGGCTGCAGGAATTTGCAGGGAAGCAGCGTGGCAGTTCTCCCCAGCAGGGAGTTTCGTGCTGCCGCTAGAAATGCCTCACTTTAAACATCTCAATTATCCCGTTTTAGGGGAAAACGCTTTTTATTAGCCAAGCTAAAGATGATTATGGAAGGTGCAAAGCCAGGAGTGGCAGAGATGAATTAAGGAGACAGAGACAGAGGGATCTGTTTAACCTGCAGCATTCCCGAGAAGACAGGGAGAGGATTAGGGGAGCAGAGGCTGTTTGTTGCTTTAGCTCCTGTCTCTCTCTCTCTCTCTCTCTCTCTCTCTCTCTGTTTGCACCCCACAGCTCTTTTTGTTGTTTTGTTGGGTTTTTTTTTTCCAGGGCACATCCCACAACATCCCCCGGCTCGTCCTCCCTCCCAGCCAGACAAATTGTCCCTGTCGGGGTCCTCCCCCAGCTGCCCGGGCGCCAGGGATGACGGGGAATGTGCCCCGCGCCGAGTGACAGCGCTGGGCTCCTGCCAGGAGGCTCTGCGGGGCACAAACCACGCACCCCACGCAGGCACAGCAGCTTTGGCAGAGTGTTCTTCACAGAGAGAGTGATCAGCCACTGGAATGGGCTGCCCAGGGAGCAGCATGGGGGGATTCTCCATCCCTGGAGGTGTTTAAGGAGAGGCTGGATGTGGCATCAGAGCCGCGGGCTGGGTGACAAGGTGGGATGTTGGGTCATGGGTTGGTGGTCTCAGGGGTCTTTTCCAACCTGGCTGATTCTGTGATTCTGTGATTCTGTGACTGCTGTGTTCCTTCTGGGAGGGCAGAAAACCCAAGTGGAGCGGGCAGTTTGGAGAGTCTCAGAAAAGTGAGGGCAGAGAAGCCCAGGGGGTTGCTCTGTTACTGCTCACTGCTGGGGCAGGGGTATGGGATCAAAATATCCCAGAGACACCCTGGAGGCTGCTGGAACAGGGATGTGGGATGGAACCATCCCAGAGACCAACCCTGGGGGCTGCTCCAGGTCTCCTTGAGCTTCCCCCCAGAGGGTGGTTGGCACTGAAAGGCTCCCCAGGGTTTGGTCACAGCCCCAAGGCTGCCAGAGCTCCAGGAGGGTTTGGACAACGCTCTGAGGGACAGGGTGGGATTGTTGGGGTGTCTGTGCAGGGCCAGAGGTTGGACTTGGTGATCCTTGGGGGTCCCTCCCAGCTTGGGATATTCTGTGATTCTTGGGCATTTATTTTGTCCTCTTTTTTTGTTGATTTGGGCAATTCTCACCCCTCCAAAAACAAAGAGGAAAAAGTAATAAAGGCCTGATCTGATTTCCTGGCAGACCAAAACTACCCTTTTCATCACAGAAACCTCCCAGATGACCCCCAAAACCTGTGCCCTGGTCACTCAGGGCTGTATTTGTCAGGGGCCATCCCAAGTGCAGGAAGAGCTGTTCGATATTCCTCTTTTTGGGAGGTGTTCTCTGCTCCTCCAGCCTGTGTTGGTTTTCTCACTGTCACCAGCTCTCGTTTGCCGCCTTTGATCTCGGGATCAAAGAGCAGGAGGGGGTGGGAGGTGCTGGGGACAAGCTGGTCACGGAATATTGGATTTCCCACCAAACAACCCTGGAGGGGGGGGAAAAACCACAAAAAAAAAGAGAAAGGAAAAGTGAATAATGAAAATAGAGGCAGAGTGAAGGTGTGTGGGGGGAATGTTGAGGTTGTTGTCCTGGTGTGTGGGCACAAATGGCTTTTGGAACTTGGAGAGTTGGTTCTTTCTACCTCCTGAAGGAGCTTCACAACCTTTTATTCCCCCTGACATCTCAGCAACAAAATAATCACATTTTATTAATGTATTCTTTGTTTCCTTTCCTGCAAACACCAGGAAACAAAATTTCTTCTCCTGATCCATTCCCCCTCCCCACAAAAATCCTCCTAAAACCCACCCACTTTCATCTTCCTCAACACCATCCTCTTCCACTCCACAACCCTCCTTATTCTATTCCGTGTCAGCAGAGCCTTAGGAAAACAAAATACTCAACTTCTAAACCACTGTACTAGTTTACAGATGCTGTTGTTTTGTGAACCATTATTAAAACATTATATCTCTGTCATTTAAATAATGATAGATATTTTAGTATTTAGTAGAAATAAATTTGGATTGTAGAGTTAAATCTAATTTATGATTGTGTAAAATGTAGAAAATCTCTAAAATAAAAAGATACCAAAATGTCTAAAATAAAAAGATATAAAATAAAAATATTTGGAATATACAAAATAAAAATATATTCAATATATATAAAATAAAATATATAATGATATATAATATATAACATAAAAAGATATAAAATAAAATATTTAGAATATACGAAATAAAATATATTATATATAATATACAATATAAAAATATAAAATAAAAATACCAAATAAAAGTATATAATATATTATATATAAAATATATTAAATATATAATATAAAAATATATAAAATAAAAATATATCATATATTATATATAGAATATAAAAATATATAATATAAAAATATATAAAATAAAAACCATAAGAATATAAAAATACAAAAATAAAATAAAAATACATAAAAATTTGTAACCCAAGGATTGAAGGCTGCCCCTTTCTTAGAGTTTAGCACTCAGGAAAAATAAAAAGGGAATGAACCTTCCTCCTGGTGCTGGGCCGAGGGCGAACCCCGTGAGCTGGGAAGTTTCGCAATGGAAAAGCTTTGGAAATGCTGTTCATTTTTCCATGGCAGGGCCCTTCCAGGCCCTGGCTGTGGGCAGGGGGCCAGGACATACCGTGAATTTAAAACAATGCAAACAATTTCCCCCCCCCAGGAGAAACCCTGCAGAGCCCTGGCCGGGTCCTGCCCAGCGGCTCCAACGCGCCGCAGGCGCCGATCCCTTGACCCGGGTTAGCCCCGGGCTCCGGGAGCCTTTCTGCTCCACTGAGTGGGCTGGAGCCGGGCTGCTCCTCCCTGGGCCCGCCTGTCAATCCAGGGAATGCTCAGAGCCCCTTATCTGGCAGGAATTCCACTTCCAGGGGCTCCGGGAGCAGCCGAGCGTGGCGCGGAGCCGGGAGGAGGCTGAGACACCCTCACCCCAGCCCAACTCGGGTCCAGCAAAGCCCAGGCTCAGGTTTGGTCCCCTGGACTCGCCCATGGAGACATGGGGGAGTGATGGGCTGCAAGAAGCTCCTCTGGGGGCTGTGAACACTCAGCACCCACTTTTGGGGCTGTTTCGCCCAATATAACAAAGTCATTTTGCGGCCGTAGGTGGTTTCCACGGGAGGGTTCAGTTCGAAGGGAAAGAGCTTGAGAGTGAGGGTTTGGAGGGGGGTCAGGGAGTCTGGAGCAGCTTAATCTAGAAATATTCTCTGGGAAGAGTCTGAGTGAGGGTTTTTAGGGGTGTCAGGGGGTCTGGAGCAGCTTAATCTAGAAATATTCTTGACTGAAGAGTGGATGTAAGGCTTAATTTGAAATGGTCAAGGCCAGGAATCAGATCATCTGTTTTGTAAGGGGCTCACAAGGAGGATGGAGAGGAACCTGGAACAAGGGCCTGGAAAGACAGGAGAAGGGGAATGGCTTCAAACTGACAGAGTGGAGAGGGATAGATTGAATGTTGGGATTTTGGGAAGAAATTGTTCCCTGTGAGGAGGGGAGGCCCTGGCACAGGTTGCCCAGAGAAGCTGTGGCTGCCCCATCCCTGGGAGTGTCCAAGGCCAGGTTGGAGCAACCAGGGAGATGGAACCAGATGATATTTAATGTCCCTCCCAACTCAAACTCACCAGGAAATTCGGGAACCTCCCATTGCTCCGTGTAGGAAGGGACAGACCCGTCTCATTCCACTGGTGACTTCTGGGAGGCAAAGCCTGACATCTCCCAGATTTTTTTTGCCTGGCAAAAGAGGCTGCTCATCCTGCAAAATAAATGCCCTTCTTGTGGGTCACCCTGGAGGGCTGGGAAGTCGTGATTCATGGGTGTGGAACAACGGGAGTTGGCCGAAGGGACCGAAAGAGAGGGGAAAGGAAAACACATCAGGACGTCAGAGCAGCAGGAGCGGGGCCAGTTCAGTGTGTGTGGTTTGGCCAGCAGATTCCTGATTTGCCATGGCAGCCAGAGGAGCTCGACAGGAATTCAGAGGTTTGTCACTTGAATCCCATTTCAGGCTTCTGGAAAATGCCGTCAAAGGGATATGAAGAGCGGGGAGAAAACTGGGGGTGATGCTTTTGCACCGTGGCCAGGCCAGCGAGGGAAGTTTGTAGTCAGGATATCCAAGAGGAGTGCTCAGCACCGCCCATGGAGTGGACTTTTCCACATGTGGCTTTTAATTTGAGCCTTTCACTAAAATAGAGCCCCCTGAATTGCCCCATGCCATGTTTTCAGGGAGTAGCTCTGTCAGGAAGGTGAAGCTCCACTGCCACCATCTCAGCAGGGCAGGGCAGATGCTGCAAAGGGGCTGGGGAGCTAAAATAATGAATTATTCAGGTTCATTTACTCTCTTTTCACACCTCCCAAGGTGACCCAAGTCAAGAGTGGGAAGGATAATGCCTTGGCGTGGAATGAGAGTGTTTTCCCCCTGTTTTAACCCTTGATCCTCACCCCAAACCCTCCCTGGTGGTCCTGGGAAGAGCAGATGATCTGATCTGATCTGATCTGCAGACACAAAACCAGCCAGGAGCGTTTGGGCCTGACATGTGAAAGGAGAAACCCCTGTGGTAACACTGCCTGGAGAGCTGGTGTGGAAGGGTGGCCAGCAAGGGAATCTTCAAGGTCCACTTAAGATTTTTTTAGGGTTTTTTTTATAATAAAACCCAGGAAAATGAGGATTTCACAATGTCTCTGCTGACAGAAACGAGAGACTAGGTCAGTAAGTCCAAGCCCCTGACTGGAAATGAAGAGTTTATGGTTTGCTAGGTAATGTCTTTGGAATTCCAGGGGGGAAAAGGAGCCGTTCTGGGACTGCTGCTGGTCCTTGGGCCCGAGAAGGAAGGAAGGGACAGCCCTTATTCAGGGATCTCTCCTGGGGGCCAAGGCTGGGATCCAAACCACAACCACATCTTCCTGCTGTCCCACCTAAACCTGGGTGAGGAGCAAAACACAATGAACTCAGGAAAAAAAACCTCCAGTGGGGAAGAAAGTGCCAATTTTGGGCAACATCCAGCGGGGAAAGCCAAGGCTGCCAATGAGTCCTTCAGCTGTGCATTAAATATTAATTCCTGTGCATTAATACACAAACCTGTGCATTAAGTTGATGTTTATTAATGGTCTTGCTGCAGCCAAATCTCTTGAGTTCCCAGGCTGGCTCTGCCATGAAACTGTTAATTTTTGGGTGGCATCAGACAAGACCCTTTCCCTTTGTTTACCTGCTGGTTAAAAAAGGAGGAGGAGGAGGAGGGGGGGGGAAGCTTCATTCTTTTCCTGGAGGTGAAATCTCAGAGATAAATTGTCAAAAATCCCCCAAAAGAGCTAAACCAAAAGCCCAAACTGCCCAGTCCCTTTTCTCTCACAGCCCCTTCTTTCTTCGGGAACGCTGCGAGGAACCTTCGAGGCAATGAAGGGGTGGGGGGGGAGTTGGTGGGGAGAGAAAGAGCTGCTCAGACTGCAAATCTTCCAAAGGATTAGGGTTTTACTTCAAATAGAGGAATGTAAATGTGTCTGGCTCCGTGGTGGCTGGAAATTTCCCTCTGGAGCCAAAGCTGGGCCATACTTGGCGGGGCCGGGACGTTTTGTTTGCCCACCCCGGTCGGACCTCAGCTCTCGGGCTGGGAAATGTTAAAGTGGGCTCTGGGTGCTTTCAGTGCCACAAAGCAGAGGGTTTTTTGGGGGGAGAAAGAGGGGTTAGGACTGGCTACAGGTGATTATTCTCCCTGTGCTCCCAGTTGGAAGGCTGGGGAAGGAGCCGGGGAGTTCGGGCTCATCTATTCCCCCTTCCTTTCTCTGATTTTTAGGCATCTCCCTTTCCTTTTAAGCATTTTGTCCCTTCCCAAAGGTATTTGGGGCTCTAAATCCCACTGAGGCCAGTGGGGATTTGGCATTTTGAGTGCCTTTGTGGTTTCAGGGTGTCTTTAGAAAGGCAGGAAGGGATTGAGCTCCCGGGCAGGCAGAGGGGAAAGGTGGGCACGGGATAGAGGGGAGTATTCCTGCATGGAAACCCAGCACCCTGGGTGTGCTGGGGGTGGATCCAGGGGAAGATTTGAGCACACAGACAATGCAGGACATGGGCCCTGAGATCAGCAAACCAGCTTCTGTGAAGGGCACTGATAAAGAGGCTTGGCTCCCAGAATATCCTGAGTTGGAAGGGTCATCAAGTCCAACTCCTGGCCCTGCACAACTCCTAAGTCACCACTCAGCGGGCTGGAGCTGCCAGGTGGCTTTATCCTAAATGTCCCCTGGTGCTGCCATGGGGTGTCTTTTACCTGCACTCTCCCCCTCTCTGGGGGTCAGAAGGAAACAGCTCTGTAGGACCATCACCAGCTGATTATCCTGCTCTGCCTGAACTAAAAACACCTAGAGAAGGACAAATCCTGCCTGCAGGAGCCTGGAAACAAGGATGAGTTGCTTTATTTTCCTCCAGGTTGGGGGTCTCTGGAATTCAAGGACTCAGCTGTTGGTGTAGAAATGCTTTGGGGTCCTTCTGTCTTATCCTGATCCCTTTCTGGCAGATGTTTCCTTCCTATCTCTTCACTCAGTTGGAAATAAGATGTTCTGTGTTGTCCCCAATGATTCAAGTTCAAATCAGTGATTTAAAGACCTGATTTCTTTCGGGTTTGATTGTCCACTCTGTGATGGGCAGTGGGAGGTACAAACAATCCCCCCCAGCTCCTGACAGAGGGGAAAAAGCCAATCCTGTCATGGATAAACTTCCCAGGAACATCCAATTGCAGCTGATAAAGTGCAGGTATGGACACAAAGAGGGCAATGGTTGGTTAAGGATCTCAATCAGAGCACCCTTCCAACCCAACCCACTCTGTTTTCCTGTGATTCACTCAGGAATAAACCAAGAAAAGCTTCTTTCTGCTTCTCCTTGCCCTCTTTGCCAAGAATGGAGCTCTTTTTTTGGCCCATCCTCTTCCCAAAGCCCAGGGAGAACCCAAGTCACTCCTGACCCTTCCTGCCCTTCCCAAAGGAATATGCTGGGCTGGGCTTTTGGCAGGCTCAGCTCTCCAGCCCTTCAGTGGCAGTTTGTGTGAGTAGAACACCAATATTTACTTTAGATTATCCTGGGTTTTTCAGGACCGAAGGGAAGATTTTGCTGCCGCTTTTTACATTTCAGGGGGGTGGAACAAGGGATGGCAGGACCAGAGACTGCTCTGCTTTGCATTAAGGATGAAAATCAGAGCAGAGGAGTGATTGGGGCTAGAGATAAAGTTGTCCAAGAGCACTGGAAATCCATGATCTCTCAGGAAAGTGGGAAGAGGGGAAAGCTTTGGTTGTCTTAGACAGTTGACCCCAAAGACTGGCAGTAACTCCACTGACCTCAACCAGTGTTGTTTATACCAAATAAATACCAGATTGCACATGAGAAACGGAAACAATTATGTCAGTATTTATATTCTATATCAGCTGTATTCAATAATGATGTATTTTTTACCTGTTGATATATAATTTTCATATATTACAGTCACCCGGCAAATGAGAGCTGTGGAAATATCCAGGAGCTGCACTCAGGGGTCTCTGTGGGTCCCTTCCAACTCAGGATATTCTATGATTAGAATAGTAAAGACCTTTAACTCAGAGGCAAACATCTTTAACCCAGACACCCCCAACAAACACAACACTTCGGATAAACCCAGAGCAAACATTCCTTCCCCAAGTTAAGCCACGTTTAGAAACCTCCTCGGCACCTCTTTAAATAACATTTACACAATTTAAGGGAGGAAATTCCCATCTGCTGGATGACACAGGGCTGATTTTGATCCAGCCAGAGGCAGGAAATCCACTGCTAAGCCTGAAATCCCACCCTTGGCCCCTCGGGTTGTGCCCCAACAGTGACATGGATTGTCCCAGTCCCAGCTCCTCAGACACAGCCCTGCGTGGGACCCTTCTGTGCCTCCTCTGCAGGGGTTGTGAGTCCCTTCTGAGACTGAAATCAGTGGGAATTCAGTGGAATTCCTTGGGATTCAGTGCCTGGCATCCCTTTGGCACGTGGGATCTTCGTATTGACCTCTCGGAGCTGGCTGGTGGCTGCGAAGGAAGGTCCATCCCAAGGTAACCCAAACAATCCCCCTCTCCCTGGCCTGGGATGCATCCCAAGCTGTGTTTAATCATTCCCACCATCCAGCAGGCAGGATCAGCTGCCAGGACAAGGGCTGGCATCATCACCAGCACGGACAACTGCCCTGCTGATCCCCCCAGCCTGGGACTGGCACATCCCCGAGCCAGCTCTGCCATCTGCAACTTCAGCTGCCCCTGGCACTGAAAACAGGCTGGCAGTGTCAGGGGAGAGAGGCTGGGCACTGTTCCCTGCAGGAGAGAGGCCCTGTGGAGTGACAAACCCACGCATGGCATCGCCACCAGTGCCTTAAAATCCCTGGGATACGGGAATAGGGAAGGCCAGGCTGGGGAGTTTCTGCCCAGACCACACGTGTGCTGTATTTATGAAGAGAAGAAACAAAACCTAAATTGTCTCCATTTTATAAAAAAACCCCACCAAAACCCACCTGAATAACAGAGCTGTGTGGTCTGGCAGGGCCTCCCCGGGCTCTGCTTCGCTCCCTGCAGTGACAAACACAACCTGCTCCATCACTCACCTTCCCCTGCCCCGTCGGGAATTTCTGGGAGGAATCCTTTGGAGCGAGGGGGCGAAAGAAGCTCTGCCTTGGGAATCACAGAATGGTGGAATGGTGGGGATTGGAAGGGACCTTCAAGGTCAGGGAGTCCAACCCCCTGCCACAGGCAGGGACACCTTCCCCTGTCCCAGGTTGCTCCAGCCTGGGCTTGGACACCTCCAGGGATCCAGGGGCAGCCACAGTTTCTCTGGGCAACCTGAGCCACCCTCACAGCCAAGAATTCCTTCTGCAGCTGAGGAAAGAAATGTCCAGACTTGCTGGTGGTTTTGGCTCAGCATCTCTGAGGGTCACTGTCCCCTGGATCCACTCGGGTTTTTGGAGGGGAAAGAAAAGAAAAAGCCCCACTCTTGCTGCTTTGGGATTAGAATTTTCCATGGGTGCCCTCAGGTGAGGCCCTGGGGACTGAGAGTCTGTTAAAAAGCTCCTCATAACCGATGTGCCCCTGGAGAGAGGCCCTGGGAGGCGAGTGACACGCTCAGAGTGACGAGGGCAGGCTTTGTCTCCCCTCCGTCCCTTATCGCTCCCTCCACCGACACCTCACTCATCCCACCAGCAGATGGGAAGCAAGCAGAGCCTTGTGCCAGCACATCACCTCTCCCCCCGTGGCTTTTGGGTCCCTGCCAGCACAGCCCTGGCAATTCCCTCCTGGTTTTTTCCAAGCAGCTTTGGCTCCTGCACGTGCCTCCCGTCCCCTTGGCATCCCTGGACGGGGCAGAGCTCTGCAGCTTCACCCCAGGGAACGAGGCCAGGCTCAAAGCTCCTGCTCTGCCTCCTGCCAGGCTGTCTTTTCCCAGTCCTAAACCAGTTTCCCCAGCACTGGGTGCTGGGAGGATCCATCCACAGGCTCTGCCTGAGCTCCGGAGGGACAGCTTGGAAAAGGCCCTTCAGAATCAAGTGCAGCTTTATTTATAAAACTTCCCTTTCCACAAATACAACTCCGTGGTTATAAATATAATTCATGTTTATTTATACAAAGGCATATTTAGATGTAAAATATATATATTTACAAGTAAAACTTTACGGAGATAACTTTATTTATATAACTTTATTTACAAAACCCGGCGCTTTAATTAAAAAGCAGCTTTTGCAAGGGAGCTTTCAGTGATTCCTGCCCAGCTCTTTAAGCACCTGCCCAAAGCCTGGCTGGCTGTGGAAAAGGGAGTTAAATCCTTTGGGAAGGTCTGGGCACTGCCAGAAATCAGCTGCCTGGGCCAGCACTGGCTCTTCTATAAAGAAAAGCCTTTCAGGCCCAGATCTATCTGCTTTTATCTCTCTTGGATCTACTCCCTGGCACTCACTGCCAGGTGATTGATACTTCCCAAAAAAACAATTTGAGCTCAAGAGAAGGGCAGTTCTTTTTTGGTTTGGTTTTTTTTTTTTTTTTCAGTCCATTTCCAGACAAACAAATGACAGAGAGAGGAATCACAGAACACCCTTCAGAGCTGGAAGGGATCATCAAATCATCCACAGGTCTAATATTCCTCCTTTCATTCCATCTGTTAAATAATCCCTTAGGAAGGACATTTCCAGAGCTTCTGGCGGGGAAGGCCTCGAGAAAAACTGGAGCGAAAAACTGTGGCTGAAAGGAGCTCGTTTGAGTTACATCAAAAAAAAAGGCCAGAGAGGAAAGACTAAATAGAGAAACAAAGATCTCTGACGCTCATCATCACTCCCAGGAACTGATGATTCCTTGGAGACTCCCTGGGGCCAAGCAGGGCTCCCAGAGGGAGCAGATTGAGGGACCACTGTCATGTCTGGCTGGGTCAGAAAGTCTGGAATGTGCCCTAAAATAAATAATTCCCCCCAGGTATTTATTTTGTCTGGAGTCAGGTTGACTCCAGCTCCTTGCCTTGGGATTATCCAGGTTTCTGGGAGTCTTCCTTGATGGATTTTGGGGCTTGGAAGCTGCAGGGTTGGTCTCATTCCTCACCTGGAGAGCGGTCGGAGCTTGTGCTGACCGTGGGACGTTGGTGGTCGTTTCCAACACACAGGTGGAATCACAGGGGGGAAGGAATTCCAGAATTTATTAGTCCAACCATCCCTGTCCCTGTAAAAGTGAGTGGTGTCCAGGTCTGATTGATACAGGACGTGATGCTGAGCAAGGAGAGGATGTTTTGGGAGCAGCTCCTTGTGGGATGTCCAGCCCTTTGCAGCCCACAGGTGCTCCCAGCTTCCTGAGCAGGACTGATGGAAAGGGACCAAATTCTGAGCAAACTCGTGGTTTTCATACAAGTTTTCTTTGGCAGAAGGCAAAGAGTTGATATTTGGGTTAGATTGTTGCTGCCCTTTGAAAGGGAGAGGTTGGGAAGCAATTCCTGAGACGGGAATGCAACCAACTGCAGTTGGTGCATCATCAGAACCATGGAGAGTGTGAGGGGTCAGTGGGACAGCAGAGAACTCCTCCTCCTCCTCCTTCCAGACCTGCTTTCCATCAGAGGCAGAAAATCTTGAACCTTTTTTTTTTTTTTCTGGAGCTCTTTGGACATTTCCAAGTGAAATGGTGAGGAAAAGGAAAACTGATGATTCCGATCTCTTGTAACCTGAGACCAAGAGAAAACCCAAACAAACCTGTAAAAGAGAAAATAACCCTCAGCTCCTGGTGTGCTTTGAGATCCTGAGGGGAGGGGAAAAAATGGTCCCATAGAAGTTTCTGCAGTTCTTCTGGAGATGAAGCATCCAGATAATCAACTGCCGGAAGGGACAACTCTTCCCAGCCTCCTCCTGCTGGGAATTCCCAGCTTTCACAAGCCCATCCCGTGTGGATTCGGGGCTGATGGAGTCAAAGCAGGTCAGAGCCAAAGCTCCAGGCCAAGACACACAGTTTGGGAGGCTGGCTGAGCTGGTGCCTTTGCCCAGGGGTGCCGTGCATGGTTCTTCTCCAGGAGGGACGGGCAAGGAGGAGCTGAGGATCGACGCTGTTGTTTTTCCACGGCTCATTAACCTCTAATGAGCGACTTGCTGCCTTGCTGCTGGGAGGATGTTCTGTGCTGGCTCAGGAGAAGCTGGTTGACGTGTTTATTTGCTGGTTGGAAACCTCCTGGGGGTGTGTTTGGACCTGTCTCACCGGAGAGGAGGTTACAAAGCTGCTCCCAGGGAAGGAGGAAGGGACAAAGGGCTTTCCTCTCTCCGTTCCTGTGGATACAACCCCCACCTCTCCTTGCACAGGATTTATGCCCCCTGATCCTTGGTTTCTGCCAACTCACTGCATCCACATGGATGGGGAGCTGCAGGGAAAGGATGAGCTCCAAGGTCATCTTGCCACTCCTGTGCTGAGTGACAGGGCTCAGCAGGGCTGAATCCATTGCTGCCAAAAGCTCTGCTCTTCCCTCTTGGAATGGGAATTTTGGCCCCCAGAGAGGCTAATTCCATCCAGTCCTTGTCCTCAATCCCTTGTCCAGCACAAGGGGTGCACCCAAGGCATGGAATGATGCTTTGGGATGGAGATAATGCCCTGTGCAGGTCGCTGAGCCTTTGTGGGCACAGCCCAAGAAGACAGAGCTTGAAACAGGTTGTCTTGATAAATGGAAGAGACCAAGGACACATTCCCAGGGCAATCCTTGAGCTGCAGAGCTGCTCTGGGTCCCTGCAGAGCCCCCAGTGCTCCCCTGGCTCCTGTCCCCACGACATGGGTGGCACGTCCAGCCCCAGCAGACTGTGCTTTCCTGTCCTCAGATTATTCTTGGCAGCCTGCAGGTTCTTCATCACTGGCTCTCTGAGGGAGCTGAGAAAGATCAACACACACACACACTGTGTCATTCTTGTCTGGGAGGCAGGGAGGCCGTGCAGGGAGAGGGTGGGGTGGCAGGATGGAGAGGAGAGAGGGTGACCCAGGGAAAATGAAGCCTCCTGTCGGCCCTTCCTTGGGAAACATTTCCCCCAGGAGGGTTTGCTGAGGTTTGGAACAGCCCAGCTGTGTGCTGGGTGGTGGAGTCAGGGATTGTGAGAGACACAGAAGGGGTGGAAGGGCCCACAGCGGGGTCACCTGCTGTGGTTGTGCTGCTTTAGGGCTCCTGAGGATCTCAGCTGCCGAATTTTGGGGTGGGAGATGCAGCTGAACCGACACCTGAGACTCAAAGAGGGGCAAATATGATGTTTGTGCCGCAAGAAAGGGCCTGGAGCTGGTGCTGCAGCACCTGTGGAGCTGCTCAGATGAGCTGCTGCAGGTGGAGCTGCTCTTTCCTCCCCTCTTCCAGCCTGTCTGACCCTGCCCCGAGCAGACACACAGCCTGGGTTCTTGGCAGCATCGGGGCCACGAATGAAATCAGCCTTTCACCAACAGATCCCCCAATATTTCATGGCATAACGAGGTCCAGGGACACAGGGGTGGCCCTGCAGTTGCAGCTCCCAGCTCACAGGTGGCTAAGCAAACAGCAGTGATTCGGGGAGTGCCAAATGAGATCATGTCCAGCCCCGTTTCCAACACAGAATTTCTGTTCTGCACTGGCCTGACACAGAGGGGGAAAACAGTCCCACCTGTTCAGTGCCATTTTAGCAGAGAGCTGGGAATAATCAGTCCTCAGTCTGGGAGTTTGATGTTTTCAAGAACACACAGAGACAAGGGGTTTGGTCCTAAACACGAAACCAAGAAAACACCCCGTGCAGCCCAGTTAGAATCGCCCACAGCAGATTAAACCTGTGCTCAAGGTTTTATCTTCAGAGACAGTTTTCTCTTCAGAGCAGAACATCCACCATCAGTCAAGAGAAATGATCCCATGATATTCACCATTCCAGAGGACTGCAGCCACCAACCAGCCTGGGCAGAGCAGGTAGAAGTGCTGACACGGCTCTCCGAGCTGGAACTCGCTGTGTGGCCACGAAGACATGGAGGAAGCAGAAACTGGGGAATTGGGAGATGAAATGAGAAACAAATTTGCCTGGAGGCACGAGGTTTTGCAGCACATGAGGGAATGTGGTGGTGTTTACCCCCAGGGGGTGGTGGGAGGCCAGTTGGACGCAGAGTCCCGGCGTCAGGAGATGATGGAGAACCGAGCCCCGTCTGAGGGAGGCTTTGAAAGGGATAAACAGGAAAGCAAGCGTCAGAGAGGGAAGGAATTCGCCTTCAGATGGACGGCCTCCAAAGCCATCTGCTCACAGCCTAACCCTGAGCGTGATTTATGGGCTCCCTTGGGCTCAGCTGAAGCTCAGCTGGTGCCAAGAGCAGAGTCCAGGCCTGCCTGGCCCCAGGGGATGCTCGGTGCGGGAGCCAAGCTCATGGGGGAGAGGACAAGCCCAGCAGAGCTGCTGACTTTGCCAGCTGTGGATCTGTGTCTGCCCTGGGAGGAACCCCCCCCACTTCAGTCCCAAGGGGGGTTAAACCTGGTGGCTTTCAGCAGGTTAGGAGCAAATTGAGCTTGAAACCCAACGAGCACACAAAGGCTGCTTCCCTCCATCACTGGGAGCTTAAAACCACATTAAAGGTTTAAAAAATGCTGTTTTCTTGGGCTGTTTGTAGGGGAAATTGGGGCACTAGAGATAATTCCTTCACCCTCTGTAAGGGATGTCCAAGTTCTGGGAATTTCTCCCCCATACGTGGCTCAGCAGTAAAAAACCAACTGCTGTTCACCTTCTGCTGGTACTTGGGGACATTCCTTGCAAGGAAACGTGGCAGAATAGGGAGATATTGGGAATTCAGAGTTGTCAGAACAATATTTCCACCTTCTTTTTTCCCCTCAGTGCTAATTCCCACAGATTTATCCCCGATGGGGACACGGGAGTTTGTAGGAAAAACTGGCTAAGAGGGAAAGCTCTGCAGTGACCTGGCATGCAGTGAATAAGAAAAGGGATCATATTTCTATGGATTGATCCTGATTCACCCACAAAACTGTGGCAGCCAACAAGGAATTCCTGCTTCAAAACAAGGAGCAGAAAGGGGAAAAAAGGTCCAGCAAAGACTAAGAGGTGAAATCAGAATATACAACTATACAGGTTAGATTGTGAGTGCTCTGCTTGGAGAAATGGAGACATGGAAAGCCTGTAAAATCCCAGAAAGCAGGGAAGAGGAAGAAAACGGCCCCAAATGCTGTGCAGACCCCAGCACAGCCCATTCCCCTGCCCTGTCATGCGTTGACAGGAAGGTTTCAGGGACGGAGCCAACACCCTCGGAGAGCAGAGTGGGAGCAGCACGAAAGCCTGGCTCTGCCCTGAGTGAATCAAGATGAGATTCATTCCAGGAAATTTGCTTTCATTCACTGGAGAATTTAATTAGCCATGGAAGGAACTCTGATTATGCTGGAGAAGAAAGTTTTGGGCCACTTGGTGACCGAGAGCCAGGGGTTTCCTCCTGTTTCCAAAGTAAACGCTGGAGGCCTGGGCAGTTTTTAGATCAGCTGGGTTACAGTGGAAATAATAACAATGGATAGAGTGGAATCAGGGTTTTAAATAAATAAATAAATAAATAACTAGGCAGCAACCTCTCCCAGGAGTTTGGTGCCTTCATCTCCTGGCAGGACAATGTTTGGTGGTCCCACTGCAACTTCCCCGTGCTTGAGAGAAACTGTGCTTGGATTGTGCACCAGGGATTCCCTTGGGACAATTCCTTGGGAATGCAGGTCAAACTTTCACTTCCTTCCTCCTCCTGTCTGAAAACAGCTATTCTTTGGCTGGGAAACTGGCCAGACCCCACAGAGCAGTGGAGATTGAGGATGCTACACGTGGAAATGCTTAATGAGAATCTTATTCATGAGATTAGAATTTAAAGAGAAAAAAAAAAAATCCAAGTTTAGGTGCCTCATTTGCTTTCCTGGCCTCACAATGGACTTGTCTCGTTCCTACAACCCTTCAAAAATCAAGGCTTGGGACCTTTCAAAAATCAAGGCTTGGGACCCTAATATTTTATTCATTTCATTAATAATATATTCAAGGCTCAGGACAAGGCACTTCCCTTTCCAAAGCCTGCAGCTGAGGCAGGAGAAACCCTCCCTGGCCTTCCAGATGTGCCCCTGAGCCTTAATGAGGCTTGATTAATGTTACCAAAGCACTTGGAGATCTGTGAGGGGATAAGAAGCTTCCCAAACGCCAGACAGGGCTCTTTCCAGCTGGCTTGGGTCTCCATCCCTGTGAGAGCACACAGATGGCATTTCCCTCGGTGACATCCTCGGATTTTGGCTCCAAGGGGAGCTCTTGGCTGGGCAGTTGTGTAAGACAAACATCCCGAGGGCTGGTGACCATCTGGAGGGCTCTGATGAGTGGCAACATCTGCCTTTTGGGCTCTGCACACCAGATGGCAGAAAACAGCGTGGAAAACCGGCCAGGAGAGCCAGGAGATCCAGGCTGGGAGGAGTTACAGCAGGATTTCAGAGTAATTTGCATGGCACAAGGGCCTGTGAGAGGCTGTAACGTCACCCAAGGTGAAGAGATTTATTCCAGGAGGGATGGGAACTAACCTAGGGGAGACATGGAATAATCTGGAAAATAACCACGGAAAACTAACCCCAAACTCTGGCTCTCACTCCAGAGCAGCAGTTCCTGCTCAGTTCAGTGACCTCCCTTTGGTTCTCCACAACCTTGGGGGGAGCTCTGAAACAACAGCCCTGGCTTGTCCAGTCTGAGCCTGAAATCAAATCCCATTTAGCCCCTTGGAGCCAATTTAATCCTCACCCTCCCTCTCTGAGCAGCCCTACCTGCTGGGGGCTCATGAAGGGATGTCTCTGCAAACAAGAACTGTTGTTGCCTGGCCAGATTGAAACCTCTGGATTTGTTACTCCCTCACATCTGACCCAGAGCCAACCTGGTCCCAACTAAAACGCACCAGTGCCCTCCTAGGGGAGAACTGGGCACTGCTGGGGGAACCCCCTGCAAGGATTTTGGGGGGGTTTCTTTTCACAGCATGACCTTTTGCTCAGTGCTCAAATCCCCTGCCACATATATTTCTTATATCCCCTTTATTATCAAATTCTCATACCCCCTTTCTTAGCAAATTATTTCTGGTACTCCCTTTGTTAGCACATCATCTCTTATCAAAGATCTCCCCCTGGGCTGGGCACTCCCATCCTTGCACACTCAATTTTGGCCCGTGGAGTGAGCAAATGGCTCTTGTTTTGCTCCTGCCTGTGAAATCCCTCCTTTTTCCAGGGGGTCGAGCCCATGGAGCTCAGTGGCACCATCCTGGTGGTGCAGCCTGACCTGGGATGCAATTCCCTGCTCCCCCCGAAGAATGTGCCGGCCCTCTGTGGGTTGGGCTGGGATTTGAACGTGGCTGGAACGTTGTCTGTGTTGGTTTAGTTTTCTAATAACATATTTCACCGAGCTGAGCAGCCAGACTGGAGCCAGAGCCCCGAGCAGCAGTTGGCATGAAAAACTCCACTGTGTCTCTGACACTGGGGTCTTTTATAAGCCAGGGGATGATGGTTTCAGCAGCAGGGCAATTGCAACCAGGGATTAAATATCCCAATTAGTGCAATTCACAGTTATTGACAACGCTGTTTTCTTGCCAACATTCCCCAAGGACAAGAAACTGCTCTGTGTGGACCCGAAGGAAGAGGAGGGAGATGCTGCAGGGTTTGTTATCTGGATTTCCAGAGGTGCTGTGAGGTGAAAGAGGCTTCACAGCCCGAATCCCCCAGCTCAGAGGGGTGTCTGTGGAGAGCAGCCTTTGTGCAAATGGTATTTTTGGACTTTTTTCCTTCTGCATTCCCACCAGCCTTGTGGAAACGAGAGAAGGAAAGCTCTGAAAGGGAGTCTTCAAGGTCACAAAAAGCCCAAGGGAAAGCACAACAATATTAAAACGTTTGCTCCAGCTCAGGATGTAAATCCAGGGGCATTTTTGGGCTCCAGCCCTGGCCAAACCTGTGCCACCACAGGATCACTGAGGTTGGAAAAGCCCTCTAAGGTCACCAAGTCCAACCATGAACCACCTGGGCACTGCCATGTCCACCCCTAAACCATCAACAGACCCCTAAAACATTAAAATGCTGTTTGCCCAAGCTCATTCCATCAGATTGTTCTAGATTTGCCCAGAAAAAAAAAACAAACAAAAACAAACAACAGAACAAAAAAGGGGGAAATTTTCTTCCCATTCCCTTCCCTCTCCCCTGGATCACTCACGAACAAGGGCAGGATCCCCCAAGCTCCCACTGCTGGTGCCACGCAGGGTGACTCCCAAAGTTCAATAGTTACTAAATGATCATTTATCTCCACTTCTCTCTTTATTTTTTTAATCTTCTTTAGCTCCAGTTTCTTGCCAGAGAGGGGAACAGAGCAGCTGTGGGAAGATGTTGGATTTAAAGAGCTAAAATACAACAGCAAAAAACCCCAACCAATATAACTGTCTTTTAACTAACCCTGTGTTTCTGATCCAGTTGTTTATGAGTGGCTGTTCCAGCCCATTTCACTGACAAAAGCCCAGGGAAAGGAGTGTTTGATGTCTGGGAAGCAATGGGAAGCCCACAGGCCTCCCGTGGGAGGGGAAGTGGCGGAATAAACACCCTGATTGCACGGCAGGGGCTGAGGGGGAAATCAGGGAATCACAGGTTGTTTTCAGGCAGGGGAAGAAAGAGAGAACACATTTGGGATGAGTCAAGGAGGGAGGACGTGGAGATGCTTAGAATCATGGAATATCCCATTTGGAAACACAAGGATCACCCAGGGCAGCTCCTGGCCCTGCCCAGGACACCCCAACAATCCCACCCTGTCCCTGAGAGCGTTGTCCAAATGCTCCTGGAGCTCTGGCAGCCTTTTCCCAATATCCACAGACCTCCTTAGCACAGGTTCTGGGAGTGTAGGGTGAGTCCTCTGGTGATGGGAGCCCCATTTAGTGCCTGAACTGAGCAGGAGCAGCTCCCTTTGGCTCCCAGAGCTCATGGAACAACTGTCCTGGCACTTTCCCCCTGCAGGGACAGGCCCTTCCAAGGGTCAGTGACATTGCTGAGGCTGCATTTCCCTTGGCTCTGCATCATCCCGCTCCCAGCTGCTGCAAGCTCAGCCCCTGGCCATTCCCAATCCGGGAATCTCTGCACAGCCACTTCCAACCTGCCCCTGGGCTCGTGCCTGTTCTCCTGCCTGGGGTCCTTCAAAACCCACGGAGCAACGGTGGAAGGGGAATGCCGTGGGAGGGGAGGAAACGAGGGCCTTTGATCTCTCTCTCTTTTCATCTGGAAGGCATCGAGAGCCAAATGTTTTTGGATAAACAAGCTGTCAGAGGTAGGGAGCGAGCGGATCCACGTGGATTGGGTGGGGTGCTCCCCGCTGGAGCCAGCGTGGCACCGATGGGAGGCAGGGATGGGATGATTCCCAAGCATTCCCCTGCCTGCTGATGTAACTCCCGGCTGGGGCTGATCCCTGCACGTGCCAGGGACGAGTGCAGGCAGCCCTGCTGTCAATCCCGGGATAATTCACCTCTGCAGGTGCCTGGTCCAACCTGCTGCTCCCAGTGGGGTCAGCAGGTTCCTCGGGGTTGGAAAACTGGGGACTGCACAACCTCTCTGGTCAGGCTGATCCAACAACTGACTTCTCGTTGGGAAAAAACACCTTTTAATCCTGTTTCAACCCCTCTCCTGTCAATGTGTCCATCGCCCCCTGTCCTCCTGCCATGGCCCACCGTGGCTCTGTGTCCTTCCCAACCTCTCACAGCTTGGTATTAATCCCCCCCCTCAAAATTTCTTATCCAGGCTTATCTTCACCTTCAAACCCAGGTGAGGTTTGAAACCCCAGCCAGGGAGGGAGTCACTGAATTTCCCACTTCCAGAGGTTCCTCCAGCACGGCTCTGCTGGGGCCTTTTTTCCCGAAGGAAACGGAGCAGGGAGCTGCTGCTGGGACACTCTAAGGAGGGGAAAGTTCCTCTTGGCACTGCTGGAATTAAAGGCAAGCTCATTTTATCTCTTCACATTCCTCATTTTCATCTCAGCCATCTCTAATGACCCCAGTGCTCGGGACAACTGGGCCGGGACATCCTGATTCCAGCCGGTTGGAATATTGCTGTGCCTCCTTGCAGGAGGAGATCACCTGGGAGGCTGCAGCTCCTGATGCCCAGTTTCATTTGTCTCAGGTTGTAGGATTTATTTGGGTGACTCCAGCCCTGCTGTCTGAGCCCGGCTGAAAATAGTAACCGAGTCTGATCTTATCTGCAGGCCCTGGAGCCCTCAATTATCTCCTCCCGGGACTATCTGCTACTCCTAAGAAATTAGATCTTGCTTCTTGTTTTCTTACCCCTCTCCCTGTCCTCAGAAACCTTCCAGCTCCGGCCTTGGCTTTGGTGGAGCTTTTCAGGAGCCAGATTGGGCTTTTACAAAGAGTAAGATAAATCAGGCGCTTCCCTAAATCCAGCCACGGATCCCAAAGCCCTCGAGAGCTTGGTTTTCCCAGCGCTGACGTCGTTATCCCTGCCCTGAGGGAGAAACTGAGGCGTGGAGTGGTTATTATTTCATTTTAAGGGCTGTTTCCACCCGATTCTGTGGGAATAATGGATGCTCAGCACATTAAGGGCTCGGGGCTCATGGTTTGGGAGGTCTCCCCGTGGCTGTGCACCAACCTGTGGGAGCCACAGTCCCTGGAAGTGTCCAAAAACCACGTGGATGCGACAGGGTTTAGTGGTGAGCTGGGTTAAGGGTTGGAGTCGGGATCTTGGAAGGCTTTTCCAGCCTTTCCAGCGATTCCATGGTTGTAGGAAGGAGCTGAGGGAGTCACCACCCTGCAGGACTGTGCTAGGAGGCAAGTCAGAGAGGACAAAACCCCACTGAACACCATCTAGCCAGGAATCCCTATGGAAGCAGGGGTTGGGAATGGTAAGGAAAGCCAGAACAGGTGTTAACTTTTCCAAGTTTTTGGGCTCAGCACCTCATATTTGGGAAAACCCCCAAATGATGAAGGCTGATGATTGTTCTTTGCTGCCAAACTCAGCAAGATTTGCTTTGGGGAGGGACTTGGAGAGAAACCACTTGGAGGGACTGTGAGAGATGAGCTGAGAAGACCCCAAAATTAATCTAAGTCTGGGTCAATTCTGGCCTCCTTGAGCCCCAAATCCAGGCCTGGAGCTCAGGGCTGGCTTTTCAGCCCATAGGACGCTCCCTAAATTCCAGCATTTCAGGTGAATCTTTTCATTAAAGGAAAAAAAGGGATCTTTTCATTCAGGAACAAATCACCTGAGAAACTCCTGGAGTCCATTTGAATATGAATTGAATTCATGTTTTAATAGAAATGAGTAGGCTTTATTTTATATCTATTTTCATATAAATGACCAGGTTTCCTTTCTCCACATTCTTTCATCAGCCCCAGAGCTCAAGCAGGAGTCAGACACAGATTTTTTGGGAATTCCAAATCCTTTGGAGATTTCAGGGCAAGGTTTCCCTTCAAGTGTATTTTCAGCTGATGAAAAATCTTGATTAAAGGGAAGGGGTGGTTGGGTTATTTGGTTACCAAAGTCTTGGCTCCATCCTTGATAATTCCATTTTTGAACTGGAAAACTCTTTTCCCTTTGTCCCCAGTCACTCTGTGTTAAAACAGCAGATATTTGTTAGAGAACAAAGCCAGATTTGACTCCTAAACAGCTGGGTTTGGACACTTTTGATGCCTTCACATGCTATAAAAGGCAGGGAGTGACATCTAGTGACCAGATTTTATAATTCTATTCTGGAGTTGTGTTATGGAAAACGAGGCTTTTACACTCTCTTTATTCTACTTATGTTATTCAATTTATTTTACTTATTAATTTCATTCATTCTACT
Source organism: Lophotriccus pileatus (assembly GCA_035583135.1). Lineage (NCBI taxonomy): Eukaryota > Metazoa > Chordata > Aves > Passeriformes > Tyrannidae > Lophotriccus > Lophotriccus pileatus. Next base: position 5,424,963 of record JAWWES010000055.1, read on the forward strand.
TATTGTATTTTATTCAATTTTATTCAATTTTATTTTCTTCTACTTATCCTATTTATTTTATCCATTCCATTTATTCCATTGACTTTATTTTATTCATTCCATTTATCCCATTGATTTTATTTTATTCATTCCATTTATCCCATTGCTTTCACTTATTCCATTGATTTGGAATATCTGGTGCTGTGACCCAGCCCTTGCTTTGCTTCTCTTGCTCTGCAGGGGCTTGTTTTGGGGTTAAACCCCCCAAAATTGGTGCAAAACCAGCTTGAGGGCTGATCTTTCCAGACTTAAGGGCTGATAATTAACTGTAATTTATAATCTGTGAGGATCTGGATGTCACAAAACCGTTAAAACAAGGTTTAATAATAGATTTGAGAAGGGTTTGACACAAGGGGAGGGTTCACTGGTGCCCCAGAGGGTGAAAATCTGCCGGATTGATGTTTTTTGGCCCATTTTTGGTTGCGAGGGAGAAGTTGGGATCCCTGCTTTTCTATTTCCTGGAGAATTCACTGCCTGGTTTTCACTGTCAAACTGAACCAGCAATTAATCCTCTATTTTTTTTTAATTAGCTCTGTATCTTTATTATCTCTTAATTCTATTTTTAAGCCATTTTCTCGATCACTGCCATAAATCTCGGGGGTTGTTTGACCTGGGCAGCCTGTTCTGAATTATCTCCCTCGATTTCCTTGGAGGAGTTTGGAGCAAAGTTCTGAGCAATTCCTGCGTGCCAGGGACAATAATTTAGGAGAATTAATAATTTCATGGGACCACACACATTTTGAAAAGGACAAACCCCCTAGGCTGGTGCTGTTGAAAGCACTTGAAATGATTTGAGATGTTACAGTGCAAATATTTTCAATTCTCTGCCAGAGCCTTCCTAAAGACACAAACCAGAACCAACCCCGTGTTTATTAATGTTTAATTCTTTTAGGTATTTTTTAAGAGTCAAGTTTTTAAGTCTAAAAACCCCCCATTTTTCTGGTAAAAATGCAGAATTAGGATGGGCAGGTTCAGTGTTTCGTGACCTGTGTGAGTCACTTTTATTTCTGTTTATTTTCTCCCACACCCCAACCACCTCTCCAGCAAAAAAAAGGGTTAAATGTTCCAATACAGCAATGTTTTAAGCTGGGTTTGTTGGTATTTTTTAATCTTGGCCTGGCTATAGGAATTCTTGGAAGCCTGAGAGGGTTTGAAATGATGAATTTCGTTTATTTAGCAGGGCAATGGATGTTTTTGAGCTGCTTGTTTGAACACAAGTTAGTCACGTTACACCCAACTTAATCACTGGGAATTAAACCTGACTTTCCAGGATGATTTTTCCTTTCCATACTGAGGTAATATTTTAAAAGGCCAAGTTTTGGAGGGAAAGGATTGAAAAGGAGCAGAAACATTGTTTAAATAAATAAAAAGCCCAACTTATCACCGACCTATTTCCACTAAGAGCTACAAAAAAAACCCAGGTGAATCTGTTCCTGGATAATTTTATTTTCCCACCAAACCTTCCCACTCTCCCAGAGCTGCCTTTTTAAGGAGCAAAAAAACCCATTTATTTCTCAGCAGCATTGAAATGAAACCCTCTGGAATCAACTTTGACTCCCAAGAGATCAAATCCTGGTTTTCAAGTACAAAAACATTCCATCCACGACACAAGAGGTGATGTCAGGAAATATGGAACCAAATCCTGAGAAGGAGCTTTAATTCTAGGGTGAAATATTCAATTTATTGTTGTTCCAAAAGTGCTTCACGTTTGGCTTGAGGCAAAATGGGCCCAAGGAGGAATTTTGGACGGAAAGTTGGAAAGTTTGAAACCTTTAGAGACTCAGTCCTGAACACAGAGGTGTTTCTGGGTGGCTCAAAATGACCTTAAGAGGTCTGTCACACACAAATCCTTTCAGCTGAAATAGAAATATGGTCTAGTTAGTGGGTTTTTTCCTGTTATTCTCCACACAGGGGGGATCATAAAACCATCACAGAACCATTCAGGGTGGAAAAGACCTCTCAGGTCATCAAGTGTTTCAGAGCAATCACCATAATTTCGGAGTCTTTGTCCATATATTGTTTTCCAGGCTCAGAGCTCAGCTGGAGATCCAACATTTCTCCATCTCTTAGCAATGAAAAATCCCTTTTTAATTTCTTCTTTTTCTGGAGAGTCAAAGCAACAACGTAAACACTTTCCACGGGCCCAGTTGTGGATGGAAGTGGATAAACAGTCCATTCTGAAGAGCTGGGAAAACGGGAATCTGCAGTTCTGCCCCAGCACTTGGAATAATGGCTTGGACACTACAAAATTCCATGGATGTCACAGTACCTCCTGAAGTTTAAAATGCCATTTAAGGAGCTTATTTTTCCTGTATACAGAATACATTTCCAGTAATTATAAATAAATACATTACAGGCATTTCATCACAGATATACACACACAACACTATGGCAAACGGACACTTTTTAAAAAAAAAAAGTTAAAACCCAGTTAAATTTGCTCTAATCTTGTTAAATTCCTGGTTTGGAGCAGGATACCTTGGGAAAAGCACATTGCCTGGCAGTACCTAAGCATGCATTAGGATGGCCACATGCTAAAATAACTCAGTTTTGCCTTAATTTCACTTTGTTTCTGGAGGAAGATTCGCTCAGATTTTCAAAAGAGAGCATAATCATCTGCAAACACTTTTCTTCATCCTCCATAAATTAATCAAAATGGGAATAACAACCAAAAAAAAATATAAGCCAACACTTGATTCCTTTGGTATGAATTGCTAATTTTGTTGTGAAGCAAAAATCCAGATATTGGCACCTTTTTTGTTTGTTTGGGGGGGTTTTGTGTGTTTTGTGGTGGGAACAGACCTGGGAAGGGTGTGAAAGTGCAGAGTGCAACAAACAGTAAAACTGGTCCTTAAGGATGTCCCTCAGCAAAAGGACACTTCAAAGGGAAGGAAATGTAACATTTTCACACAGAAAAGCAAAAACTCTGCCTGCACTGAAAGAGCTGCAGCTGATGGGGCTTACTGGGAGTTTGGCAGCTCTGGAAAAAAAATCCTTGTGGGTGTTATATATTTTATATTTATATATATGTTCTAGTGTTTGAATTCCAGGCTCACCTAAAGGGCTGGAGATGAATAATGAACAAGGTGGAATTGTTTGTCTGCCCAGCACTGACTGTTAAAACCTGCATCTGGTGCTCTTCAGTGTAGCCAGGACTCAGGGACATAATCACATTTATGTGTCACTTGAGCAATTAGTTCAGACCTCCTGTAAAATTAGTTTGAGTCCCTTCACAAGGTGCTTGTTGGAGAGAAGGAGGGAATTCACCCAGTCCAGCTTTGGGCATCTAAATGTGACTCTTTACCCTGCAGTTTGAACTTCCACTGCTCATGCAGATGAGAACTAATCCAGAGCAAGACAAATCTGAGCTCTGCAGTGTCTGGCAGCAGCCAGGGAGATATTCACTGCTGGAAGGGAAACGTTTCCTCACACACAGTGTTTGGAGGGTAAGCTGAGAACCAACACCTGAAGGCCTTGCCCTCCAAAAGAAGGGAATATATTCTCTACCTGCCCAATACCAAACTCACCCACCTTTCTAAACGCTCTGGAGCTGCCAGGTTTAAAACTGAGAATAATTTATGTACATGGTGTCTTTAAAACAGCAAAGAGCTCGGAGACAAGTTACACAGAAGGTCTAATAACTCCATTCCTTGCCAAGAACGCTCTCCCTCCCCCAGCTCAGGTATCCCAGGGCGAACTGGTCCCTTTTCCTGCCCCTGACAATACCCAGCCCTGTTCCCTCTGGCACAACAGCAGCTGATTTGCAGCTCCTTTACTCTTCCCAAACTGACACTTCTTCCTTGTCAGGAAACAGCAGCAGGCTCTGTTTTCACAACCTTATCAACAGTACAAAAGCCTGTCACGACCTTTAGCAAATAAATCTTGGGAAAACCTCCCAGAAGCTTTTCTCTCCCCGTTGTTTTCTGTACTATCCATGTTCTGCAACCCATTATTTGCCTCCAATCCTGTCACAGGAGCCTTTCTGTCACCTGTTTCTGCGTTTCCTTTTAAGCATCTCTACCTCGTGCCACGTCAGCAGCTCTCTCGGGGAGTTTCAGGGTTTCGTTGACATAAGGAGCCGTGCAAAATCTTTTTTTTTTGTTTCATTTTAGAGTAATTTGTAACCCCTGGTTACTGTGATTCTCCCCAGGTAACAGTAACCAAGCTGCGAGTCCATCACCACCCTTCCCTCAGGCTCTCAGGGGATGCCATCCTTCCTCTGGCAGCACTGCGAGGGGGGCACCCCCCAGTCGTACATGTAGGAGAGCCTGAGCTTAACCTCCTCCTTACAGAGCTTGCCTTCCTTAGCCAGGGTCTGGTGCTTCTCCAGCATGTCCTCGATGCTCTGCTTGTGAGTCACTATGTACTTATTGTTGCAGCCCCGCGACTTGTACTCGGTGTCGAAGCGGGGGTCGTGCACCCTCTTCACGTCGATGGGCGCCAGCCAGACCCCCAGGGACACGTCCTCGCTCTGCCACATGTTCAGGTAGTCCCTGCTGAGCCGCAGGTACCGCACCAGGTCGGCGGAGATGACATACCCCCCGCCCAGCGCGTAGGGCAGGTAATAGTCACACAGCACCCAGGCGCTCTCCTTCCACTTCCCCCCCGACTTCACCCGGCCCCGGCCCGAGAAGAAGCCCCAGTAGAGCCGCCGCGGCTCCTTGGCTTTGAGCTCCTCCACCAGCACATCCAGGCGCACGAAGGTGTCGTCGTCAGCCTTGAGGGCGAACTGGAAGTCCAGGTGCAGGTCGAGCCACACGTAGGTGGCCAGCACCTTGGCGGTGAGGTTCTCGTAGGAGTCGCGCAGCTCCGGCAGCAGCAGCAGGTCGCGGTGCCGGCTCTGCTCCAGCTCCAGGCTCCGCAGCTCCTCCTGCCCCAGCCCGGCCGTGCCCACCACGAAGCGGCTCCACACGCGGCCGCGCTGGGAGCGCCCCGCCGCCGCCATCCAGGTGCTGCGGATGATGCTGCGCCGCTCGCTGTACTTGGGGCCGCTCATCACCACCACGGCCACCAGGGCGCTGCCCTCGGCGCGGGGGGCGGCGGCGGCGCGGCCCGGCTGGCTGTGGGGCAGCGCGGCGGGGGGCGCGGGCAGCGGGCGCAGCCCCTCGGAGGTGCACTTGGCGAGGTAGAGCAGCACGGCGGCGCACAGGGACAGCCCGCCGAGCCCCAGCGCCGTGCGGTGCCGGCCCAGCCGCCGCAGCGCCTTCATGGCCGCCGCGGCCCCCTCACGGAGCGCGGCCACGCCCACGCGGTTTAGGCGGGAACGTGAGTGTGAGTGGGGGGGTTGTACGGCCACCGCGAGGGGACAATATTCCTCGGGGGGATGCTGCTCCTGCGTGCGCTTCGGCGAAACGATTCCCAGGGCACCCGGCGCGCTGCGACCGCGCGATAACAAAGCACGCCTGGTTTCTAAAACTCACCAGTCGAAGCTTAAGGGAGGTTTCTTTGGAAAGACGGGTTTTTGGGCGGCGCTGCCCCCCCTTCTGAGGGGGAGGTGGCTCCTGCCCTCACCCAATATGGCGGCTGCCCTCACCCAAGATGGCCGCCGCTGCCTCACGTTCCGCCGTGACGCGATTCCGCCATCTTCCTTCCTCCTTCTTCTCCTCTTCCTCCTCCTCCTCCGCCTCCCTCACAGCGCCCGGGGGGCCGTGAGGGGCCGTGAGGGGCCGTGAGGGGCCGTGAGGGGCCGTGAGGGGCCGTGAGGGGCCGTGAGGGGCCG
>JAWWES010000055.1:5430820-5490876 GCA_035583135.1 Lophotriccus pileatus
AAACTTTTCTAGTAGAAGTTGTATTCTGCAAATTATACCCATAATATTACAGATTCATTTTCCCTCTCCTTTATCATAAAGCAAACCAGTGTCTTCCCATGCAAATATTTGTAAAGCAAGCAAAGGTAGGAGGTGAAAAAAAACCCAAACCATAAATATTCATCATTCTTAATGAAACCTTTATTTCTGCCTGTTTAGTCGAAGGGAAATTTATCAAACAGGATAATTATACGAATTACAGCTAATGAGGTTTAAATGTTGCTCTGCAAACATTCTCCATACCTTAGACCTGAGGAGAGAGGGGGGGGTGGGGAGGGGGAAAGGGGTGGGGAAAAAAATCACTCTTGCTGCGAGTCCAAAGATTAAATGAGAGCTTTATAAACATACCTAAAAGTGTATTAAATCTTTAATGCTTCCGGTAATATATAGCTTTAATTACTACTCCCTTGAAAAAAAAGAGAATTCTCTGTGATGTATCGACTTCCATTTGGAGGTTTATTAAAAAGTAAATTGCATTCTGCTTCGGTCGGATTTTTCATTTGGCTTGATAAGCACAAAAAGAATCGATGGCAGCAAAAGGAGTCTCGAGGAGCTCAAGGCATTGCACAGGTGTCCCAGAAATAAGAAGGGCTGGGCGTGGATCGGGGGGCTGGGAAAACAACGGGAACGTGGGCTTCGCAGCACCAAGGGCTGGCTCATTCCTGCAGAAAAATTCCAGCACGGGAAGCCACAAGGAAAACAGCAACAGGATTTCCTGCCTGGAGGCTCCTGGCCAGCCCCGAATTTGGGGAATTCGGTGGCACTTCCAGGACCGGGAGCTTTGTGCCATTTATCAAACCCTCCCCCGGGGGGGTGGTTCGTGCTTTCCGTTCCTCGGCGAGCTTTGTGAAGCTCTCTCTCATATCCAGGAAATTCACAGCCTAATTCCAAAGGCATGCGGGGAACAAGGAGCTGCAGAGAGAACAAGAAGCCTGGCGGGGTTTTTTTTTTATTGCTTTTCTGCAAGTCAGTCATTACCACGGAGTTCGAGAAGAGCCCGGCTCAGATCCCTATCTCCATTAAAGCTCAGAGCAATTTGCTCTCGAGTTATTGTCCCGGCTCAAAGCTGAACAGAAATCCTCCAGAAAAAAGCCATTACCTCTTCTCCAAACCCTCGCTTTTGCATTCCCAGCCTGCCACCAGTTCAGCTTTCAGCAGAAATCATCCACTGCGGGCTTTCAAATTCAGAGTTTGATTGAAATTAGTTCAGCTTCTGGCAAGAGAGGCTTATAGGAAATAACCTGAAAGCCAAGTTTAGCTTCCCAATACACGAAGCAGAGAGGAAATGCTCTTTGAAGGATCAGCCATGACAACTTTGTGCTCTTTTCCACAAGGCTTTGCCGAGTGACAGAACTTCCAGAAAACCAAAGGCACCTCCAGCTTCCCTCCTGCAGCTCCCAGCCTGTCACAGAAGAGGTGAATGGACATCAAAAGTGGAATTACAGCTCACTGTCTTCAAGTTAATTCTCCCAGAGCTTGATTAGCACTGTCCTGTCTTCAGTTCATGAAGAAAAAGGCACAAAATAAAGATGAAAAAAAAAAAAGCCTTCCTAGCCCTGGGAATTCCCCCCTTCTCTTTTATTTGCCATGTATTAAACCTGTCATTCCATGTTTTTTGGGTCCATAAGCAACACATCATTTCCGTATTTAAATATTCCACCAGTATTTATACGCTCATTTGTTCACAGTAAATACAAATAAATAAGTAAAATAAACAAGATAAATTAGATATTCTGTGAGTCTTTGAATGTTGATAAAGATTCTACCAGGAAAAATAAACAACTAGACCCAGGGAAAAGCCTGACCAAGAATATGGCAGTTCCATATAACACAATAAAATAATTAAGGAATTCATCTCCCAGTTCATGGAAAGGTGTGTTTAACCCTTCAGAGGACGAAGCCAAAGCTTCATCCTGGTGTCATTTGCAGCATTTTGCTCAGGAACTGAGGATGGGATGGGTGAGGGGGAAGGAATGTTCTAATGATGGCTCTGCCAAGCTCTGGGGATGGATCCCTCAGGGGATCCAGAGGGGATCCTGTGTGGGGGGGGAAGGCACTGGCACCTCGTGGAGCTTCTGCCAGCAGCTATTTCCATCCTAATGGTGCCCCAATCCATGTTGGGTGCTAGGAACTGAGATCCCTAAACCCTTCTGCTCCTCCTGTCCCACCAGGGTTATTCCTTGGGAGAAGGGAGGTGGAGGGGGGGTGTTTATCCAGGGCTGGGAAGCTGTGAGGTGCCTCCCTGCACACACAGGACGTGAGCAGAGGGACCAGCAATTTCCCAGACACCCACTCATGGCCCTGCAATCCCGGCTGCACAATCCTGGCATGTGGCACTTGCCGGAGGCCGCCCCCGGCTCAAGGTGACACCTGGAGGGCAGGAGGAGTTCCAGCTGCTCCTGAGAAACAAAAACCTTGCTGTAAACCCCGTGTGAAAACCCAAGTGGGGCTGAAACGAGCTGTATTTTTGCTTCCTGGGGGTGGGGGTGGGATCCAGTACTCCAAGTGCTCCACGCCAACAGGAATTCCCCAAAGGAACGCTTGGAGCATCCCTGTGTGCAGCAGGCTGGGTGAATTCTTGGTGCACCTCTCAAACCTGCAGAGCAGGAGACACATGCTTTGTTTTCTGCTTCCTTTTTTTGGTCCCTGCTGTCACAGCTCACTGAGCTGTTCCTACATCTGTTCCTGGTCTCTGTCTCCCCGGTGTCAGCTTGGATCAAAAGCCCTTTCAGAACACAGAGACCTGTCCCCTCCTGACACCTGCAGCGCTGCCAAGATTTATTTCCCCGGTGAAAACTGTGGCAAACCTGACTTAGGCTTGTTCCCAGGTCAGGAGGCACAAGGTGTGGGAAAGAGAGGTCCTCAGGAAAAGCTTGTTCCTCAAAACAAAAAAACCCCAACCAACATTTTATGTTATAATATTGATCCTTAGCAAGAGGGGGCCAGAAGGATTAGAGGAGCTTGATTATTTATTCCGTGTTGGTGGTACAGATATTTAAGCTGGCACTTAGGAGAAGCAAATTGGTGCCCAAATGTAGCTGTTAATGTCACACCCACTGCTAAAACACTTCACTGTCTGCATCAGGTGCATTAAAAATACATCAGAGTCTCCCCAGAGGAGCTCATCTCTCGCTTTGTGCTCTGATCAGTGAGGACGATATTTACCTGAGGACTAACTAAATCCAGGTGTTGACCTTTCTCCCCTTCCAGGGGGGTGTTGCCTGGGTGATTCCAGCTCCAGCCTGAGGGATGGGAAGCCCGAGTTTGTTCAGTGAGACATTTCCCTCTCACAGGAAGGTCCTCAGCTAAACCAGAGAGTTCAAACCCCCTTCACTGATGCGTTTCCCGGAGGTGGAGCAGGGTTGGAGGGGTCCCCAAGGCACGGGGGGTGTAACAACCACGTGCCATCCTCGAAAATGGAATTCTGCACCTGGTCTCTGAGGCTTTGCTACCTCAGATCTGCCATCCAGAACTTGATCTTTCGTCCTGCTCACCAAGGCAGGGGGTTTCCATGGAGAATATCCAGCAATTCCAGCTCAGCCTGCAAAGAGCTCGTCCTCCTCTCAGAGTTTTTCCACTTAGGATGACTGGCAGGCCACAAGGCTGGGGTTGGGCAGAGCCAAAGGGCTGTTCCCAGAGGCTGCTGAGCATCCTCATTTCCCACTGAACTCCCCTGCAAGTAGCTGTTGTTTAGCAGAGGATTAGGCTTGAAGGAATTGAGTGTAAAAAAAAAACAACAAAACAACCAAACCCACAAAACATTTGCATTTTCTGTGTAAACCAGCGTCAGTGTTGTGGGAACAGATGGGAAATGCTTGGCACTGTGAATGCAAATATTACCCTGTTCCTCTGTGTTTTATCACACAAGCACAGAAAGGATTCTGCCTTGCCTTTGTTTGCAGAGGGACAAACCCCACAGCCCTCTGCCCAGCTCGGTGTGGTGGTGCCGTTCCTGCAGCTGGGAATTGCAGGGGTTGGCGTGTCCCCTGTCCTGCTTGTTGTGTGGAAAAGTGTCCTCATTGGTTTCTCAGGTCAAACACAGGGACTGGGGGTGGGGGGAAGAGAAGGAAGACTGATGGTTCATCCTTGGGGTGGGGAGAATCAGGGAATAGAATCGTGGAATGGTTTGGGTGGGAAGGACCTTAAAGATCATCCAGTTCCACCCAGAGACACCTTCCACGATCCCAGGTTGCTCCAACCTGGCCTTGGACATTCCCAGGGATGGAGCAGCTCCTCTGGGCAACCTATGCCAGGGCCTCCCCACCCTCACAGGAAGGATTGCCTCCCAAAATCTGATCTAACCCTCTCCTCCTTCAGCTCCATGCCATTAACAGGACAGAAACAAAGAGTTTAAGGTCACCCTTTGTCCCTGGAGGCTGCTGGGAAAGTCTGTCAGTCATCAGATCCATCTCAGGTCGGTGGATTCCCGTGGGGTGAAGAAAGCAAGAAGAGATCCCCTCAGAATGTGCTGTTTGTAACCCTGGAAAGGTCAGTGTTGGTGGAGAACACTCAGGGTGGGACACCACAGACACCACAGGGCACCCTGTCCCTCCTCAGCCCCACCAGCAGGTCCTTTCCATCGGGAGCCACGCGCTGGAATTGGGGTCTGGTGTGCCAGAAAGTGCCCCTGGTGGGATGAATTCACCTCCCAACCACCCCCTTCCCGCCTGGGTGTGCTCTGGGCAGCGCCAACCCCTCTGTGGGGGTGAGGAATCCTCTGGGCTGCCGAGGTGCAAATCCAGCAGAGCGCATCCCACCGGCGGGAAGGGGGGAATTTTGCCAGCAGAGGGCGGGTGGATTGTTGGGGAAGGAAAAATCCCGGAGAGGAGCAGCAGGAGGTCCCTGCAGACATTCCCTCCTCAGCTCTGACGTCACAGGCCGTTTCCCAAGCTGATGATGTCACCGGGAAGTGAGTAACTCCGCAGGAACACGAGCTGGGACAATCACCGGGCCAATTAACCCCCGATTAAGGTGTCGGTGAGAGCCTGTGAGCTCTGCCTTCCCCCTCTATCGCTGAGGGAGCTGGGGCTGCTCAACCTGGGCAAAAGGAGGCTCTGGGGACAAGAAAAGGGGGATTTTATTGCTCCCTACAAGTCCCTGGAAGGAGGTTGTACCCAGGTCGGGCTCTGCTCCCAAGCCGCAGGACAAGAGGGAAAAGCCTCAAGTTGCACAAGGGAAGCTTTAGGTTGGACAGGGGGGAAAATTTCTTCATGGCAAGGGTGGTCAGGCATTGGAAGTGGTGGAATCACCACCCCTGGAGGGATTTAAAAGATGTGACATGGTTCAGTGGTGGGCTCAGTGCCGGGGGAATGGTTGGATTTGAAGCCCTTGGAGGTCTAGGGTAAACAATTCTGTCATTCCACAACACTCTCCCTCCTCAGCAACAGGCTGTGGCTGCAGCTGCCTCTGGATCGCTTATCCCAGGGCTGGCATCAACAGTTCCCCCCCTGCTCCATGGGAAGAGCACCCCCTTAATGTTTGGGAGGGTAATTCCTTGGGTTCCCAGGCACTGTATCTCAAATCAGCTGCACTTCAGCCTCTCACAGCCCCGAAAGGAGCTGGAGCTGCAGCTGGGATGATTTAACACCCCCCCTGGGATGATTTAACACCCCCCTCCCAACTAGGTCCATAGGATATTTCCACAGACCTCAATTCTGGTGGGATTTACTCTTCCTTTGAGCCACTGTTTATGACTGTGGATCTCCAACTTTCCTTGCGAGCCACTATTAGAACCAGCGCAGACACTCAGAAAGCCAACAGCCTCTTGGTTGTGGTCTGGGGATCACCAGTGACTTATAAACCATCAGTCCAAGTCACTCACTCACTCAGAAATGATGGGCTAGAAGACACAGAAATAAAAGGAGCTGACCTTATGCCCGGGGAATGGATGTTATTCCTGCTATTCGAGCATCTGGCCATGAGGGGCTGAATCACAGAGCCCGAGGTGTGACAGTCACCTGAGTGCTGGAGTGCCAGGGAAATTGCCTCTGCCCCTTGTAATGGTTATCTAATCGTGGTGCTTTCCTGGTGGCTGCAGGAAACTGAGAGCAAAGCTGGGTGCCAGGTGGATCCAGGGGTTGAGGGAGATTAGACCGTGGAGGAGGCACGTGGGTCCTGAAGGGAGAAGATGGGGACAGGAGTCGCCTGGGGGGCACGATGTGTGGCTCAAACAGGAGCAGGTTTGCTCTAAATCTGTGTCAGGCTGCCTTAGTGGACATTCCAGGAGTAGAAGGGGCTGCAAGGAAGCCAGAGAGGGGCTCTGCCTCAGGAATTGGAGTGGCAGGACAAAGGGGGATGGCTTCAAACTGAAGGAGAGGAGGTTTAGATGAGATGTCAGGAAGAAATCCTTCCCTGGGAGGATGGGGAGGCCCTGGCACAGCTTGCCCAGAGAAACTGTGGCTGCCCCATCCCTGGGAGTGTCCAAGGCCAGGTTGGAGCAACCTTGGCTAGTGAAGGTGTTCTTGCCCATGGCAGGGGGGTGGAATTAAATGTCCTTCAAGGTCCCTCCCAACCCAAACCGTTCCATGATTTATCACAACTCTGCTGGTGTTTCCCACCCCATCACCCTTTCAAAGCCTCATCCCTCTGCTCTGGAAAGTGACTCTGCCCTGCCAAAGGGCACCACTTGCCCAGAAGTCCCAGCAGCATTTCCCTTTTCTGCCTGGGCTGTAAAAAAAACGTGCCCAGCTGTAAACACAGTTGGATAAACAGAGTTACTGGAAGGCTCAAATCACTCTGTCTGTCAAGTGCCTTGAGATTGTCTGATAGAAACAGTTAGAGAAGGGTAAAATATAATGACATTAAACGATCCCACAGCCAGCTCCCATCCAGCTTATCTGCTGACTCACCTCTGGCTCTTTCCTGGCAGTACCCAAACACATCCTTTGGAATTTAAATAGCCCAGTCTAGCCTGGGTACAAACGGCTGCAGCAATGATAAGACTCCGGGGCCAACACCCCGCTAGGAGCTGCCTGCACGTGAATTCAGGCAAATAAAAAGGCTCCGTGATGGGAAACATCACTTAATGGAGCTGTTTACCACCCTGGAGCCGTAATTGCCCGGAGCATCAGCCCTCCTGACTCGGAGGAACTGCTGCAGGATCAAAAAGCAGCGCTAGCTCCGGGCCAAGGAATTGTTTATCAGCAAAACTCAGGCAGTACCAGGTCCCACTTCTTCTGCATCTGATTAGCAGCTGATATCTGGGAGGTGGGGAGCTCAGCTGCTGAGCTGGACCTGGCTCAAAACCCACACACTTGCTCTGTGTGTGTGTGTTTTCGTTGGCTTTTAGCACGTGAATGTGGGAGCTCCCAGAAAATATAATTAAGAAAATAGAATCTCATAACATCTAAATATGATCTCTGCATTTAACCCTGCAGAGACTTCTATCCCTGCTACACCAGGGGCTTGGGTTTATCCAGGCTGGGTCTCAGCCAGTTAAATCCAGCACATCTGTAATTTTTTTTGCCCTTGGAAATAAGATGCAGCTCCTGGAACCCCCCCTTAGGAATAGCACTGTATGTTAGAACTTTGTCCTGCCCAGGCTCCAGAGGGGTTGGTTTGGCTCTTTACACTGTTGTGCTCCAGCAACTGCCCCCCTGAGGTTTCCCCCAGCACAGAAAAAAGCCTCCTTAAAGCCCTTCCAGGCTTCAAACACAGCCTGAGGATGTGGCCCCCACAAATCAGAGCTGTGTAAACAAACACCCAAAACATGAGGGAGAAGGCAGCACCCCCAGATGTGCTGCTGGGGCATCATAAACCAGCATGAAGGGAGAAAGGCATCAGAGGAACTTTGCTGCTCAGTGCTTGGTGCATTTTGATTTTTCTTTCCACCCATTTTTACTGGGTGGTTTAACTTATCAGCTGAGATAAGCTGAACTAACTACCCACAGGATAAAGAGTTATATACTTGGGCAGTGGTGGAGGTAAAGACAAGCCAAGGAAACAGCTTAAAACTATATAATCAGCCATCTGTTTTGATTACTCTGCCTCTCTTCATGCTGGTTTGTAAGTTTTAAACGGTCCTGTCCCCAGCTGGTTGCTGTGAGAAATAATCTTTTTCATGACAAACCCTCCTAAATCCCCCTGGTGAGAATCCCAAACCCTTTAGGAGATCTCATCCATTCACCCACGCTCCTGGACGAGGTGGCAGTGGCCACTGGTGCTGGGAAAACAAGGAGAGATGATGGTGGGAAGGGTCTGATGGTTGGAAGTGCCGATGTTTCAATCCCAGTTATTCCCTGCAGGTGGGATCCTACAGTAGATCTCTGGCTGGAGCTGCTGTGACCGGCCCTGTGCAACACCCATCCCTCCCAGGTTCCATCTAAATCCACAAGCCAGACCAAAAATCAAGGCTTGTGATTCCTTTCCTTGAATGAAATAGAATGATCTATTTATTTATCAAACAAGCCCCAGAAACCCGTGAAATTCAGTGTCTTGCTCAAGCTCCTGGTGCTCTTAGCAGGGACCTGAACCTCCTGCATCTCATCTCAGTGTCCCAGCCATGGCATCCTCATTCCTGCTTGGGAAATCCGTTTGGAAGGAGTGTTTTCAGGCTGCTGTTTGCACACCCCTGCATGGGGGAATCTCTTGGAGGAGCACCCGAGCTGTAACAGGGTTAACAAAATCCCTGTTCCCGCTTTGCTCCGCTGCTCCTTTCAGTACAAACACCAAGGTCTTGTGCCCTGGGATCCACCCCAGCCCAGCTCCAGCTCCCTGACGTGCCCGCTCCGTTCCCTTCCAAGCAGGGGATAAAAATAACAGCAAACCTCCCACTCACTTTTGGGAGCCAAGCCCTGCTCGTCATCCCAAGGCTGTGCCTTTCATCCCTTGGAGAGGGAGGAGCCCAGTTTGCCCCAGGCTCTCAGCTCCTGGGTTGGATTCAACCTCGTTCCCGGTTTTCCTGGTGGGAAACCGGGAGCGCTGAAACTCTGACAGGGGCAGTTCAGCCATCCCGGCCTGCCCAGTGGGCAAAGGGTTAAAAAGCACCCTTGTCTTGCTTTAAAAATCAAATCACTGCTGTTCCAGAGACTTCCAGGGCAAACAGCCAGACCCACACCGCAGATACTTCGACGCCCAGCGTGTCCCTGAGGGAACACCCCCTGCCCGTGGCCCTGACAGGGTGGTAATCCCGAGCCCGGTGCTGTGACTAAGGCAGCGACACTCCTAAAGCTCTGCCTCCCATCCATCCCTTCATCCGACATCCTGCTGCGTCAGCTGCCGGCCTCGCTCATCCCCAGCCAGGCAGAAACAGGTGGGAAGGCCGGGAGTGCTCCGTGAGGCGCTGCCAGCTCAGCCTCCCGCCATGGGGGTGGTGATTCCCACGCTCTCCGCGCTCTCCACGGGCGGAGCTGCGCCGGTGGGACGCGGATCCGGGAATGTTCGGTCTGTATCTGCGTCTCCACGGGGTGTTTTGTCTTCTGGAACCACCCACGGGGATGCTCCAGAGCAAACCCGCTGCGGAACCTTAATTTTCATCCCAAAACTTAATCACTCCTAAAGCTTTGGCGGTTTCAACGTGCTTCTCTTGTTTAGCTCCTTGGACAGGAGGGATGTTGAATCCAGAGCAAGTTCTATCTGCCTGCCCCTAAAATCAGTGGGATTTAGACAGTTCTCTGTTCAAAGAGATTCATTCAGATCCATGACATTTTTCACCCATTTTTACAGGAGGGAGTTCCTGAAAAAAAAATCCACAATCATCCTGTGTTGGTTTTGTTGAGAAACAGGACAAAGAAAAACAGTGTCTGCAACAAATAAGGACTGGAACAAATGCTGGATGTTTGTCTCTCTCCCCCCACCCCTCTTTTTTGTCCTTATCTGCCCACAAATGTAAATTTGCTGGTTCTTTTTCTGGATCGTGGGCTGATGTCCTTTGAACCACAAAAGCCTTGCAGGTGGAATAATATTTCTTCTCCGTGTTAAGCTGCAGAGAATGAAATTCCCACTCTGTGCCAATCCATACAGTATTGCCCTGAATAATCGCAGAGGGGCTCAAAGCAGACAGGTGATTGCACAGAGTGGTTCAATTAATTTATAAACAGCTTTCAGGCTTTTAAATTATACTGGGCTTTTCTGTTGCAACCATTTTTTCACCCCTCAGCCAATCGTAAGGAACGAGACTGTCAGAATCTGGTTTCTGCTGTTAAGGCACTTTCAATATATTTAGGTTTTATGGAGGCACCATAAGAGAGGAAGAACCGTGATTCTGAGGGGAAATTTTGAGGTGAAATCTTTGAGGTGAAATTTTCTTTCGGGAGGTGAAAACGCGACCGGAAAAAAAAACCCAAACACAACAGATTATGGAAAGTGATTAAAACCCCCTGGAAACCAGAATTTACCAGGCTCAGAGAACAGGAATAACTAACCATTTCTCCCAGGCAGAGCCAGGCAGGTGTCCCTTATCAGGAGCATTCCAGCCTGCCCTGTTTGTCACAGGAACCGGCCGGAGCGGGAGCGCTCGGAGCCAGGGAATGATTCAGTGGGGATGGGGAAGGGCAGGTGGAGCAGGTAAGTCACCTCCAGACAGGAAGGTATAAAAGATCCTTGCATTGCAGCACCGGGGCCACTCGTGCAGAGGGAGCTCCTGGAGGTCACTTGTCTTGCCAAGAAAACCTCCCCCTTTCCCCCCCCGGAGCTGGGACACCGAGAGGACACTTATAAATACAAAAGCCCCTCTGGAGGGAAGACTCTTCAGGGGTAGGAATCAAGAGCCCAGAACATGCTTTCCACCTTCTAACAGCACCCTGAACAGGTATTTATCGGCTTTAATCTGCTCCACACCTCTTGCCTTGCTGGGGGTTCACTGCTCTTGAGTTCCAGATCCCCAGCAGGGGACCTTTAGGACAGTGCTGGCCACTGTCCTGATGTAGCAGAACTCTTGTGATCTCTTTGGTTTTGTGGGGTAGAAAGAGGTTTTCTAGAACTTGCAAAAAGTCCCGAAGTACTTAGTTTTATTTACTTACTTAGTTTTATTTATATACTTAATTTATTTGCTGAGTTTACGTGTCTCTCGCTCGACTGTTTTCGTTGTTTACTGGTGTTCCTGAAGTTTCTGGGAAGCCCAGGTAAATATTTGGTAAGAGGAGATAAATAGCAGCAGGGTCTGGAGAGACCACTGGAGGTCTGAATGAAAAAAAGAACATCAAAAACCATCAGAAAACCAAAGGAAAACCCCAAACCCCAATCAATTCTGTTAAAAAGACACGGGCAGAGCGGGGGGAGGCTGACGTGTCCCGTGGGGCAGAGCGTGAATCCAACCTGCCTCACGCCTCAGCCCCGCTCCCTACTCTTTGTATCTCCCCATTTTAATTCAATTATCTGTGTAACTCCCTGATCCAGGTGCCACATGACACCAAGGTGGGGATAAAAATAACTGGCCTCTAAATTTATTACAACTAAGACACATCCACAGTGTCACAATCACCTTTAGCGAAGTTAGAATGCAGGCAAAGGCTTGTCCCCTCTGTTTAAAAGCAGCTGTTGTGAGTAAACTTCAAGTTTACTGCCAGGATGTTGCTTTGACACGTTACAGAGCGGTAAAAACCCTCAAGAGAACAGCTTTAATTTCATAACCCAGGTTGTGAAATCACAGCTCGTGTAAGCACAGGCTCTCTCTTTCTGAGCTTGCCTCCTGCCACTGGTTTTACTGCTCAGAATCTCTGACAAACACTCAGAGAGCTGGGGTGGTAGAGGATGGAGGCAGAAATTTAGTAAAAAAAAAAAACCAAAACACCCCAAAAAAACCAAATAAACAAACCCAGGGTTTTTTTTCCCCTCCTCTCTGTGCCAGTTTAGGCTTGGATTTGTAATTCATCAGCATCTGCCAGATTGTGTTAAACATGCAAGGGGATCTGGAGCCAGGAAAGAAAAAAAAAAAAACAAGACATTAAAAAACCATTCCAGGTCGCTGCAAAGTGCACAGAATTTAACTTGAGGAGAAGCTTCACCAAATTTAACATTTAGATTAGGGGAAGGAAAAGAAGGGAGGTTCTGAAGGCTGGTTTCAGCTCTGGCAATGCCAGCTGAGAGGGGAGAAGAGAGACTTCTCCACCCTGAAACAATGGAGATTTTATGTTAGTGCAATGTGAGGAACACTTGGTCCTTCTCACCCCTTAAATTAACCTTTATATGGCTCTGGTCCACACTGGGTCCTGCTGGCCTGGCTGCAGAGCTGTAATTACAGCACCAACCTGGACATTTCTGGCTCGTCATCAGCAGATCTCCCAACGGGGAGAATCAAGCCCGGCTAGTTCGGTGACACATCCCCAAAAAATGTTCCCCAGGCGTCCCAGCACCGGGGCTGTCACCAGGAATTTCCTCCAGCCCAAACACTTGCTTTCGGGTAAAACCCCTCAGCAGCTGAAGAGCTGAGTGTGGGTGCAGGTGAGGCTGCAGGTCTGGCGTAAAACAACCTGAACTGAGGGGTGAGAACGAGGTGGATGAATAAAACTGGAGTCATTTGTAAAGCCAAGGGGCTGGAATTGGAGCATCAGCCGCTCCGGGCTCCTCCTGCAGAGAGCCCAGGGCAGCAGGGCTTTGGTGCTGACCCTCCTGCAGGGCTGGGCAGGGGGGAAGAGCCGTGTGTCCCTGGGGAAGCCAGAGCAACAAGGAAGCAGCGGAGAATTCCCCCTGCTCTGCCCCCAAGGCCATTTCCTCCAACCTTGCTGTGTCACGGTGACAGGAGCAGCGCTGCTGCTGCTGCTGCAGGCTGAGGATGGGACAAACCACGCCATAAAACTATTCCCTCCCCTCCCTTGGGCTCTGCCATGACACGAGGGAGTTCAGATCCCGCTGTGGACAGGCATAACCCTGGGTGGTGCCTCACTCACACCTGCAGCAGGACCATGGATCAAGGCACGAGGCTCTGCCTGCGTGCCCCAGAGAGGCTCCCCCCGTTCCCCCCACGCCTCAACAGTGTTATCTGTCTCTTAGGCCTTGCTCTTGCTGCCACCATAATCTCTGAGGGCCTCCCAGACTAATAGATTGCCAGAGCGAGGCCCCTCATGGAGTCTTCTGCTCTCCTCCCTGCTCAGGTGTCAGGGAGCACCACCCGGGGTAGGTCTGTGTCGTGCGTTCTCGGTGCCCCGAGGGAGGAATTCCGGGGGCAGGACTGCTCCGTCTGCCATCCTGGTGGTGTCCTGGTGCAAAGGCTTTGGCTCCTGGTGGATCTCTGCGGGTTCCTCGCTTCTGTGTGCAGGAGGTTTGACTTGCCCCTCGGGATGCAGCTTCCCAGTGTCCTTCTCACCTCTGGCAGGGCTCTTACTCCAGCCTCAGGATGCAGTGGAAGCCACCAACTTGCTCTCTGGTCTTTTGAAGGGGTTAAACAACAGGGCTGGTGACGGGGGTGTCTCCACCTTGTCTAAAATGAAAGCTGTGGTTTTCCTCTCTTCCAGAGGCTCCCAGGGCTCTGTTCCTCTCCCGGGGCTCCGTCATGTCGTGCTTCTCCCAGCTGTGGCACTCCAGCACTCCGGACTCTCCCACCAGCCCAACCCCCGCCTCTCCCGGTGAGATCCCCATCCCCATCAGCCCCATCGTGGTGACCTCCCCGGGCGATGGCAAGAGGAAGGCGAGATCCCCCACCAGCTCTCCGGGCTCTCCCAACCCCACCTCCCCCAAGCCCACCTCCCCCGTGGAGTGCTCCATCTGCTTCAACACCTACGACAACTCCTTCAAGACCCCCAAACTGCTGCAGTGCTCCCACGTGTTCTGCCTGGAGTGCGTGGCCCGCCTGAGCACGGGGCTGCCCCCCAACCAGCCCGAGGACCTGCTGCCCTGCCCCTTCTGCCGGCAGCTCACCAACATCCCCGTGGAAGGCGCCCCGGCCCTGGAGACCAGCAAGGAGCTGCTGGCCACGCTGCCCCCGGAGCTGCAGCGGGAGAAGGTGCTGTGGATGGAGGGCACCAAGCTGTGCTGCCGCAGGGCCTCCGACGACGCCGAGAACCCCGAGTCGTGCATCTCCATCGACGTGGCCATGAGCAAGCCCGAGAGCCCCGAGGCCCCGCCGCGGGGGCTGGCGGGGAGGCTGTCCCGCTGCGAGGTGTGCGACGACTGGAAGCGCATCCTGCTCCTCTCTGCCCTCGTCATCATCCTCTTCTGCATCATCCTCTGGCCCGTCCAGTGCGCCCTCAAGACGGGCAACCTGCGCTGCTTCACCAGGACTGTGGCCATGAGCAGGCCCGAGTACCTGCCCCCCAAACCCACCACGGCGGCGGCGCCGGTGACACAACCCCCCTTCCAGTAGCGCCCTGCCGGCATTCCTGGGATTGCCCCTGGCATTCCAGGGGCAGCCCCTGCAGTCCCACTGCTCTGGCTCCTGGGCCTCAGCACACCCCCACCTCCGGGGGGATCCCGCTGGAATGCTGCTCCAAGGAGCTGCCTCTGCATCCTGCTGCCAAGCTCTCCATGGAAAGCAGAGCTGGGAAAGCCACGGGGAGGGTTCCAGGACTGTTTCCTTCGTGTGTGCCGCCTTGGCTAGAGACCACATGGCAGTGGGTGCAGCTCCTCGAGCTCCCTGAGGGAATAAAAGTATACTTTTTGGGGCAAATTGAAGGATCTACATGATTATCCCTATGAGGAGCTGGGATTGGGAGGGTAAAGACATGTATAAACAGGTGAAAAACACCCTTATTCTACCCGCTGGAGAGGTTTCAGCTGTGTTATGCAGCATGAGAGGTGTAACTGCTGCCTCCTGCTGACAAAACCCGGATCCATCCCTGCTGCCTTCCCTGTGTTACCGCCCCGATGAGCTCTTCAAGTAGCCGTTCTACTCGTTTTTTCCTAAGAAGATGCTTTAAAAAAATCCCTCATCCCCACGTGGAAGGCGGTTCTGCACCCCGGGGTGAGCTCTGCGAGGCACAGACACAGCACCACCCTGCCCCTCGGGTTTCTGCATCAGCAAACTTCCCTCATAACCTCTCACTGTTGCCAAAAAGTCCCTCCTCTCGACAGCTTTGCCCTCCCAATCTCCAAAGGTGTCAGTACTCAGACACGGGGCCAGTGGCTGACATTCTACTTTTATTTAAAGCAGTGATCTGACAGTGATTGTTAACAGAGCCTTCATGCTGAAGGCGGCTCACAAGGGATATTTTCTATTCAGACATGGCTGTGAGACAGTATTGTGTGCAAGTACCATTCCGTGTATATATTAAATTATGTTTTATACAATGCAAGGTGTCGGTTCGTGGCGACTGCTCCCCGTTTATCCCTTTCTCACTTGCAGCTGGGAGGTGTTCCCTGGGCATTCCCAGGTTGTGGAGACGTGTGGCTGTGCTCTGCTCCATCCCAGCCCTGTGCCACCCCGTGCATTTATCCCACAAAATTCACTCCTGCCACCATCTGGGAGGGTTTGTCCCAGGTGAGACGTCCCTCTGCCTTCACCCCGTTTGACCTGGGAGATGAGAAGCTGCAGAGCCTGCTCAGCTCTCACTCCTTCCCAGCTGGTGACAGAGACGCTTCCAGCCTCCCTTCCCAGATAAAAAAAGAACCTCATTTGGAATAGAAAAGGCCTGAGCAGCGGCAGAAATAGCTCCAGCGTGTTGCTACGTGGAATTTCTCCTGGAAAAAGGAACTCCCCG
Source organism: Lophotriccus pileatus (assembly GCA_035583135.1). NCBI lineage: Eukaryota > Metazoa > Chordata > Aves > Passeriformes > Tyrannidae > Lophotriccus > Lophotriccus pileatus. The sequence continues at coordinate 5,446,429 of JAWWES010000055.1, forward strand.
AGGCTTCAGGCAGAGAAGGCACTTCCATTTTTCCTCTCTTTCCATTTGGGACCAAGCCCAGCAAACAGACACTGGGAGGGATGAAATGCTTTGTCATTACGTCTTCATTATCACTCAGCTCCCATTGAGGAGACCCAAGGGCAGGGCAGAGGGAAATAACATTTGCAGCCTCATAAAATCTACTGTTAGCGGTGGAAAACAGGCCACAGTGTCCTCACAGCTGTTCCCAGTGGTCTGTCACAGCCTCCTCGTGGGGGTTGTCCCTTTGCACATCCCCAGCCAACCATGGAGTTGGAAATAAAGGCTGAATTTGGTAACACACAGCTGAACCTCTCCCTCCTTGTGGTCACAGGGAGGAAAAACAGGGCCCTGAACAGCAGCATTTGGCCACGGGGACATTGAGGATGTCCCACTGTTCACACCATCAGCCACTTTCCCAGAAAACAAACTACTTAAAAGAAAGGAAAAAAAGGAAGGAAAAAAGAAAAGAAAAAAAAAAAAAGCCTTGAGAATATTCAACATTTATTAAAAGTGCAATGAAAATAAACAGTTCTGCTGCCCCTGGGACGAGGGAGCACAAATACCAGCCAGGAATTACAGCCAAGGTGTGTCGTTGTGCATTTGTTCAAACCTTTGGCTCAGCACTAACACCCCAACCATGAGGAGTCCTTTCCATTCCAGGGATGCAGAAGGACTGGGACACCAGCCCTGGGTCTGCTCTGGGGGTTCAGGCACTTTGTCCTCAGACCCAAAACTGCTCTGGGGGTTCAGGCACTTTGTCCTCAGACCCAAAACTGCTCTGGGGGTTCAGGCACTGGCCCTCAGACCCAAGGTTCCCCCCAGAACACATTCCAGGCTGATGGATCCTGCAGGAAGGGGTTCTTTGGCAGGACTTAAGGCTGAAAACACTTGGTAGCTTAGAAATGGTTGACCCAATGAAAACGTGACAGTGCTGAGGTTCCAGTAAAGCCCTGAGTGGGCAACAACCCCGGGAAAGCTTCCAGCAAAGAGTTGTCTCTGTTCCTTTGCGTGTAAAAAATAAGAATTTTAAATTAAAATAGTAAAAAAAAAACCACAAAAAAAACCCACCAAAAAACCCAGCCCAAAAAAACCAAACAACCCTGAAGCTGAGCCTTGATGCTCTAATGAATGTCCAGAGGCACTTTCACATAAATATCAACCTACTGATGCAGGGGGAGAGTGGGAGGAGATCCTTCTCATGAAATAAGTTAGGATAAGGCATGTGCAGGTTTCTCAGGCAGCTTCTCCCCTCCTCTTCAAATCCAAGGTGCTTGGGGAAGGCAAGACAGGCCAAAAAAAAAAATAAAATTGTCCTCAATTGCAGAGCTTGGGAAGGGTGGACGTAAACACTGGAAATCCTGCATTCCAAAAGCAGAAGGAAGAAGGGTGGCAGGTTTGTAACTGGGAGAAAATAAGGAGGTTACAGAGCTAAGATGTTCCCAGCGTGGGGGGAGTGTCTCCCACTTGTTTTTACACACACAGCTCAGCCTTGTCCCCAGAGTCCCACAGTTCCCTGATAAAACAGCCTGAAAAGCTGCTATTAATTGGTAATATTGAACACTGAGAATACTGGGATTTCCCCCCTCCCTGGGAACATTATAAACCGTGTTTCTCTGTTGAGATCTCACCTCCCCCACTCTCCCCTTTTCTCCCACAGTCACATCTTTGGGCTCCATCAAATTCCACCACAGATTTGCAGGCAGGCTGAGCTGCAGAGGAGCTGGTAACAAAAACCAGCCTGGTGGGTGCCAGGGGGAACATTCCTACCTGTGGAGCCTCCACAGGGGCTCCTCTATCGCCCTGAATTACTCATGCCCGAAACCTTCGGGCTTTTGATGTTGAGGTTCTCGTAGAGGACGGAAGCTGACTCCTCATCCACCCTGCCAGGAAACACAGCCCTGTCATTAACAGCCTCACCGCCCTGGATCTTTGCCCAGAGGCTGGTGGCCAGTGGGAATGACCCAGACAAGCTCCCTTTTGCCCTCCCCCAGCCTTGTTCCCACTGTTCTCATTCCCTGTTTTCTCCCCCTCTGGCTCGGCCACCCCTCCTTGGTTCAATTGCTTGGGAATGGAGCCTGTAAATGGCACGTGTCCCCACCCACTCACCTTCAAGCATAACCCCTCTCCAGCACTCACAACTGTCCCATTACTTGGGGCAAGGGGAAGAACATAATTTGGGGTAATTTATCTCTGCTTATGTATGGAATTCACGCTCCTTAGCCCATGCTCCCTCCCCACGTGGACTCAAATCCACCTCTCTCTGCCCTTGTCTCATCTTCCTTCAGACTGAAGTGGCAGTGGCACAGTTTCCCTCTCCAGCTAATCCTCCAGAGGCAGGGATAACAGGACACAACTCTCTAAAGGAGTATTTATATATTTATATCTATAGGTATCTTTATATATATAAAAATCTATTTCCTCCTCCCCCTTCCAAGAGGGAAGGTGGTGCAACCCCTGCTGCTGACAGTGGGGTGGGACCACCCATTTATTTGGGCCATTCCCACACTATATCCAGCAACTAGTCAGGATTCAGGAGTGGGAAAGACACTCTGGAAAAAAATAAACACGGGGAGAGCCCCTCAGCTTACACAGAGGGGGTCCGTGGGGAGGGGGGCTGCCCTTTGGCTCTGCCCTTTTCCATGGGAGGGTAGCCAATGTTCAGGTAGTCTCGTTCTTTCCTTTTATTCCTCTGGAAGAGAAAGAAAGCAAAGACAATAAAACCCCCACTTAAAGCAGGTGGAGGAAAAAAAAAGAAAGCTTTCTAAGGTGGGGATGGATCACAGGTTGGACTCGATCTCACAGGTCTTTCCCAACCTCAGTGACTTTGCATTTGAGTTCCAGGGAGAAGGTGGGATGGTGTTCCCTTCCAGCCAAGCCCAAGGGGGACGTTCCCTCACCTGTTCTTCCTCCAGCCTCTTCTGCTCAGCCTCGATGAACTGCTGCACTGCCATGTAAACAAACTTGTACTGAGCCTCCGTCTGCACCATCCCCGAGCGCTGCCGCCGCACCATCTGGATCGTCTTGGGGATGTCGATGTCACAGTCCAGACCTGCTCCAGGGCCAGCAGAACCATGGTTATGGAATGAAACATTCACTCCAAGGGGGGCTTTCCTAAGAGAGTTTGAAAGGTCTCACTCTCTGGCTGCTCACAGTGCCACGGAGCACTGGAATATCGAGGATGTTGTGGGAGGATCTGGTGCGTCTTTGTGGCTGAAGGAATTGTTATCCCTGCCAGAGGATAAAAATGGGCTGGGAAAGGGCTGAGGAAGGGCTGGGGAAAGGCTGGGGAAAGGCTGGGGAAAGGCTGGGGAAAGGGGTGACTTGCTTGGAGCAAAGGGATAGCAGGGGAACTAGGCTTGTTCTGCAGCAACTTCCTACAAATCCAAACTTTCCACCCTCCAAAGGTTTATCAAGTCGATTCAAAGAAGCTCCAGTTGCGTCAGGGCTCCTGGAACAGACCTGGAAACACCACAGGGAGTTCCAGGACTGCACTAGAATGTCAGGTAAAGGGTGACAGCCCCCCTCCAGGGAAGAATTTGGGGGGTTTATTTTGAAATCCTGGCCCCACTGATGCCAAGGAGAGCCTCCCCTGGGCTGTGTCGCTGACAACATCTCCCTTCCCAGAGGGAGCGCCCGTGGCAGGGAGACGTACCTTGCCTGTGGATAATATCCACCAGGATATCAATCACTATGATGGTGCCTGTGCGGCCTATTCCAGCACTGGGAAGAGAAAACAAAGGAGGGAACATTCCCAGAGTTAGTCAAGGCCAGCTCCACGTTCACCCCACCCGGGGCAGGTGTGGCATGGCTGGGCTGAGAGAAGCCAAGGAAAGGGATGAGTCCTGTGAGGCTGTACCAGAGTTATCAACTCCACATCAGGGCTGCTCTTCCCCCTGCTTACATATATTTTAATACATTTTACACAGATAAATTTGAATCTATTTTACACATTCTATATATTTAATATATAATACGTACATTATATATTCTACATCTATTTAACATATAAAATATATTTATAAATATATGGAAATGTATATTTAAAGAAATATAAATAATATAAAAATATACAATATATAAAATGTAGATACTATAATACATATTTATATAATATAGAAGATAGAAGATAGAAGATATGAGAAGATATGAGATAGAAGATATAATGGATAATATACAATATATTATACAATATTATATATATTTTTATATATTATTATATATTATATATTGTATATTGTATATTGTGTATTGTATATAATATATTTCTATTATATAATATATATTATTGTCAAACAGAGACAATTATATAATATATATTATATTTTTATTTTTTATATAAATATATATTTTTATATATATTTGGGGTTTTTTACATTCTATTTCCCAGCTGCCCTCCAGCAGCTCCTGTGCTGACCCGGGTGCAGCCCCACTTCCACCCCCACCCCACCTCAGTACCTGCAGTGCACTACGATGGGCCCCGTGCCCGGAATGCTTCGCTGCGCCCGATTCACCTGGTCCAGAAAGCTGAGAACCCCTCCCGGCTCGTTGGGCACGCCGTGGTCGGGCCAGCTGAAGTACTGGTAGTGCCTCACCAGCCTGGGATGCTCGTCCTGCAGGGGCGACACCGCCAAAACCTCCTGGGGAAGGGGAAAACCTCCACCTTCCACCGCGTGGGAGCATTAAGCGGGAAAACCCAGCGAAGAGCAAAGAGCCGGCGCTCCCTCCCGGAGGGCTCCAGCCCCGTCCCGCGCCCAGGGAGCCGCAGGACTCACCCTGTCCGGCCGCAGGATCTCCAGCTCCCGCAGGAAGTAGCCCTGGGCCTCGCGCTCGCTGACGTGGCGCACGCAGATGCCCCCGAACTCCTTGGTGCTGCCCTTGTCGGGCCAGTAACGGAAGCATTTGTTCTGCAGGGGCGTCAGAGAGGCTCCTTAGCCAAAATCCGGGGGCTGGAGGGTGGGTCTGAGCACCCCACCCCGGCTCAGGGGGTGATGCTGCATGTGCCAGGGGTGCAGCTCCAAGTGGGGAGGTGTAAAGGAGAGCCGTGCACACAGCGCTGACTTTGGACCTTTGGAAAGGGCCATTCCTGCATGAAACACGGGATCCCTGGGGGAGTCTTCTGGGGAGGCCTTACAGCAGCCTCCCTGTGTGAAAAGGGGGCTTACAGGAGAGCTGGAAAGACTTTTCTCAAGGAGTGACAGGACAAGGGGGAACAGCCTGAAGATGAAGGAGGGCAGGGTTGGATGGGACATCAGGAAGGAATTCTTCCCTGTCAGGGTGGGCAGGCCCTGGCACAGGTTGACCAGAGAAGCTGTGGCTGCCCCATCCCTGGAAGTGTCCAAGGCCAGGTTGGAGCAACCTGGGCTGGTGGAAGGAGTCCCTGCCCATGGCAGTGGGTGGGACTGGATGATCTTTAAGGTCCTTTCCAACCCAAACCATTCCATGATTCCACGATCTCCCTCCTCCACCAACCCCAGCCTCAGGTAAGGCGCTGCTTTACCAAAGTTATGGTCTTGACACGCAGCACCTGAGCTGTTGGTCTGAGCCAAACCTGCATCCCAAGGGGCTCCAGAGCCCACCTGTCCCTTCCCGTCCTCCTTTGCTGTGTGACTTTGCCAGCACAAAAGAGGCTGTGAGCAGAGCTATCTTTATCTCCTCCTTGCAGCTTCCCCCTCATTCCTCAGCCAAGCTGCCTGTGCCAATCCTAATTAGCTCCTGTCTGCCGGGGAAGGCAGTTCTGCCTGGAATTTCACTGTATTCCCTGGTCCCTGCCACCCACTCCAGGTGAAACACAGTCTTTTCCCCCTTGCACAGCTTGGAACACCCCTCACTCCACCTTCAGCTTGCTGTGACACACATGATGATTTCTGTCTCTCTATCACCTGCAAGGCCCCCAGAGCCTTGAAGCAAGTCCTGGGAGGGACACCCTGTTCAAATCTATGGGATGTGCAGAGCCAGGTGTTATTTTTCCTCCATGAAGAAGAGTTAAAACAACATGACAAGACAGAGGAAAAGCTAAATTAAATGAGAGCTAGACAGAGGCAGCTTAACTGAACACCAATTGGACTGGCAGCAGGAATCTTTCAGGCTTAGGGACAGTGCCAGGAGACCCTACAAGTGCTCACCCGGCCCCGTTCCACCTCCTTGGTGGTCATGACAATGACGTGGGTGTTCTCCTGGTACACCATGGCCCAGAAGTCGTTCACAGTGGTCTGCAGGCAGCCCTGGGTGGCTATATAGACCTTGCAGTGCTCCGAGCTCCTTCCATCTTCAGGGATGCTCTGAGGAACAAAGAGAGGGAGGGGGAGAAAAGCCAAGGATGCTGGAGTGAGGAGCTGGGAGTTGCTTTAGCAGCGAGGTCAGCACATCCAGCCACGCGGGATTCCTAAAGCGGCTGATTTCCCTTTGGGTTCTTCAGCCACTCTCATCACCAGCTTCAGCAGAGCTGTCAGAAAACGCTCTGCCAGCCTCCAGGGACCCTCCTCCTGCTGTAACACACACTGCTGTGCAGCAGAGCCTTCCCAGCAGGAGCTGCTGCTGTTTCAGGTGGATGTGGCTGGAACGAAGCGGCTCTGATGGTTTCCCAAAGGATGGTGTGTAAGAGCCAGAGCAGCATTGCTGGAAGTGCAGCTTCAAGCAGCTCTTGGCTGAGAGATACAATTACAGAGATAATGTTCAGTAGCTGAAAATCAGGGTCAGGCCACTGGGAGCCTCTGAACAGGTAAGGAAAGGAGGGGTTGGAGATAAACTCTTAGACAGGGCAGGGTGGAATGATGAGATCCCTGCACACAGCAGAAAAAAATCCAGTGTTTGGCCTGGATCCAGAGAAAGAGACTGATCCTGAGAGGTTATTCCCCCTAAACTCACACAGAAATGGTGCTGGGCTGAGGGGCAGCCCCACGTGGAGTCTCCCCTCCCCCAGGTACCTTGATGTAGTTGGCATTGATGTAGTCTGAGCCAGGCACACTCTCATCCACATCCCTGAGGGCCACCCGGGTGGTGTCGACTGCAGGAGGAGAGTCCAGGGCGAGCAGGAGCCACACAGGCAGGAGCAGGGAGGGGGTTGGGTGGACATTAGTGATACACAGTGGTGGAGACTGACCCCAGATCCAGTCCAACCCCTGGCCTTGCCCAGGACACTCCAACAATCCCACCCTGTCCCTCAGAGCGTTGTCCAAACGCTCCTGGAGCTCTGGCAGCTTTGGTGCTGTGCCCACTGCCCTGGGGAGCCTGTTCAGTGCCCAACCACCCTCTGGGGGAAGAACCTGAGATCCAGCCTGACCCTGCCCTGGCACAGCTCCATATGACTCCTCTGGATTCAGGGGAGAGCATTTTGCCACTTTTGAACATCAAATGGCAGAACCAGCTCAAAAAGGGGATGGAGACCACCATGACCTGCACCCCTGCACTAGGACAGTGACCACCTCCTTCCAACCCAGCTCTGATCAGGAAGCTCTGCAGGGTTCCCCACTCCCAGGAAAGGCTGCAGGAATTGTGGTGGAAAACCCCAGTCCCCCATCCAGTGTCTCCTCACAGGGAAGGATGTTCTTGTAGCGATTCTTGGCCTTGTTCTCCGGTCGCTGCCCCTCCTTCCTGGGGTACAGGAGCTTGCACTCCTGCTGCTGCAGCATCTGTGGGGACAGAAGCAAAGAACAGGCTGTGCCTGGGCACACAAGGGGAGTCAGAGGCAAGGGAAAGGCTCTTTGGACTTCCTAATGCTGGGAAGAGCAGAGGGAGTGCTGGCAGGAAGGGAAAAGCAGCCAAGAAGCAGCTTGATGGAGAGAGTTAATGGGGGGAGAAGGCACAAATCCCTGCAGGGAACAACAGGGATAAGGAAAGAGAAACTGCCTTGGACACGGGAAAAACCAGCTTGAAAGAGGATCAGGAATTAACTCAGCTGAACACAGAAAACAGGGAAAGAAGGAAGCATTGAGAAAAGGTCCTCAGTGCGGGAAAACCACGATGGCTCCCCGAAAAGTGGGATATTCCTCACCCACAGGCCTAAGCAGGACAGAGCAGGAGAGCACTCCCATACCTCAAACTCTTCCCAGAATCCCTGCTTGGCCTTCTCACTGTGATCTGCCATTTTGTTGAGCTCCTTCACCCTGTTCTCGATGTTGGCCGCGTTGATGCGCGTGGCATTGAAGGGCTGGAAGGGGGAGACAGGACACGAATCACCCCCAGGAACAGGAAAAAAATCCCCAGTTCCCAAATCCCTGGGGTGCTGGCAAGAGCTGGGAACCATTCCTGGCGCCAGGGACCTCTGGCAAGTGTGAGCCTGGAGGAGCAGGATGAGCAACCAGGGGGATGTTCCGGGAAAAGGAGTTCCCAAAGAGCAAGGGGGCAGATCCCTGCGCTCCCCCAGGAGTTTTACCTGCTTCAGGTGAACCACAGCTCCAGACTTCTCCACCATGGGGTTCTTCTTGTAGTGCTCCACCAGGTCTGTGAGCGTGTCAAACCTCTCTCCTCCCCCCACGTCGTACTTGCCGTCCAGCTGTGGGAGAGGACGCCAAATCCACTGAGTCTGTTCCCAGTGGGATCACCCAGCCCCGTGGGAGCAGGGCCAGCCCCTTTCCCCACCTGGTAGTGGATCATCACGTGGGTCACGTGCGGTTTTCGGTCCCCGGTCTCCATCTTGTCCTCGTTGGTCAGCACGGACAGCACGAAGTCTCCTGGTTTGCTCTGGCTCTCCCTCACCAGGAAACTTCCCGGCTTCCCCTTCTCCGTCAGCAGCTTCTCCGCCTCCTTCCCGGTGAGGTGCCCGTGGTACCACCTTGGGGAGCAGCAAAGCAAGGCAAGGTCACAAAGCTCCTCAGACTGGGGGTGGTGCTCATGGAAAACCCATTCCCAGGCTCCCGATCCGACGGCTTTCCTTTAATTTTTTTAAATTAATTTCCTTCAGTTTTTTTGATATGGAAGAGGAGGAACTCTTGGCAGCCAGACACAAGCACAGGGCTCAAAGCCAGGTTGGACAAGGCTTGGAGCAACCTGGGCTAGTGGAAGGTGTCCCTCCCCATGGCAGGGCTGGAATGGGATGGGATTTAAGGTCCCTTCCAACCCAAATTACTCTGGGATTCTGTGGACAACAGTGACCAGGAGCAAGATGCTTTGACACAGTTTGGGAAGGGTTTTCAGAGGGTCTCCCTGGCTGTAATCACTGCTGTCAGGAATCCAGAGAGGCTCCAGATAACCTCCCAGGGGTGATGCAATGGCATCACCTCATGTCTCAGCAAGGCTGGCCCCAAGGATGAGGTTTATGGAAGAGCAGGGAGTGATGTTGGGCCTTTGAGTCCCAACCCAGCATCCTGCAAGGGCAGCCAGTCCAAGCCTGGCTGGGAGTTCCCTTTCCTCCTTCCCTCAGGGTTGAGATCAGGACCACAGGCTGCACAAGGGCAGCTCTGGTGAAGAACCTCTCCCAGCACTGCTGTTATCCAGGTCTTGGAAAACCACTATGATGCACATCCTGCCGTATTCCAGCACCACTCTCATTTCATCTATTTAGAGGATTTGGGCCCTTCTCCCTCCCTTCTCCTCCATGCCACCAGATGTGAGGGCTGGAGAAGTCTTTAGGGGCCTTCCCTGCCAAGCCAGCCCATCCCTGGGGGGAAGCCTGGCTGAGAGAAGGGGAATTTCCACTTTTCCAAGGATTCTGCTCCCACGGGGCTGTGCTTTTCACCCCACCTCCCTGGCAGTGAGGGAGCACATGAGCTGGAGGGACTTCCCAGGACCAGGGGTTCACATGACCCACGGAGGGAAAGAGCTCTGCTGCATTTTGGGAACCGAAAGGAGGCAGGGCTGGTGAAGGCAGAGCTGTGAGGAGCCTGTGGCAGCCTCCCCCTTCCCACCATGTGACACTGGGGGAGCTGAGGGGGAGGAAAAGGGGGAAAAAAGGGGTCACTGGAACATCCTCGTGGCTGGGGCTTCATCACTGACCCACCACGCAAATACCGTCATTAATGGCTTAGGCTGGGCCAGTCTTTTTAATCTCAGTTTAGGTATTAAGTGCTGGCTTAACTTTATTTAAGCCTTGTTTAATTTCAGTTTTCTTTGCTGGTCTTTCCCTCACCAAGAGCTGCTGATCATGATTTGAACTTCTCAACTGTCTTTAAGAATAAGTAACCTACAGATTGAAAAGAAAAAAGCTTTGGTGATAAGAGTCACAAGCTGAAAAGACACCTGAAAAGCCCCAACATTCTCCCCCTAGAACCCCCTCCTATTATCATTACAATAAAAACTAAGAATTGTTTCTGCTGTGACTTTTGGGATTAGTTGAAGGGGTAACACTTCAAATTAAGACAAGCAAAACAGCTCTTTCAGGGAACTAATCTGTCAGACAAAGTGGTGTCATTATATCCCCCCAGATGATGGGGAGGGGAAAAAAGGTCATTCATCAGGTGGAAACAGCCTGAAGCAGCCCAAGGAGAGCCATCCATCCCTGCAAGACAATCCTTGCTGGGATGAACAGGGGTTACAGGCTGAGATGGGGTGGGGGAAATGCCTCCTTTGGGGGATTTCTTGCCCAGGAGGACAAATCACCTGTAGGTGTTTTGTTTCCTTTGGAAACAAAAATGTGGGACTCTTGGGATACACCTGCAGGGCTCTTTGTGGATGGATTCATCCTGATCATACTGGATGGGGCTCTGAGCAACCTGATCCAGTAGAACTAAATGCCATTTAAATGTCCCTTCCAACCAAACTATTCCATGGTTCTAAGCTGCCTAAAAGCTGGGGAAAGCTTATTGGCACGAGCTGACAGCGAGCACGGAGCAGCTCCTGGACCTTGCCTGTGTCACCTCCCAGCTCCTGGTTGCAGAATCACAGAGTCAGTGAGGTTGGAAAAGACCTCTCAGACCATCAGATGGAACCTTTGATGGATCACCACCTTGTCAGGCAGATCCTGGTGCTAACAGAGTGCCACATCCAGTCCTGTGTGAATGTCTGTGTCCCAGAGGTAGGCAGCTTTCAGGTCACCAAGGCTGGATCACACCAAACACACCCTGTTTCAGGCTCCTTGCCAAACCCAGACCTGGTGCAGCTCTCCAGGCTGAGCCACCTGGGAAGAAACCATCCCCAGCACGGGGCAGGGCTGTGGGAGAGGGTGTTTTACCTCTCCGAGGTGGGGTCCTGGCAGTTCAGAGGGTACTTGAGCTCGATGACGTTGCTGTTCTTCTCCCTCAGCAGCCCCTGCTGCTCCGTGTAGTACTGCACCAGCTCTGCCAGGGTGGCAAACTTCTCACCCCCATACAGGTCATAGTAATCCCCCGTGTTCTGGATCTTGATGTGGGTCACCTCATCGTTCCTCCTGAGTGGGGGGGAGACAAAAAAACACCGTCAGCACAAGGGAATGGGAACTCCCAGGGCCCAGCTGCCTCCTGAGCACCTCAGAGTCTGTGAAAACAGCCCTGACTTGCTAAAAAAACCACTTCATCAATGAGAATCAGCAGCTCCAGTTTGCTCCTGGATGCTTTGTCTGGCGTTGAGGTGATTTCCAGTTCGTGCCAATCCAATGACAACCACCGAGTGTGAACAGGCAGAGACAGCATCCTTGTCTTCCCATCATCCCATGTTAACAGCAGGATAAAACCAGGAAAACGCTGACAGTCAGGCCTGAGGTGGGAAAAGCTGCATCTGGAGCCTGAACAGTCACTCTGCACCTCCAGAAGGAGGGCTTGGAGGCAGGAGCCAACCATCTGTAGTCGGGGAAGCTGCAGTGTGGCACTGCTGGGTGTTCAGAGAGACATGGATAACTCCCCCTGACACATCTGCCCTGGCTGCCACCCCAACCCCAGCTGTTCTGCGGGCACAGACTCCAAAGTTTGGCAGTACTGGCACACAGGGGATGAGCAGGACTCACTGGATGGGAATGAGAGCTGGCTGTGAAATTCCCACCCCAGCCAGCACGACGACAACGCCTCTTCTCCAAGAGGGGCTGGCACACCGAGTGCTTCTGCCATCCACGGCAGCAGCTGGCCCTGAAGAGCCCTTGTGCAGCCCAGAAAAAAAACGGCACACACCGTTTTTAACCCGAGGCTCGACAATCTCCCTTCCTTCCACAGCTCCATCCCCACCTCCCAGCCCCAGCCCAGCCCACAAAGGCTCAGTTCACAGCCCCAGCCCCGAGGCCTGGGAGCCCTTCAGGGATGAAAAGCAGAGAGATAATCGAGGTCATTCATCCCCCCCACCACCACCCCAGCCCTCACGGTCACTACAAACACAAAGGACAATGATCAGTGCCCAGTTTCCTTCCCATGTCAAGGCCCTTCCAAGCTGGGCACCAAAACTGGGCTGTGCAGCAGCAGCATCCCAGGAATTCTGCCCTGGACTCTCTGGCTGGTGAAATAAAGCACAGAGGGGGTGCCCAAAGTCCCTCAGCTGCCCATGCTGGAGGGCACAGCCACATCTGGCTGAGCCACACAGAGCTGGACAGGGAGGCAGCACTGATTAACAGCAGAGTTCCACTTTTTGGCAGCTTCAGTGAGAGTTGCCTCCATTCCAAGCTAAGCTTCTTTACACCATCCTTAGCTAGATATCCAGGAGGGTTTCCTGATCCAAAATATTCCCACTTGTGAATCTGAGTCCACACTGCAGTGGCCACCAGGCTGCTTTTGTTGAGGTAGAACACAGACAGTAACAACAGGACTCACAACAAAACACAAGAAGACCCTTTTTTTTTTTGTCACTCGGAGTGAAAGAACTGCTTTAAATGGCAGAAATAATTGCACCAGGTCTTTTCCAACCCAAACCATTCCATGATACCATAAAATCCTCTGTGATTGCAGGTCTTGACCTGTACCCAGAGTGTATCTGCACTCATGTTTTGGGAAGGAAGAGCCCAATTACCTCGAGGAAGGAACGCTCAGTGTTAGTGGGGGAACCACTGTGGGAGACTGAGCTCTGAGCAGAGTTTGTTTCCCAACAGCTCAGTCCTGCATCCACGAGCCAGGATAAGATCTGTTCTCATAAAACATGACCCAATTACCAAACTAACAGGGTCTCTGACGATGGTTCTCAACTGTCTTGGCATTTCCATTGCTGTTGTGGCCAGGGGCCAAGCACCACTTCGGCAAACCCTCAACATGCCTTTTCCTTTGTTCAAGCTGTTCCCTGGACCTGGCCAGGTCTGCAAGAAGCTGTTCATGTTCTTCAGAAGTGACTGTAAATATTTGGTCCTCTGAGAACGTGCTCTGGCAGATCCCAGGCCAGGAAACACGGGGCACCTGGGGACAACGGGGGCGTTTCCTGAGTGGGGCCCCACATTTCTCCCCCCCCAAAACAACCCTCACTTCCAAACTGAGGTTTATGTCATGTAAAATCACTACTAAATTTTGAAATATTCCCTGTCAGAAGCAAACCCAGCACCAGTAGGCAATGTGAGCTGACACAGAAGACAAGACTGGTGAAGATGTGCACAGCGTGCTCACAAACCCTCCTTGCACCCTCCCAAAAATCCCCTGACCACCAAACCCTGCTCCCACCACCCAGAGGAGCTTCCACAACTGGGGCTGAGCGTGGAAATACCTGCAGGGAGCAGTGCTGCAGCATCTGCAAGGGGACAAAACAGGCCAGCTCAGCTGCAGCCACAGGTTCCTCCAGCCTAGCTCAGAGTGAGTCTCCTCTGCTGAAGCTGCCAGGCCACTTCCCTCCCTGCTGCTGGGCTCCAAATTAAGTGCCCAAAAAATAAGATGAGCCAATAAATCCACTTCTGGCCCGTGGTTTGGCCTGGGAGCAGCTGCCAGCAGCTCGGATTGGGGAGGAGGGAGGACAGAAGGGAAGAGAAAGCAGCCACAGAGCTCCAAGGAAAGCTTTGCACAACTCCTGCAACTACTCTTTCCCTGCCTCTCCTCGGGGACACGAGTCTGGACACACACCAGCACACGGTGTGTGGTCTGCTCAGCCCAAATTCCAGCCCCTGCCTTCCTCCCAGCCCACATCCTCTGCAGAAGAAGGAAAGGGAGCTGCATTTCCCCTCCCTGCCTTTCAAAAGCCCCGGGAGAAGCTGAAGGAGGGGTGGGGGGGGAGATGGTTTAAAAGAAGGAGGAAGAGGGTTTGATTGTTTTCCTAAAGGTACTTTCTCCTGCTGACACCTCTATTTCAGGCACTGTTTCAAAGGTACCTGTATTGTTTCCTTTGAAAACCTTTTATTTCTCAGAAAGGAAGAAATATATTTTTATATATATATACACCTGTCCAGTTCAGAGATAAAAAAAAAGTAATAAAAAGCTCTGTCAGGATATAATTCTAGATGAGAATAATAACACATTGTTCCATCTTTGTCACAGGGAAAGGGGGAAGATAACTGCCCAGTCTTTCAGCTCTCACAGCACATGAAGCTTCTCATTCTCTGCTCTATTAAATGTTGCAGCTCGAATTCCCAAGAACATTGATGCACTTTTTTGGGTCTGTCACCAGTGGGGAAGGAGCAGATGAGATTTAGATTTCATTTTTTTATATATTTCATATATTTCATGTATTTTCTCTACTTACATTTAGTTATGTTTTATATAATATATATTTCTTTATATTGTACAGATTGTATCTGTTTATATTTTACATAGTATATATTCATATTTATATTTTATCTATATTTACATTTTATCTATATTTACAATTTATCTATATTTACAATTTATCTATATTTATAATTTATCTATATTTATAATTTATCTATTTCATCTATCTACATTTTTATAGTTTATACCTGCCACATATTTTTATTATTCCATTTTATGTTTATGTTTCACTCAGATAAAATATGAGCCAAACTGGCCCAGCAAACCAGCGACCACATGCAACCAAATCTTCCACACCCAAGACAACCCTTGTCCCAAGTGATGGAACAGAGCTGGGATGGGCCAGGAAGGAACAAGGAGGTAAAAGTACTTCAGGAAACAACTCTCTCCTTGTCTCCCCTGCTTTTCATCTCCATCTGCATTAACTGCCTTGATTTATGGCCAAAACGACGTCGTTATTAAACATCTACTGCAACCCTGAGGTCTCCCTCCGGTAGGAAGCGGCTCAACCCCCCCTTCACTGGCACACAACACCCTGACTCGGGGAATCACGTGGGAGGGGGCTCTGAGCTCACAGGACATCACCCCACACACACACATACACGTATTTCCTCAGCAGGAGTTCATTTTCCACTCTAATTAGCAGCACTTCCTGCCTCTCTCATCAACTCACAGCCACTGCTGATGGGGAGATTACAGCGAGGTCACGCTCCCCACCCAGCCAAGGCGCGGGAAAACCTGGAGTTCTTCCCTTTCCACCTGCAGTTCTTCCCTTTCCACTTCGAATTCTTCCCTTTCCACTTCGAATTCTTCCCTTTACACCTGGAGTTCTTCCCTTTCCACCTGGAGTTCTTCCCTTTCCACCCGGAATTCTTCCCTTTCCACCCGGAATTCTTCCCTTTCCACCGCGTGGCTCCGCGCCCTGAGAGGCTGTGGGCAGTCAGAGCCCTGGGAAGAGCCAAAGGGTCGGACTCCTTGGGATGGATCCCCCCAGCCACTAAAGGGAGCACTGAAAACATCAGGAAGCTGCAAAGCCTCTTGCCAAGCTAAGAAAGGACAGCCCTGGGCAGAGAGGGTGAGAGGAGGGCAGAGTCAAGGGACAGCTGAAAAAAAGGAGGGGTGATGTGACTCTTTACCTTTTACCTTCTTCCCTTCCTGAGAGAGGTGGTTCTGCTCCACAGCACCCCTCAGGATGCCCCTCAGGGGCTTCCAGTCACAAAAACCACTGACAGAACTGCAGCTTTGCTCCTCCTGCCACTGCCTTGGTGCCAAGGAAAATGTTGGTGTAAAGGGAACCCAGCCTCTGCAGCGCTGGGGGGAGTTCAGCGAGCCTTTGGCTTCACGTGGAACCACGGAGAGGTGGCCTGGAGAGCCCCAGCCCCTTGTTCTCCTCCTCACCTGCCTCTTACCTGACAGAGAGAGTGAAATCCCCGGGGTTGCTCTTGCTGGGGCGGGCCAGGAAGCTGCCATGGACACCCCTGGTCAGGAGGAGCTTCTCAGCCTCAATTCCACTGATGTTGGGGTGGAACCACCTGTGAAGTGCAGAAGGGACACGTGAGGGAGGGATTCCCCTGAGCCTGCCGTGGTTCCACCTGCGGGCACAGCCTGATCCCGTCCATCTCCTCACCCTCCCGCCACGGAACAGGGAAAAGGGAAATACAGACAGTTCACCCCGAGGGGGGGGGGAATGTGTCATCCTTTTCTGGGCTGCTTTAATGCAATCTTTGTATTTTAAGCGTCATCAAACCACCTCCTGATCTAATTTCTCTGCTATCAGTCTCCATCAAGTTTCCTTGATCACAAGAACTGGTGTTTCCCCGGGCTTTGAGGAGCACTAAATATGCACATTACACCAATGATTCCCCACATGGCACCAGTTTTACAGCTCCTTTTTTTTTTTTTTTTTTCCAGAAGCTGCTGAAAATCCACTTTCTAAATGCCAGGCTCTTTTGAGTAATCTCACAAGTGCCACACGGGGCACCCCAAAACGAGAGGGCACTCGATTCTGAAAGTATTGCTCAGCCTCAGGTCACGCTCCAGCAACAGCACTGATGGAACATTCCACAGGAGCAAAGAGGAGATGAGCCACAAATTAACGCTGGATGGCAACAAGGTGGGGGTTATTTAGGGTATTTTGGGGGCAGCACCAGCTGCAAGAGAACTGGCTGCACAGTCAGACCTCCCTTCAGAGGAAGGGACAATTTATAGGAGTCCCTGGAGGTCTGAACTAAACAACTCAAACCTGCAAGTTTTTAGTGTTCCAAGCAAGTGAAATGTGGGGGTTTTTAGGAGGAGAATATCTGGAAGCATTTAGGAGGCTGGTTTCTGGGACACAGCTGCCCCTGGGTTGGATTTAGCCAGCACACTGTGTGTTTCCCCCCTCCAAAGGGTTTGCAAGTTTATCTCAGTGGAGGCAGAGAAATGCCTGTGTTAGGAAACACATCCAAACCCACCCTACAAACAGAGTGTGTTTGTCTCTGAGGTACACACAGAAAAGGTCAAGAAATGTCACCATCTCCTCCACAATTTGGGATTTCCTCCCCGCCACCACAAGCCAAACAGTTCTGACTGCAGGTCCTTGACTTTCTGCAGCAGGAGAGGGGTATGAGGGAAGGGCCGTGGAAATAGATGGTAAACAGGAATCCCAGCGTTTCCAAGCCTGTATTCCTGACATCCCACAAGTGACACCCTTTCATAAACCCACTGTCTGCAGGGCCAGCACTTAACTGGGCCCCTGAGCTGCTCCTGGGAGAGGAGGGGATGCTCTAATGGGGCTTAATGGAGCTCAGGGACACCCCAGGCTGCCAGAGGCCACACACAGCATTCCCACTGAATGCTAATGGCAGGAAAAGCAGCATGGCATTGCAGGCCAGGGAACAGCAGGGAAAAGCCAAGGAAATAGCTCTGCTAATGAGAATGGGGTGAGAGCTCTTGGAGACACAGACACTGGATGGCTGGATGGCTCTGGGAACATCCCAGTCTGTGGGACAGTGCCCACACCCCTCAAAGGCTGCCCCAAACACGGGTTGTCCTGGGATGCTCAGCTGGAGCCAGACCTGTTGGGATGCTGAGAGCAGACACCTCTGTCAGTGCCAGAAGAGGGCAGAGGTGCTGGGGCCGTAAATATTCCAGCATCCAAGGCAACAGGATCCCACAAGGAACAGGCAAACAGTTGTGTCCAACCTCCCTCCTACCTGGGAGGGCCACAACCCTCTTGCCTTTCCACTGCAGCACCTGTTGGCCACAGCCACAAAATCAACTCACAGGTCCCTTTTCAGCCTCTTTTTCTCAGCTTTCAACAGTCCAAGAAGGAAAGCAGCTGAAGAGGATCCAAACTAGATCCCATGATAAGGAAAAAACGTCCATTATTAATATCAGATCACGTTTTGATGTGAGCAAATAACGAGCATCACCGTGCAGTGGGTCACTCAGGCAAGGGCTCAATGGTTTTTTGCAGGACTGAGTCAGCTATTCCAGCACCAGCAAACGTGGGCACAGAGGTGGGTCCATCCAGCTGGGATTTATCCACTTCCACACAAGGAAAACCCTGATGTTGACTCCAGGCATCCCCCCCCACCCCTGCACCACAAAAACGCTCCTGACTGATCCAACATAACCCACAACCCCTCAGTTCCAGGGAAATCAGACACAGGTACCTCTGCCTTCAAAACAGCAGCAGCATTCCAGCAGAAGCCCTGGAAAAGGAGCTCTTTTTCTCCATGTTAAAAATTTATCAAATAATTTCTCTTTAATTGCTAAAGAGTCATCGTTTCCACGCGCTCTTAGTCATTTCCTCCCTCACATGAGCAGGAATGCTTTCTTCTGCTGGAATGCATCCCTGTGCTCCTGTCTTGGGATAAAACAGGATAAATAGTTGAGCAACGCTGTTACACCCTTAAGAAACCCATAAAACAAGGCCGTTCTAAAAGCCTGGCCGGGAATCCTGTACCCCAAACATCCCCCAAAGTGGATAAAGGGATAAAAAGCACCGTATCCAAAAGGATAATTCAGCAATGGATCAGAATGTGGCACTGGGGAAGCATCCTGATCCAGAGGAACTCTTGGAAGTGACTGTCTGAGGTGCCACAGGGGGATCCAGCTCCCAGCTGTGCTGGGCTGATCCTTTAACCTACAGGTCAACAACAAAGTTCCTGAGTGAGGCCCCAAAGGAGATGGAAACCAGTTATTCCAGCCCACCACCTTTCTTCTCCCTTTCTCTCCACAGCTCAAAAGCAGTGCAGGAGGACCCAGGACGATGGACCCTGCCCTTGGAGGCAGCCAGGCAAATAATCAGCTGAGGACTCCTCCAGCAGACCAGGAGGTTGTGGGCTCGTGAGGGCAGGTGTAACTTGGGCCAGTGCAGCTCTTTGCAAGGTTCCTGTTCAGCAAATAGGAAAAAAAAAACCACCCAAACCACTTCAGAGCTGCAGAAGGGATCCAGACACTGCAGATCCATTCAAAGGGAAGGGAAAGATCCATCAGCTCGTTGTGTTGGGCTGTAGGAACAGCTCAGCCCCTCAGCAGGGTGGGTACCAAGCCCTTAACCCCCGGAGGGGAGCCCTCTCTCCATGTCTCTGGATATTCCCTTCCTGCACCCACTGCCTTCTGGGTGGCTTTTCAAGGCTCTTGGCACTTCAAAATCCAGGCAATTCCCTCAGCCCAGCCCACTGTCCTGCTGCAGGACAACTCAGAGATGCTTCACCCACCCACAGGGGGTGTGAATCACCTGAGGCTGCAGCGATGGAAAGTTCAGCCCACGCCTCTGCCCATCAGCAAACCCTTCACAAGGGGTGAAGCCGAGCTGGCGGGAGCTGCAGAGCACCCCGAGCTGGGCTGTGTCACAAAGAGGGGTTTAAACTCCCCACCCACGCTCGGGTTTGAAGCTCAAACCCTCCCGTCAGCGAGGGTTTCACACCCCGCTCTTGAGAAGAGCTGCTCCACGCGTGTCACATGCACAGGAACAGCCTGGGCACAGCAGTTTCCATCAAAAAAACCCCACCAAACCCTGGGTTTAGGCGGGGATTAACTGAACTGCATCGCTAAGAGCAGTTTTACAACTCCTGGCATTTAATTCCAGTGTCAACCCCGTCCCTGGAGGAAGGTGCTGGACAGACCCATCCTGGGGGGAAGGGGGTGTGGGGTGGCTTTGGCTGAAGCAGGAAGAGCAGAGAGCACATCCAAACCCCTGAGACAAGCAGGAAAAGCACTCCAGGAGCTCCTTCCTTCCAGAAACAGGAGCAGGCACCACCCTCCTGGCAGGGAGCTGCTGCAGACAGTTTCCATTTACTTGGCTCTGGAGCCTCAGCTGGCACTAATTGTTAATTAATATAAATTCACATCTGTCCTGTCTCCCTGCCACACGCAGCAGTCTGCACTCATCAGCTCCCCATGATTCAGTCCCTTTATCTAAATCATTCCAGTCCATGCCTGTCCCTGGCACATCTCCCTCTCTCCACGTGCTGTCCCCATTCATCCCCCTCCTGCACCACCCACCCCACCTCCCAAAAGCAGCAGCACGTCCCTGACCTTGTCACAGCCCCTCAGCAAAAGGGTTTCAAGTTGTTTGGGTGCCCAAAGCGATGATTTCTGCCCAGGGAACTAAACAGCTTGTTCAATCTGGCTGAGATCAGGACAGACAGAAATCACTCTGACGACAAGCACCACGAAAAACTCCTGTCACAGAAATAGCAGCCAGTTAAGGGGATGCATCAGCTGCTCTGCCTGGGATGGATGCACAGGAAAACACATCATCTGGAGGAGCTGGCATCTCAGATTTGCTTGGCAAAGCCTGCCAGGGTTCCCTCGGCCTCTCTGCTGTAAGTTCACGTCTCTAACAAGGCCCTGATCTGAGCTGGGAAGGGTCAAAATGCAATCACACACAAGTCACCTGTTATCCCCCCAGGGAAACCCTAGCTTGTGAATCAGGTCATCAGCTCAAAAATAGCAACTTCCAGGAGAAAAACCCAGAAACTGCAGCACACCCCACAGGGTTTTGTGGAGGAGACCTGGGTGAACTTCCCAGGGAAAAGGGCACGTTCTCACCCTGCTCTCTAGACACCTTTTGCTCTGGGTGAAAAAAAAGAGAGCTAAAACTGCTCATATTTCCCCTTTTCACCCAAACAAGCACTTTCCAGGTGGGGAGGCTGGGACACAAAGCACCTCACCTGAGCTCCACCTCGTCCCAGCCAGCCCAGAGCAGCCCTGGACAGGGACACACTGCCCCTTTTCTCACACTCAGTCACTCACACACCTGTTTTAATGGCATCTTCCAGCCCTAGTTTTAGGGACAAGCTCTGCCTGGCTTCAGGAAAGGCAGGGGAAGCTCAGCAGGTCTAAAGGGAGGCGCTGATTTCCCAGCTCCTTCTCTGGGGCAATCCTTCCCTCAGCCTTCCAGGCTGAAGTGGCTGCACAAAGCCTGGTCTCCCCCAGCCTTGCACACACATTCCAGGGCTCTGCCCTATCACTGGCACTTCCTCACAGCCCATCCCACACTCCTGATAGGGGAAAAGCCCCTTCCACCATCACTGCCTTGTGCTGCCCAGATAAAGACTCGGCAGAGACGAGGAAAGGAAGCCACGGACAAAATTAAAGAGTCAGGACACAAACCCCACCACATCATGTGCAGACAGAAAGGGCAGAGCAAGCACAGGACTCTGGCCAACTGAGAGTCCATCCAGAGGGTGCTGAGGGATTGGGACACCGGGGGTATTTACCAGGCAGCAGAGAAAGGTCTGCCTGGCCACTCCACGCTGTGCATCCCTGCAAACCAGAGCGGGCCTGAGTGGCCTCAGGTACCTTTGCACCCACATTCCCCAGCTCTGGGCTGGTAAATCCAGGTGTGAAGGAGCTGGGGAGGGGGGGTGAACACCTCTAAAACCTGCAAAGAAGAACCACTGGGGCTTGAAGGAAAATGCCACAAGGCACCAGCTGCTTCCCTGGGAAACGGTGCATATTCCCATGGAGCACATTCCCAAGGGGCAGAGAGGGCTTCCCAGAGGGGCAGCAGCTGAAACTGCTGGGAAAGAGACACCAATTTTGCCTGGCAGTTCTCAGTTTTCCCAGAATGGGAGAGGCAGACCCAGTTTTATTGGGCCAAGGAGTGTTTCAACACCCAGCCACGCTCACCTGCACCAGCAGGGAACTGGCAGCTGGGGCTCCCCCAGGTTGCCCAGAGGATTTACACCCATGTTCTCTTAATTAAAAAAAGGTGTAGCTCAGGCCCTGCAGCTGTTTTGGCAGCATCAGCCCCAAAGGTGTGCGAGGCTCTGTTATTTTTGGCTGCGGTTTTCAAATTTTCTGCTTTAATTCTCTGAAACCAACTTAATATTCAAAGCAACCTTTCCTCCTCAAAGGTTACCCCGGTGTTAGGACCACCATAAACACCGAGCTACGCTTCAAACTCGGCCAATAACACCTTACCTACTCGTCTCAAAACCTCTACCAGGAGGAGAAACCTCTTTGGAACTCCCTCCATCCCTGGCAGTTTTCTGGCCTGTGCGTTACGGATGGTTTTGTTCTCACGAAGCAAGTCCAAAATTAAACTGCAGGCCCACCTGCCAGGCAGCTGGAGCGTTAAAAATACCTGTCAGCAGCCAGCCCCAGCTGCTGTCTGACTGACAGGCTTCCTCCTGGAGCAGGAAAGTATTTGTTTAGCTGCTCTTGCTCTGATCCAGTGAAGCAGAACGCACCCAGCGAGCAGAAACGGAGACAACAGCCCCTTCTGCAAGACTTGGGGGAGCAGCACCGAGGTGAGGGTGGGGCAGGAGCCTCGGGATGCTCTTGAGATGGCAGGGAATGGAAAGTACCAACAGGCTGGAGCTGCTTCCATCACCTGGATCCCTGAGGAGTGCTGAGAGGGAGGAAGGACGACCCAAGGCAGGCTCCACTTCGCCCTCCAGGGCAAAGAGCCACTCGCCCAAAGCCTCAAATGCTGCTTCAGGCACAGCCCAGATCCCTCCCTGGATCCATCCCCCCCGCCTTTCCAGCCTTCTCCACACGTGCACTGCCTGCTGTGCCTCCCAGCCTGGCAGAGGGACCATTTCCCACTCCATTCCCCGCTCCAGCAGAGCCTTTTCCAGCTCACACCCCACAGAACCTTCCCTGCTTTGCAGTTCAGGCCCCACATAACCTTCACCGCTCGCCACACCACCCTTCTGACTAAACACTGTCATTTCACACGCTTTGGAGCTACAAAACCCACCCAGAGGAAGGTCCAGCACCCCAAAATCAGGATGTTCCACCGAGCCACCGAGCCCACGAGAAGCGTGCTCAGCTCCAGACACGGGAGGCAGACAGAGATAAGCCCGAACTCTTACCACAGCAAGGTAACAGGAGATAAAAATCTAATAAGAGCAGGAAATAACATCCTGCCCGGGCAGGGATAACCTCTCCCGGGCTGCAGTCAGCACCGAGAGCCGCTCGAGCTGCAGCCACACAAACGAAACTGCTCACGCACCGTTTCCCAGCGCTGAAGGCAGCACCAGGACGGAGTCACCGGCACCATGTGCTGCAGGGCCAGCTGAGGGAAGTTCCCACCGGGGAGAGAGCCTTGCCCTCCTGCAGGCAACTCGCTAACCAGCTCTGTTAGTCGCTTCTCCCACCCTAAAGCACCCCCTCTCCTCCTTGGGGGCTCGCTGTTAATCGGCTCCCGCAGCGCGAGCGGCACCTTTCTGTGAGCTCTCAGCGACACCCGTGACCTCCACACCTTCTCCCCCTCAGAACAATCAGCTTTGTTAAAAATAGAAGCCAGACATACACACACACACACACATGCACAGAGAGCAGATCTCCTACCTCACCATAACTGGTCAAGGCTCCTGACCCGGCACAGAGACTGGTTAGTCCACAGAAACCACGGGGCAGCTCAAGAGGCAGGAAGATTCGGAGGGTTTGGGAGCTGGGCAGAGCTGCTCTAGGATGCAGAGGGCAGTTTGCTGCCTCCGAGGAACGCTCCAGCCTCCAGCATCCTCCAGGAGCGCTGGGCAGAGCCTGGGAAGTTTCAAGTGAAGTGACAGCGGGTTATTTACCCAAAAACACCCCGGCTTGGTGTGGAAGGGAGCAGGGGTGGGGAGAAGAAAAGGAAGTCATCTCGTTCTCTTATCGGCAGCGAGGCAGCAGCTGTGAGTGGAGTGGTGAGCAGGGGATGGTGAGGGCAGCCACCAGCAGGGCGTGACGACATCTGCCTGTCAGCTCCCGGGGCAGCCGGGGCTGAAGGAGAAGGAGAAAGAGCCACTGACGGGCAGAGTTCTGTTCCACGGAGCTCCGGGCACCACTTCCCCCTCGGGGATGGAGGGAAACAGTCAGTCCAGGGCATGATGCAGAGCAGAACCCCGATACCTGCCTGCTGACAGGTCTTTTTAACGCTCCAGCTGCCTGGCAGGTGGGCCTGCAGTTTAATTTTGGACTTGCTTCGTGAGAACAAAACCATCCGTAACGCACAGGCCAGAAAACTGCCAGGGATGGAGGGAGTTCCAAAGAGGTTTCTCCTCCTGGTAGAGGTTTTGAGACGAGTAGGTAAGGTGTTATTGGCCGAGTTTGAAGTGTAGCTCGGTGTTTATGATGAACCTGACTAGGCAGGGACACTTCTCAGCCACCCAGCCCAGGTGCCTCAAGTCAGACAGCCCAAGCACTTCCACTGTCCAGGACAGCAAGGGAGAGAAAACATCTTTTATGGCATCGTATTTCAGGCACACAGACCTCTCCCCAGACCACCCCTGGGGCGGCAAGAGGACAACTCCACTCTTCCAAACCGAGCCCCAAACCACCACTGGCCTCCCCTGTCTGGGCTCAGCGAGCTGGGGAGGAACAGCACAACAGCCAGTGCTGCCAAATTCGGGGTCACTGCGGCCCTGCAGCCACACGACTGGCCCAACAGCCCCCTCCTGCCTCATCCTGCAAGCCCCTTGCGTCACCAGCTTCCTAGGGCAGGAGAAAGCAGAGCTGGGAAGGCTGTCCCTGGGCTGGCAAACAACTAAATACCCATCAATCAAGGTATTAAATGGCTGGGAATGCGGCTGCCTCTGCAATCCTGAGCGTTTAGTCCATTATCCCGCAGACACTTAGCACAATTATGGTTGCTTTGTGGCGAGCCTTTAACGTGCCAACAAAGCAGCTGAGGCACGGAGGAGATTTAGGGATCGGCAGATCTCCACCTCAGAGCAAAGCCCGGCACTCTGGAGGTCCCAACTGGCTGCAGAGACTGGGAAATGCTGGGCAGGGCTGGTCCCCCAGAGGGTGAACAGCATAGAGCTTGGATACTTTGAGGGATTAACCCCACTCAGGCAGCTCCCAGAACAAGAGCTGGGCTCCTCATCTTGCTAAAGGAGGAAGAGCAGCTCTTACACTCCAGGAGGATGCTCAGATCCTTGTTTTCTTGTGCTGGTATCCATGTAGTGTCCACGGCAATTCCACTCCCCCACCAGCCTGTCCAGCAGTCACCAAACGTCACCCCAAAGGAGCAGAGTTTGCAGTGGATTTGGTGAGATTCCAGCACCCAGAAACAACCGAATTTTGCTCCATCTTGAAGACAGGCAGAGGTGTCAAGAGTAAGAATTATCCAAAGCCACCCCCAGCCTGACATTCCAGCTGGAGCCTGTGAGGAAATGTGTTCCAGAAGTGCCACTAAACACAGGGAAAAGTGGTACAGAAGAGCTTTGGAGACAGCAAAGAAGCCTCAAAAAACTTGTCTCTGGAAAGGCAGTGCTTGGAGCTCTTCTTATCCCTACAATCCAAGCAGAAGGTGGATTTCTCCTGAGATTTGCCTACAGTTAACAGGTCAGCTCTTCCAAAGACAAAATACCCAAGGAATAAAAACCACATCCTCTCTCCCTGTCACCATTCCAAGGCTGAAAGCCAGCCCTGAAAAACAAGGAAGAGCTGAACTGGCGTCCAACAATCGAGGGCAGCAAGTGGTTTCACAACCAGAACAGGACTTGCCTTTGTTCACCGCCAGCACTTCCCTCCAAACCTGAGCTTGAAAATACACCCCAGCTTCCTACTTAGCGCTCAGACACTCCTCCTCTGCCCGACAGGCAGACAGTGGAGATGCCAGAGATAACAGCTGCAATGATACAGCAGAAAGGGAGGAAGGGAAAAAGGAGGTTGATCCGTGAGGAGCTTTGAATCCCCTCTTGCATCCCAGGGTGCAGAGCCCTGCTGGCATCACAGCCTCGGGTTCAGCACTGGGGGAGCAAACACAGCCCCTGTCTCCCAAAATCCAGCGGTGTCCAGCCCAGCTGGCAGCTTTTGAGGCATCTGAACAGCAGCCAGGGGAAATTCCAGCCCGTTTTCACTTGCACCGGGCTGGAGAACCTTCATTGTGTCGTGGCTTGTGCCCGGAACACCCAACTGGAGCTTTAAGGATTGGAGCAGTCTGTTCAAATCCCACAGGTGCTCTGCACCCCTCTTCTTCCTGAGGGCAGCAGGGGCACCAAAACCAGCCACTTGCAACCCAGCCAAGCCCTTGCAAAGCACACCTTCCTCACTGAGCTGCACTGCTGGAGGTGCACACAAGTTCCTCTGAGCTGAGAGGACAACACTGGGAGTTCCCACAGCTACAGCAGCACAAATCCTGATCCCTCTGTGCCCAGCCCTCCCTGGAGCAGGGCTGGAGTGGTCCAACATGGGTTGGTTCAACACAGGGCACTGCCACTACAGCACATCCCTCCCTTGCCCAGGTTGGAATAAGCCCTGACCAAAGACATTCCAGGAAGTGGGAACTGCATCCATATATCAGGTTATGACCAAAGGGCAAGAAGAGGCTTTGAACACAGACACAGCTGCTCCTGTTACGCTGCCAAGACAACCCCCAGGACAACCCTGAGCCCTTCCAGGGAAAGGGCAGAGGGAGGGAGGTCACCCTGGCGAGGCACAGGTAGAGCAGCTGCCCCAGGGGCAGCGGTTACACCTCCGTGCCCCGTGGCCAAAGCTCAGCTGGGGTTGGTTCTTTAAGGTTCCTCTGCTCCATCTGGTGGTCAGAAAGCTTTTGAAGCCGTGTGGGGCAAACCTGGGCTGCTCCACACGTGGCCTCTTCGTCTTCTGGGCTCTCTGTCCAGAGAGGATGAGGAGAAGCTTGGGGGGAGGAAGAAGGTTCTACAGTGAGGGCGGTGGGGTTGCCCAGAGAAGCTGTGGCTGCCCCATCCCTGGGAGCGTCCAAGGCCAGCTTGGAGCAACCTGGGCTAGTGGAAGGTGTCCCTGCCCACGGCAGGGGGTGGCACTGGGTGGTTTTTAAGGTCCCTTTGAACCCAAATTGTCCTGTGATTCCACCAAGCGCTTTGGTGAGTGCGGGGAAGCACCTGGAGAGAGCAGAAAGCTGAATGTGAGGGGATCACCCCCCAGATCAGACAACCCAGGTTGTCTGGAGAACCTGGAGAGTCAGTTGGGCTCCCAGTGCAAGCCACGAGGATGGGCACGTTCTGCAGCAGCAGTGCCAGGGCACCCCAGAGAAACGTTTGGGGAGCAAGAAAAGCAGGTAGGGCCAGCAGCCAGCACCTGACTGCAGCATTTGGCTCCTGCCTTTCCTGTTGGATCTGTAGGATAACGCTTAGGCATCCAGACCTGAGCTGCAGGAAAGCAAACGTGCTCCCACTCAGCCAGGAGGGCAGCAACTTATTTTTAGGACGGTGCCAAGGGCAGGAAAACCCCTGAGCCCAGAGGAAAACCAAAACCAGCCCCCAAGGCAGCAGGAGGAGTCCAGGGGCTTTCACCATCGCCCAGGACCTTCCTCATTCAGCAGGTTCCCCTCCCAGCAGCACCACAGTATAAATAACTAAGTAAGGCCAGGGCATCTCGGCTTCCCCAGCTCCATCCCACTTGGCATCAGGGCCAGCAGCAGGAGAGGAGATTCCTGCAGTGCCCCTGCCCTGACACGCACCACCTTTGCCCCAGCCCCTGGCATCATGTGCATCCTTGCTGAGGCCAGAAACCCTCAGCTTTCAGGATTATATAACCCAGTGAGCTAATTAAAAACGAGTGGTTCTATTTCCGACCCCGGGCAGGGTGACAGGACCAAAATACGGCCCATAACGGGCCCATGTCCCCTTTGAAGAGTGGCCAAGGGCTATTTTTTACCTTGAGACACATCACGAAGAACTGGAGGGAGGAAAAAACCAAAAAAGAAACCCCAGGGTTATATTTAGAATTTAATCAGCGGCAGAGCTCGTTGCATTTCTTCGATGGGAATATTTCAGGAGGGTGGGAGGAGGAGGGGGGAGCAAACAAACAAACAAACTACCCCAAAAAAAAACCTCACAACCCAAGGACAAATATAGCCCTGGCAACCCCCTCACACGTAGAGATGCTGCTCCAAGGGCGTGAAGGGGATTTTTTTTTTTGGTGCTGTTTTGAAATGAAATCTTTGTCACCTTCCCGCCCTCTTGAAGGGTCACAGGACACATCCCGAGGGATGGGCTCTCCTCTGCCTGTTATCCCAGCTCCCAAGGCTGTTCCAGGTGCCTGTAAGCTGGAGGAGCTTCCCAATTCCCGTGGTCATCCTGGAGAGAGCATCCAGCAGAGATGATGTTGCTGTTGCTCACCCTCCTGCCCCAGACAAAGATGCTGGGAAGGTTGGATCATGGAATTGTGGCATGGTTTGGGATGGAAGGGACCTTAAACATCATCCTGTTCTACCCTCCTGCCAGGGACACCTTCCACGAGCCCAGGTTGCTCCAAGCCCTGCCCAAGCTGGCCTTGGACACTTCCAGGGATGGGTTATCCACAACTTTTGATGCTCCTGAAGGTCTTTTCCAACCTGAAACCCCCTCAGCAACCCCATCTCTGTGGGCTGAGGGGCAGGTTGAGCCTGCCTGCCTTTGGGATGGTGCCTCTTCTCCCAGCTCAGTCCCACATCCAAGCTCACAATTCCCTGGGGAAGATGGACAAACACCAGCCACAACAAGGACTCAAGACAACAAGAACCTCCCCCACGGGCCTTGGGCACAGGAAACCTTGAGCAGGTCCTTGCAGAGAGCCAGGCTCTTCACCTGATAACACAATCAGCACAGCTGCAGCCAACCCCAGCCCAGCTACTCGACTCCACTTCCCTCTCCTCCCCCAGCTCTTCTTTCCAGGCCAAGAAGCTGCAAAAAGTGAGATAAAGTTTGTCACTCCTGCCGGGAGAGGCTTCCCCAGCTCTGAGCCCTCACCAGAGGGGCTGGAGGGAACTCTGCTGAGATTCCAGCCACAGCTGGACCAACTGACCCCCCCTCCCTGGGGCACTTTTTGGGGCATCTGCTCAGTGCCCCAGGTGACAGGGGCGGAGCAGAGCTCATTGTGTCCCACACAGGGGTCCGTGGGGGCAGATGGAGGGGACAGACAGACAGAGCAGGGCTGGGGAGACACTCAGAGCACCCCAATGAGGGAATTTCAAAGAAGATGCAGCAGCCTCTCCTATCCACATGGAAAGCTCTGGACCACGACATAGAACATCCCATTCTGGAAGCGTCCAAGGCCAGTTTGGGTGGGGTTGGAGCAACCTGGTCTAGTGGTGTCCCATGACAGGGACAGATAATCTTATTAATTACCAATAATAATATAATTATCATATCACACAAGCAGCAGCAGGAGCTATTTGCAGAGACAAACACACGCACAGGAAGCACACGGTTCCTGACTTCCAGCCTGGGCTCATGTGAAGAATTTCCTCCTTCCCTTTGGATCCCTGCAGGAAGCTGCACAACAGAGGCAGCCCCGTAACCTCATCAGGCTCCATCCCACGCACGTTTCCTGGAACACATGCACTGGGACTGCAGGAACCCCTTTCCAATCCCTGCCCAGCACTCCCAGCACCGGGCAGTGAGTGCAGCCCTGCCCGAGCCGCTGCTTTGGGTCAAAAAAACCCCAACAGAAGAAACACTTCCACTGCAAAGAAAAGGATCAATCGATAGTTAAGGAGCTCCAGCCTTAGGAATGCTGCTTCCAGGCACATCCCACAGGGTGGGGGGCTGGTTTTAGCTGGGAATAGGTATTGGCAGCGCTGGGAACCACCTCCCCTCTCCGGAGCTCTGGGCCTGCCCCGCGCTGCAGACGGCGTGGAATTCTCCTTGGCAGCCCGCAAAAGAGGTCCAGCTGCATCCCACAAACGTGTTCCAGGGCTGAGAGAGCTTCATTTGTCGTGGGGGCATAACGAGAGCGGCTCTCTGGGCCTCGGGGAAAACCATAGGATGCTGGAAAATCACCGAGAGCCTGATCCAAAACCCCTCCTGGGCAAGGCCAGTCTTCTCTCCCTGAACTCGGGCATTAACCAACCATCCTTATTCCCTCCCTGGAAAAGGGGGGAGAATGATGTATTTATGCATTTCATGACCTGCCCCTATCTGGAAACAAACAGCAGGCTGGGAGCTTGGAATTGAAATGTAATTTAAGTTGCTGCTGCTGTTCCAGTCCTCATTTACTCCCCCCAGGCACTTCTGCCCAGGCAGCCTCAGCACACACACACACATCAGTCCCCTTGAGCTTTGGTTCTGCCATCCTCTGTGAACAAAGCCTGTGCCCAAAGCTGTCTTCATACAGCCTGGCCAGAGAGAGAAAACCAGGAAAGCCTGAGCCAAGGTCCAGGTGCAGCCACAGCAAAGGAGGGAGGGAAAAAGGTGCCTCTGGACTGCTCTGTTTTGAGCTGGAGCTGAGCACAAGGGCTGAGGTACCACCTGAAGAGATGGGAGTGAAGAGCTCCCAGAAACTGCCAGAGGGTATTTCTGAGCAGCCACCAGCCAGATCCACACTCCTGGTTCCAGCCACCCCTTGCCCATCGTGTTGTTGCTGAACATCCAAGATGCCAAAACACTTGTTTTGACCTGGTTTTTCTTCCTGCACCAGAAGGTGCCACCTCCCCACCACCAGCCAGGTTGCCAAAGTAAGCAGCTACTGCAAAGGCTGGAGCTCAGTATTTACATTTGGATTCAGCACAGGAAGCATGTGTTTCCCCACTGGTAAGGGGAGGGGGAAAGCTGGGATTGTATTCCCTGTCACTGCAGGGGAGGCCCTGGCACAGGTTGCCCAGAGAAGCTGTGGCTGCCCCAGCTCTGGAAGTGTCCAAGGACAGGTTGGATGGGGTTTGGAGCAACCTGGGCTAGTGGAAGGTGTCCCTGCCCATGGCAGAGAGGGTTTGGATTAAGATGGTTTTTAAGACCCCTCCCAACCCAAACAATTCCACCATTCCATGAAATCTGATACAGAAGTGGAAGCATTTCACCAGAGCACTCGTGAGCACCATTTACTCTGCTCATTCAGGGTCCCCAAAACTGGAAGCTTGGGCCTTTCACTCCCAGCATTCCCAGCCAGGGGCAGTTTCCCCTTCCTGGTGCTGTGAACTTGGACAAGCACAGAGGAACTGCCTCCTCCACAGCTGCTCCACAACCCCCAGCACAAAGTGCCTCCACACCCCACTGATCACCTCCCAGCACTCAATCCTGCAGGACTGGAGCAACCTTTGGAGGCAGCCAGCCTCAGGAAGCTGGCATTTACTCACTTCCCCCAGACTTTCCCTTCCTCCCAGCCACAGCATCCCAGGAAAGCGTGGCTGTCGGGCCAAAAGCCTGCCCTGCAGACAAGGGCCATGCACAGGGCAGCCACCAAGTGCTCCTGGCATTGGGAAACCCTTTTCTAGGGAAAAAAAAAAACAACCAGGGAATTTGGGATCTGCTGGCTGGGGGTGTGAGGTTTATCCACCCTGATCTTTATGGCACAGCAAAGGCCTCTCCTCATGGCTGAGCAGCGAGGCAGAGGAGGGACAGCATTGCTCAGATCCCAGGAGCAGCACCAGGCCATGCCACGAGCCAGAGGGAGAACAGCATCAGCCAGGGACCAGGCAGGGCAGAAAGGTGCCATAAACATCTGGCAGGTACCCTAAAAACCTGCTGGGCAAGAGGAGAAAGGCTGAGGACAAAGGACCCGAGCAGTGGTTCAGAACCAGGAGCAGCAAATCCAGCATAGGTGGAAAGGACGGAGCGACAGATGTTGGGAGCAATCACAGCCTCCCCCCCCAAAACACACACACACACCCCAAAAATCCAGCCCACGTGGTTCTCCAGCCAGGTTCCTCAGGACTGCTGCAGTACTGAGCCGGCAGCAGCATCCCGACGGTGACTGCCCAGCAGGGTGGAGCCAGCAAGGTAAGGGCAGCATGGACAAATATTGACTTGCCTGTGGGCACGGGGAGCCCTACCAGAGCTGGGAGTGAAATCCAGCTCCCAGCCCTCTGCTTTTCAACCCCATCGGCGGGTTTTGTACCTCGCCGTGGCACCGCCCATAGAGACGCTGCCTGTTCCTAAACTTCTTCACGCTTTGAACCAGACGCTCACAAGACACAGCTCAGCGCCTGACGGCAAAAACAGACACCCCCTAAAAAAAAACCATAAACCAAGGGAGCCCCTGAATGCCGGAGATACGGGAATGTGCGTGAGGAGAACACGGAGTTATCACACGTCCAGGAGGGGGCTGTGGCAGCCCACGCGAGGACCTGGCCCTGCTGGGTCCTGCGGCACCGCCGAGCACTCCCTGTCCTGTAACCCAGCCCGGAGTGACCGGCTGCTCCCGGCCACCTCCCTCCCCAGGGCTTTTCGGAACACACTCGGCTCGTAAGAGCAGCAAAGGCTTTTTCAGGTCACCTTAAGGGGAAAGGACACGCAGGAACGAAGAACCAGCCGTAGGAATCCCCCCTGCACCGCAGCGTGGGGGCTCTGTGTGTGTGAGACCAGGCACGGAGAGAAGATGTCGATTTATCCCTTGTGAAGCCACAGCAGAGAAGGAGAACGAAATAGGGACAATGTCCCCAAGTCACACAGGCTCTGCCACCACCCAGAAAACCCTCTGAAGCAACAGCGTCTTTGAGGGGAAGCCGGGGGAGGCACCACCAACACACCACATGCTCCAAAGTATATCCTTTTTTCACCTCACAACCCACAAAGACATTTCAAGCAAGTTTTAACGCTTATCCTGTTTTGGCGTCCCCTCTCCGGCATCCCCAGCACTGGGTACCGAGCCTAATGGGACATTAGGATGCTCCCAAAGGTCTTGGGGTGCTCCGGGGAGAAACTGCGGGGCCAAAAGGGCTTGGGGTGACCCGGAGCGGGCTGGGGAGAGGGGCGGGGGTGGCAACCGGGGGAGGGGGAAGGGGCGGGAGGCGCAACTTCATCCCGACCCCCGGAGGCTCCGAGCTCCGACACCGCGCAGCCGGCGGCACGCCGAAGGGACACGGGGACACGGGGACACGGGGACAGGGCGAACCAGGGGGCACACGCGGGGACGGGGGGCAGGTCCGAGCTGGAGCGGGAGCCGGTGGAAGCGGTGCCGGGACCCGCGGGCGCTGCGGTGGCCGCTGCCGGGGGGACGCGCTCGCCGCGGGTCGGGACGGGACGGGATGGGACAAGATGGGATGGGAGGGGACAAGATGAGATGGGACGGGACAAGATGAGATGGGACTCCTCGCTCCTTACCTGCGGGAGGTCATGGCTGCGCTCCCGGCCCCGCTCCCACACCGACTGCCCGCACCGCCGCGCCCCGGCGGGCGCTGGGCCCGGACCGCCGGGGAAACCCCTCCCTGTGACGCGAGGGAATCCCCGCCCTCCGCCCCGCCCGGTCCCCGCTGCCCATCCCCGCAGCCTGCGGCCTCGCTAGCCATCGCTGGGGCTGATCCCCCGGTGCCTTCTCCGCATCTCCATCGTACGCGGGGCTTGGCAGCGCGGGGGAGTTCATGGAAGGGAGTCGTGGAGTGGTTACGGTGGGAAAAGCCCTCCCGAGGTCATCCAGTGCAACCATGAACCCGGCACAGAGCTCACCACTGAACCGTGCCCCCCAGTGCCACATCGACGCGGGTTTCGGGCACTTCCAGGGTTCCGTCACTGCCCTGGGCAGCCCCTTCCAATGCCTGACCACCCTTTCAGTGAAGGAGTTGTCCTTGTATCCAAGCTAAACCTCTCCTGGGGCAACTCGAGGCTGTTTCCCCTTGTCCTGTCCCTTGTTCCCTGGGAGCAGAGCCCGAACCCCCCTCCTGTCAGGGAGTTGCAGAGCCAGAAGGTCCCCCCTGAGCCTCCTTTTCTCCAGGCTGAGCCCCCCCAGCTCCCTCAGCCTCTCCTGCTGCTCCAGCCCCTTCCCCAGCTCTGTTCCCTCCTCTGGACAAACTCCAGCCCTTCAACGTCCTTCTTCTTGCAAGGAGTCCAAAACTGAACCCAGGATTTGAGGTGTGGTACGGGGGGGGGGACCACCAGCAATTTAAGACATCCCTCAGAACCCAAACACCTCAAAAGGTCCAGATTTTGGGGGCTGAGTTCATAAAAGTTCATAAAATCTGCCAAAATAGTGAAGCAAGCCACAAAACACTGAGCATCTGAGGCTGGTGAGGCTCAGCCATGTCTGTTATCCCAAAAAACCCTGACTCAGGGGTGCTTTGGAGTCAGGAGGGCACAGTGTCTCCCGGGACGAGTCCCCCGCTCTCATCCCAACATCTCTGGTGCCACCAAAACCTCCCACTGGGATAAACTGGGGGCCAGGTGTGCACTTCATACAAATAAAGCACATTTTGCCATCTGAAGTGTCAGTTCAGAGGCCTTTAACCAACTCCCGTGGAATATACCTTGCTTCACATAAAAGACACAAATTAACCCAAAGAAATGCCCTCAATCTGACACCTTTTCATGAATGTTGTGTGAGAAAACAAAGCCAGCTGTCCAAGGGAGAGAAAAAGCCAGGACACAGCCAGTGAAACCCCCCCCCCTCCCTCCCAGACTGCCCGTGGTGTCAAAAATAGCAGTTTTATAACTATAATAAGACTCAGCGAATTCCGTGTCTATTCGGGGAATACCCAGGGAGCTGGCAGCCAGGAGCCAGCTCATTTCTGACTTCAGCTTCCCTGAATTCCACCAGCTTGCTCACAGGGCAACCAGGACCACAGAGGCCAAATAGCAACCCCTGCTAACGGTGACCCCTGTCCTCTCCTTCCCTCCTTTCCCCTCCCGTCGAGGCTCCCGGGCACTGGGACCTTCTCTCCGGGCACTGAGGCTCCTTTGTGAGGCCAAACTGTGTGTGTGTCACTGGGATGAGACCCTTCCTGGGGGCACTGCTCGTGGGCAGCAGTTCAGCTTCTTGGTTAAAAAAAAAAAGGAACCCACAGGAACTGTTCTCCCCCCACTTCTTGCACTGCACTCATTTCCAGACTGTGCAACTACCCTCCTGTCCATTGGAATGCTCTGATCCCGTGGAAATAACCCCCTAGAGCAATCCAGACCCCTGACCTGGCAGCCCTCAGCATCCAGAACATCCCTTTTTGTGGGTGTTGGGAACGTGCCAATCCTTTTTGGACACCTGCTGCAGTGGAGAGGAGCGTGGAGGGGTCTGTGTGACCCCTCTTGCCCTCTGAGCTCAGCCTGGCTGGCAGCAGCACCCTCGGGAATGAGCCAGTTCATCCACGTCTCCAGCGCTCAGGAAGTGTGTGAGTTGTCATCCTGAAAAACAAGCCTTGCTATAAATCTGCTCAGGAGATAAGGATGTGTGTGAAAGACTCCCCTGGAGAGGGTCAGCCAGCCTTTACTGCCACCTCAGCACGTGGAGGAGGAACAGGGTGTTTATTCCACCTTTTTGGGCTGTAAATTCCCACCAAAAGTAACCCAGACCCTCATTAGGCCCTATTTGCATATTAACTCTCACACCCCTCAGACTAGAAATGAGGAAGAACATGAGGTCTGTAATGCAGGTATGACCAAAGCCACCAAACCCCACCTGCAACACATGGTTAGGGCCCAAAAATTTATAATGTAAAGGCGGGGGGGGGGGGCAGAAAAATCAGAGAGGGAAAACACACTATTTGTAATGCCTGGCTCATGCAAATCCTTATTGAGCACGACCAGCCCTGTAGTCCTGGCTTGGCAAATTGAATTATTTGTGAATCTGTGCTTTTACAGAGCCCAGCCTGACAGTGCTCAGCTGGTTATAATCAGAAATTAAGCCCAGCTGCACCCTCTGATCTCTGAGGACCAGCTGGAACTCCAGGGGGGTTGTTTCCTGCTAAAATTCTGTACCTTTAATGAAGGTCCCCCCTTGGGCTTCTCACACAGCCGGGCTGGAACTCCCGGAGGGAGCTGAGGATGGGTGAGACCACCCAACCCCAAGTGTGCTGCCTCCTCTGGGAGACACCAGCAGTTTGCCTCTGCTCCCAGTGGGTGCTGGCTGGGCAGCCAGGAGCGTTCCTGGGAGCACTGGGAAGCTGCCAAAAGCATGGCCAGGCCATCCCACCCACCCCAGAGTCCCACTTGCTGCCTGCCCAAGCGTGCCCCCAGCACGGCTTCTGTCCTTTCCCCCTTCCTCCTTCCCCTCATAATGGCTTTTTCGAGCCTGGAAGTAGAAAACCCCTCCAGCTGCCAGGGCTCTTTCCCCCTCTGGCCCAGACAAGGATGGCTTTTTCTGCTGCTGCTCTGCAGCAGAGCTGGCAAAACGCCTCTGGAAGAGGGACGGGCTTCGCAAGCCCGTGCCTGTCGTGGCATAATCAAGTCATTGTCGAGAAGAGGCTGCCCCAGGAGGCTGATCCTGAGCAAAACATGGCCCCAGTGGTGAGCTCTGCACCCCTGGGGCTGCTCACACACTGGCCCTGTTGTTTGCCTCTTGTTGTGGCTCGTTGTCCACTGAAGAGCCAATTCAGACACCAATCAACTCCCATCAAAACGACTCCATTTGCTAAATTAGCCGCTCCCAGATGGCAGGAAACCCATGTTGGGTGAACCTGGAGCTCTCTGTTGATTGAAATTCTCCACCTCTCGCCCTTTCCTGGCAGAAAGATGATGCTGCAGGCACCGATGGGAGAGCCAGGTGCACAGGCACCCTCAGGAAAACCTGTTCAGAGCAGGAATGGAGCTGCTGGTCCATCTCAGAGAATATCCTGAGCTGGGAGGGACCCACAAGAATCAGAGTCCAACTCCTAGCCCTGCACAGGACACCCCAAAAATCCCATCCTGTGCCTCACAAGATGGAGCAGGTACCTGCATGAGCCACTCAGGTTCTGAGGGCAATCTGTCCAGGAGACAGTGAACAAGTGTGAGACACAAAACAAAACCAAACAAACAAAAAGAAGCAACA
This sequence comes from Lophotriccus pileatus, assembly GCA_035583135.1. Taxonomy (NCBI): domain Eukaryota; kingdom Metazoa; phylum Chordata; class Aves; order Passeriformes; family Tyrannidae; genus Lophotriccus; species Lophotriccus pileatus. Next base: position 5,483,013 of record JAWWES010000055.1, read on the forward strand.
GGCCCCTTAAAAACATATTTAATAGTTTTCAAACTTTATTTCATGGTGATTGACGAAAGACACGAGTTAGTAATGGTTATATCATGCTGCTCCTCTACTGTGCATTGCCCTTCAGAATCCATACAGCAGTTCACAATGGTCATTAATTTACCCTATAAATGAAGCCACGTGGACATTAAAAAAAAACAAAACCAAAAAAAAGGCAAAATAAAAATAATAAAAAAAACAAAACCAAAAAACAAAACAGAAAAAAACCAAACCCAGAAAAAAACAAACCTCAATGTCTTTTTTTTTTTTTTTGTACATACATGTTATAAATGCTATTAAAAATAAAGCCCAGAAGTAGTTAAGTGCACAGCCCCAAGGGAGCACTGCTGAGTCTGACCTCGGCTCAAGATGCTCGACCATGAGGACGCCACGTCCTCGTCTTAAGGCATTTCCAAGCCCCAGCAAAAGCAGACAGAGTTGTTTGTTTGTTTGTTTGTTTAGCTGTTGGGGTTGTGATTTTTGCAGTGACCCTGGCTTCGTTTCGGAGTGGCATTCCAGAAAATTAGCAGCTTCCTCTGCACGTGTCCCCTCCATCCCTCCGGAGCTGGAGCGCCCACCCAGCCCCGCCTCAGCCTTGCCCAGCTGCAAATCCCCCTTCTCAGAACACAGACTGGGGGGGGTCTCCACCTCATCCTGCAGATCCCCCACCCAGCAGGACCCACAATTTATATACAGCAGCCACTTAAAATGTGGGGTTTGGCACACACACAACCCCAAACACACACACACACACACACAGCAGATCTCCGTGCCCCTTTCCCCCCCTCCCATGGAATATTTAACCACTGGATTTGGACAGGAATGTCACAGATTGGAGATTGGGGGGTGGGATAGGAGGGGGGTAGTTTTCCTTCAGTCAAGTAAAAAGAAGGAAAAAAGAAGCCCCAAGTGGTTTTTACACACCTTCTTCCCCTCTGTTCAGAGCTCACCCTGAGAAAAGGCGTTTGACCTTTCGCGGCTCAAAACTTCAGTGCCAAGAAACACCATTTTTAAAGGGTACACTGCAAGGTGTGCTAGAAATTGAAGGATAAACTGCGAAATTATGGCACCTTGAGTATTAATTAACACTCAGTAGCTGGTGGGACCCTTCAGGTTTGTTCTGTACGCTCCACAAAGCTGTTTTTCACACAGAGCTGCCATCTCAGGGTGGGGAAGGGACGTGGATGCTGCACAGCATCATTAAATCCTTCCCACGGAGAAGGAACCTGCATGGAAAGGGTCATTTCCTTCCCAGCTGCGATCCACTGGCTCTTCTCCTGCTTCCAGGAGATCCCATGTCCGCAGGCACAGGTGTGCTGGGCGACAGACACTCACAAACACACGTACTGGCTTTGTCACTGGCACTACAACATTTGCTTTCGAGGAAGAAAACACCTAAAAATCCCCCCTCACCCCAGAAAAACCATTCCAGCCCCAACTCGTGCCCCATTCCCATTCCTGCTGGAGCTGTTCCTGCTGGGCTGGGAGTGTCCAGAGAGGAGCTTTGATCATGGCGTGGAAGACCCTGCACGGCCCTGGGCGCTGCAAAACCCTGGAAGTCCGAGGTGAGACTCCGAACTCTCTTCCTGGGAGAGGCTCCAGCGCCAGCCCTGCACTCCGAGGGCAAAGTCATGGAAGGACACATCCACCAGATCTTTGAAAAGCAAAGAGGGGCCCAGTCCCTGTGCCCTCCCAGCCTGTTTGGCAGTGCTGGAAGAAGGAGCGGGGAGCACTTCCAGCCCTTGGAGATGGAGCTCCGAGGTATCCCCGGCACGTGGGAGGGCAAGGCGTGGTGAACAGAAGCCCTTGGGAAGAGCAGCCGAGGGCAAACGGGTGGTTGGGACGTGTCTGGGTAGACACAAAGCGTGGAAATGAGGTTTCACAGCTGCTTCTGCACGTGTCCAAGAGGAGGAGGAGGAGAAGGAGGAGGAGAAGCACAGAGAAATCAACGTTTTCCCCCGCTCCCAGCACCTCACAGTCCAGCAAACAGTCATAAGACAACCAAAGAGCAATGCTTCCCTGCCTGCTCAGAGCAGGCCTTGGTCTCTCTTCCAGTGCATGGCATCCCTGATTTTAACAGAGCATGAAGGAGAAAAGCACTTGAGATTCTTACACACATAAATTATAGTGAGAGGAAGAGTTGGGGTGGGGGGGAGGAGGGAGGTCAGGGTGAGCACAGGGCCAGGAGGAGGCTTGGCAGAGCCAGGCCCCGAGGCAGGGTGGCAATTCCCACCTCCCTGCTCAGCCAGGCACTGCAGAGGGGACGTTGGGGCCAGGCAGTGAATCCATGAAGGCCACACGTCTCGCCAGCACCAGCATCTTTTCCCCCCACGGGAATGCACGACTGCCAAATAGAACCAAAGTGATGAGGGGGAAAAATAACCCCAAAAAACAAAAAAAAAAAAGAAAAAAAAAGAAAAAAAAAAGAAGCTTCAAGTATGAAGAAGATTTACAATGCAGTGGGCAAGTTCTTCTGTCACTTCTTGGAGACTTGGTTCAAGGTTTGTTCTTTGTTGCTGCTGTTTTGAGTCGAGTCTGCCTGACCTGGATAGGCTGCAACCGAACGAATAACCCAAAAGAAAAGGTGTTTCCTCCCCTCCCTTTTTCCCCCTCCCCTCTCTCCCCCCTCCCCCCAAAAATATAAAAAGCAATAAGTTTACAAAAATAGAAAATAATTACAGCAATAGGCAGGAGGGAGGGAAGGAGGGGGAGGGTCTCTGGGGGGGTCTATTTGGCCGAGCAGTGTAATATCCTGGGGTTGTTTAAAGCGTCCTCCACCAGGTGCAGTTCTTGGCGGTCCACGAGGACATCCCGTATGCAGCCAATGAAGCCAGTGCTGTAGGCCTTGGGCAGCTTGTGAGCCACGCTCAGCTTCTCCAGCCCCCCTGCAGGAGACACACACAGAGCTCAGGGCAGGGGACACTCAGCCCGTCCCCAGCGCCGTCACATACCCCCTGCGCGCGCAACCGGCGTCGCTGGGAATGTCTCAGGAGGGAACTAAAGGGGGGGCATTTCTCCCTGGAAAAGGGTTGTTAAACACTGCAAGGGGCTGCCCAGGGAGGTGGTGGAGTGCCCATCCCCCGGAGGTGTCCAACGAACGACTGGACGTGGCGCTCGGTGCTGGTTCCCAGGGGGTGATGGGGCACAGGTTGGACTCGACCCCAGAGGTCTGTTCCAACCTCAGCGATTCCATGAGTGTCCTTCCCAACTGCAGGGAAGACCTCCCAACCTCTTTCCCAGCTAACAGTAAACATGAATTAATTGGTTAAATTAACTCGTTTTATGAAAATAAGCAGTAGTTACTTTCACTTAGATCAGTCACGCCAGTTCCAACCAGTGCCTACAGGTTTCCTGAAGGCACTTCCACCAGCAACTCGTTTCCATTGGTATTTCTGTTCTCCTGCTGTTTTTATTCTAAAATAACCCCTTCAACTCAAAGTTTCCTTTCCTTGGGGATTGGTCCCGAATTCAAAGTGAATTTTAGTTCAGTTACTGCAATATCAACTCTGGGAACACACTGAAATTACGAGAGGGGCTGATTGCAAACACAACTTTTGGAGGAGCCAGTGGGGAAGCCAAGCAAAAATTTCTCATGGACAAATCCTGCTTTGCACGTGACTTCCAGGCTGATTTCAGAGGGAGAAATGGCCCCCAGGATCCTCTCTTTTCACAGGCAAGGCTACATTTTTGAATATGAACTCCTTGGGGGTCAGGTTAGACCTGAACTACAGGCTTAGACCGGGGAGATAACAACAGATGCTTCCAAAAAGTGTAAATAGAATCTAAGTCCATTGTTCCCTGGGAGGGTGGGGAGGCCCTGGCACAGGTTGCCCAGAGAAGCTGTGGCTGCCCCATCCCTGGGAGTGTCCAAGGCCAGGTTGGATGGGGCTTGGAGCACCCTGGGCTAGTGGAAGGTGTCCCTGTCCATGGCAGGGCTTGGAATAAGATGAGCTTTGAGGTCCTTTCCAACCCAAACCATTCTGTGATTCTGTGATTTAATTCACTGTTTTTTCCAGGCCAGCCAATGGCTCTCCTCAGGGGACACTGTGCTGTGGGAAGGACTGGCACTGGTGGGTAAAGCCAACCCCTCATCCCTCAGTGGTCACCACCACCCTGCCCTGGTAGGCAGAGAACAAGCAGGGGAATTTTTAGGTCACCTGGGGGACAAAGGTGTCGTGTTGAAGCAAGGCAGGGAGCATCACCATCCCATTCCACCTCTGAATCCCTCAGCAAGGGGCACAGAGGATGCTCCCCCTGCCCACACCAACTCACCCAGCCACAGGGCCCCGTCTGTGTCCAGCTGTGTGGCACCAAGTGGAGAAGAACCAGCAATGGGAGCTTCGTTCCCAACCTGGAGGGAACCTTCCCTCTGTACCCTGCTCTCAGAGGCGGGGGGAAAAGGAACAGAAGATGATTAGAGGAAAAATCCAGAGGTGTTCTCTGCTTTGCACCAAACCCTAACGCTTGGCACCATCAGCCCTTCTCCAGCTGAAAAGGCAAGGGGAGCTGAGCTCTCCCGCTGGCTGTCACGGAGCAGTCCTTGGTCCAGTGCCACAGTGCTCCCCTCCAGCATCCCCACGGCATCCCACAGCCCCACCAGCAGCCCTGCCAGCGGCCACAGCTTCCTCCAGAGCCACCAGCAGCAATCCCTGGCACGCCGAGGCACATGATCCTCACCACTCCCACCACCCACAAAAATAACGAGGCACAGCTCGCGCTCGACGCGGCCAGAATGTCAAACCCTCAGACAGCTCACAGAAAGGGCACAGACCTCCCAGACCTCCTCGTTCCTGCCCCTCTGACATTTCCAGGCGTGCCCCAACACGCTGCCCTCCGCAGGGCACTGCCCACATGCCTCTCCTCTATTATTATCCAAGAGCAGCAGCGATCCTCGGGGATCGCAGGGCGCCGCGACTCGGCGGCGCATCCGCCCCGCTCCCGCTTTTCCCTCCCTCCCTCCAGCCTTCCCACCTGTAGGCTTTGATGTGGATCCACTGGTTGGTGTTGACTGGGACCGTGGATCTGAGGACGACTGGCTTGGAGCCCAGGTCGTAGGTCATCTGCACGAACCCATCCACGATGGCCAGGGCGATGTAGTCCGAGCGCTCCAGCCCCTTCCCGCTCCACAGGATCAGCCCCTGCGTGGCCTCTGTTTTGATGCTCAGCTCGAAGTGGTTGGACTGCAGGGCCTTCTCACTGCGTGGGGAGACGGGGGCAGAGTTAAAAAAGCAAGGCAGCTCCTTGGAGCAGCCCTCTCTTCCCAGCCTGCTGGGATAACCTCCATCCAACCCCTGGCATCAGGCTACACGTGGGGCCTGTCCCTGCCTGAGGGGTCACAGACTTTGGGATATCAGAATGCCTGGGGTCTGGCCCTGCCTGAGGGGTCACAGACTTTGGGATATCAGGATGCCTGGTGCATGGAGTGGGAGCAGATGGGAAGCTCTAAACCAGCCCAGAGGATCAAAGAAATGGCTCTTGAGGTGTCTAGCCCAGCTCCTACTCAAAGCAGGGCTCAAAGCAGGGGCTCTGCCCAGCTGAGCTTGGGAACATCAAGACTGGAGCTCCTCCATCCTCCTGCTGACCTGAGTGGGGCCTCCACAGTTCTCCTGGGGGTCGTGTGGGTTTTTTTCCCCCCTATCCATCTTGAAGCTCCAAAGCCATGGGGCTACTGCTCCTTCCTTTGGCCTCCACGGAGCACAGAGACCAGGCACGTGGGGCCCTGCAAGCTGTGACACACCAGCCTCGCTCCCCAGGGCTGGGGACTGGGAGAGGGTGAGCAGTTTGAAGGGGAGGGAGGCTGCCCACAGAGGCAGCAAAGCCTTCTTTCTCCTAGATGAGGAATGAAGGGCGGGCAGGATTCCCTCCCCATTGGCATCCCCATCTCTGCTCAGTCCCTTCTGGAACAGGCACGAGGCTCTGAGGTTGCCCTGTGGGGTGGCCACCCAGCTCCTGGGATGCTGAGACACAGAGACTGGACAGCATGGACAACACAGACAGCTTTTTATTCCCAAGGGACCCTGCACCCAAAGGGCTGGACAAGGCTCTGCACTGATGTACTGCCAAGGTACCTCAGCCTCTCCCCTGCTGCTGTTCCTGTTTACTCACCCTCTGCAGAGCTGCAGCCCTTACAAATAAAAAGCCAAGGGTCTGGGCACACAGGACACACACACAGGGAGACAGAGACATGCAGAGGCAGCGACAGCAGAGCACGAGACACGAGAGCACCGAGCCTGGCTCACTCACCTGGGCTCCACGGGATAGTCCAGCGCCTCGGGACTCAGATGGGGGAAGAAAGGGGAGCGTGCCATAAGCAGGGGCAGCAGAGGAGACCCTTCCCTTCCCTCCCACCCCCCTGGCACGCAGGGAACAGCCCTGCTGGGCAGCAGCAGCTCTTCATCCCACACACAAACTGCCTGGCGTGAGTGGGGAGCGCCAGGAACCGTCCCCGGGCATGGATGAGCCGCCTCCAACACGTTTGGAAGTGGTGGCTTAGCCAGGGGGAGCAGGATAACGCCAAGGAGGGAATGCAGCCCTGTGCTGCTGGTGTGGGGATGCTCCAGTGTGCTCCTGGGGCTGGAACACAGGTCTGTGAGGGGTGGCTGAGAGAGCTGGGGGGACTCAGCCTGGAGAAAAGGAGGCTCGGGAGGGACCTTCTGACTCTCTACAACTCCTCCACAGGAGGTTGGAGCCAGGTGGGGGTCCCTTCTCCCAGGGAACAGGCGACAGGATGAGAGGAAACAGCTCAAGTTATACCAGCAGAGGTTTAGTTTGGATATCAGGGAAAATTTCTGCACTGGAAACGTGGTCAAGCATTGGAACAGGCTGCCCAGGGCAGTGGTGGAATCATCAGCCCCTGGAAGTGCTCAAAAAAAACATGGGGATGTGGCGCCTGGGGACGTGTTTTAGTGGTGCTGGGTTAACAGCTGGATTTCGTGATTTTAGAAGGCTTTTCCAACCTCAGTGATCCCATGAGTCCATGACTGTCAGCGTTCCTGGCACTCAGCCATGCTGCTGGGGTGTGGATCCCACAGCAGGCAGGTCTCGGGCCTGCAGGAATTCTCTTGGAATCAACAGAATCACTCAGGTTGGAAGAGCCCTCTGAGAACATCCAGTCCAACCATTAACCCAGCACTAAACCATGTCCCCAAGTGCCACATCCACGCATTTTTGGAACACTTCCAGGGGTGGTGACTCCACCACTGCCCTGGGCAACCTGTGCCAATGCCTGGCCACCCTTCCAGTGAAGAAATCTTCCCTAATATCCCACCTAAACCTCCCCTGGCACAAACTCCAGGCCGTGTCCTCTCGTCCTGTCTCGGGGGTGCTGCAGACCGGGCTCCCCTGGAGTGGAATTGTCACACACAGCCTCTGAGTCAGCCTTGGGGCACTTGGAGAACGGGGTGTGCGTGGAGAAGGGGAAATCCAGGAGCCCAGCTGTCCCTCTGGCACTGCCCTGCCGGCGTCACGGGCTGCCGGGCCCGCGTTACATTCGGCTCTGGCTACACGGGTGTGTAAAAATGGATGGCCCAGCGGGCATGTCACGGCCAGCAGGGCCCAGAGAAGCCCTGGCAGCATTAGCCCTGCCCAGGGCACGCCCCAGTGTCTGCCTGGAGGCACAAAAAAACCCCCCTGCTTTGGTGGCAGGGGTGGCGAGTGCAGAGGGACGGTGAGGTACTGGTGCAGGTCACTCCAGGCTCTTGCTGCTGCAGGGCACTGCCCAGCTCAGGAGGACACTTGGGATACTCCTGAAAAGCCCTTTCCAAGCCCAGAGCACCTCCCCAAGTGCTGTGAACATGCAGGTGATGGCTCTGGGGCTCCCCAGGCGCTGACACACATG
>JAWWES010000055.1:5490976-5519391 GCA_035583135.1 Lophotriccus pileatus
CAAGCCCAGAGCACCTCCCCAAGTGCTGTGAACATGCAGGTGATGGCTCTGGGGCTCCCCAGGCGCTGACACACATGCACACACCAGCTCAGCCTCCCAAGCCCCTGCCTGACCCCCAGCTGGTAGAAAATGAGGTGAGATGGGGATGTGACAGGCAGGGATCTCTCCAGCTCTCCCCCAGACACTGGGGAATACATCTGCAGGGAGCAGGGCTTCCATTCCACCCCTGGTGCTTAGCAGGACAGACAGCCAGCCAGCCAGCAAATCCCAGCTGTCAAGGCTGCTTTGGGAAGAAGTTTCTCCCCATCCACCTGCCCAGACCCTTCTTCTGACCCCCTGTCCCCACTTGCATCCTTTGAGGGGCTCCCAGGCCACACACTCTGGCTGGGGAACATCCCCCCAGTGCCCTGCCTGGCCTCCCCTCTACAGCAGCAATGCCACAGCCACGCTGGAAAAATATGGGCAGGACCAGCACCCTGGATTTCCATGGGCTGCTGATGGAACAGTGAGTCACAGGAACCTTCCTCCTCTGTGCCCATCCTTAAACTGTGCTTAAAACTCAGCTCAACTTAAAAAAATCATGCTTAAAAATGAAACTATGGCTATGGCTACGCTGCTGCACCCAAGAGCTGTGGTCAGTCCCTGAGTCCTCCTCCCCCTGAAACGGGAACACCTGCCTGAATTCCTCCCCCCAGCCCTGCCCTGTGCTCCCCCACGGGTGGGCTGAGGTTGGGGTGGCGATGGGGGCGTGGTGAGGGCAGAGGGGAGCAGGGAGGGCTGTACTTACGCAGGGATCTCATTGCTCAGGTGGCTTGAAAACAAAGAAACAGGGACATTGAGAAGGGACAGACAGACAGAGACTGACAGACAACAGCTCAGCACGGACACCCTCCCAGGCAGGGTGTTTGGAAACAGGGATGTGACAGGCAGATGGGGGAAGTCTCATCCAACGCCCTCTCCCCGTGCCCTGGAGCTGGGAATTAACCACAGGGACACACTGGTGAGGAGGGAAGGGCACTGAGCCAGGCCACAACAGAACCAGAGTGCCCTGAAGGAGAAATATCCAGCCCAGAGGCCGGGCAGGACCTCAGTCAGCAGCTCTGCTCATCCTGAGAGAGAAGCCCCAGGGAGCAGCACAGCCCCAAACACCACGGGGTGCACAGCAGCACCCCCAGCCCACGGGGCTGGGCAGAGGCTGGAGAAGGTCCCACAGCAGTGATGGCCCCTCTGAGCTGGCAGAACGACCCCTGTGGCACAAAACAGGCAGGGACACCAAAGCTCCAGCTCCATCCCACCCCCAAAGCAGGCTGTGCTAACCCACGAGAGCAGCCAGACCCGGAGCTGGCCAGGCACTGCTGTTTCGGGGCAAACCCGCTGCCAACAAGGCAGCTTTAGAGCTGAGGCCAGCTCAGAGCCCCAGTTTGGTTTGCTTCCCTTTGGAATTCCTGGATCCCAGCTCTTCCTCCTGCTGTCAGTCCTAACTCCTTGCTGTGATCTCGGTCCAGCTCAGCAGCCGAGTTACCTCTTGGTGACAGCGTTGTGGTACTCCATGTATGTCCTGCCATCAAAGGCAATGGCCTCTGCATCCCCAGCAGCCTTCTCGATGATCACTGCGGGTGGGAAAGGCAAGAGCTGTCAGGATCCGCCCCTGGAGACCAGGAAAATCCCCCCTTTACACTGAGCATCCCTAAGAGGACGAAGGCAAGCACCAAATGCCATCCCCTGGGGCGTGTCAGCCCCATGGCAGTCCAAGCAAGCCCCTGGAGAGGTTTGCTGTGGCTTTAGGGTCTGGAAGTTTGGGACCACCTCCCTGTTTTGCAGCCACGGAAGCAGCTCCGTTGCCGCGTCCGGCAGCGGGCGAGGGTGCACATCCAGCCCGCCCTGGCACCTCACCTTTCTCACAGTGGGCCCCAGAGAAGCCCCTCTGGCAGGCACACTCGTAGCTCTCCAGCCGGGGGCTGCAGGTGCCCCCGTTCTGGCAGGGGTTGGGTTTCTGGGTGCAGGGGTGGCCCCGGAACGGCGAGATCTCGATGGCGCTGCGGATGTTCTGCTCCTTCAGCACAGGAACCCCCTTGATGGAGATCTGGCACACACAGGGCACGAGGAAACACAGGAGTTAGCCAGGAGGGTGGGGAGGCCCTGGCACAGGTTGCCCAGAGAAGCTGTGGCTGCTCCATCCCCTGGGAGTGTCCAAGGCCAGGATGAAGCCCCCTGGGATAGTGGAAGGTGTCCCTGCCCGCGGCACAGGGGTGGAATGGGATGGGTTTTAATGTCCTTTCCAACCTAAACCATTCCATGATTCTGTGATCATTCTCTACCACCCCATCTCTCTGCAGTGGGGGGACAGAGGGCAGTGTCCCTGGGGATAAGGGGAGATGGGAACCATACCTGAGCCCCACGTGTTCCTGTGACGCACCTTTGCCTCCCCTCCTGCCTCTTTTCCACTGGATGTGCTCCCCGTGGGCCCACAGCCTGGGCCAGCCCATTGCCAGGCTCACCCTCCCTCCCCTCCAGCAGTACCAGGGCAGATGGCACACCTCCCAGCTGGACACTGGGCTGCCCACAGGACCTTACCCTCTGCACAGCCCCTTCGAAGCTGGTGGAGATGGCAGCTGCTCGAGCCAGCTTGCTGAAATCAGGGGCTCCTCCGACATAAAACGGCTCCTTCAGGTTCAGGAAGGTGTGAGGCACCTGGGGAGGAGAAGGGAGATGATGAAGAAGGTGTCAGGATATCCCTGGGTGCCCTGTCCCAGCCCAGGAGTTGATGAGCCCTGTGGGTCCCTTCCAATTTAGGATGTTCTGTGATTCTACGAAAGGGGCCTCCAGGAAACCTCCTCGTGCCAAGCTGCGAGGTCCCACCCGCCAGCAGACACCTGGAAAAGGTTCCCTGTGGGTTTAATTTTGAGGAGATGCTGTTCTAATGCTCTCAGGCATGGAGAGGGGGGGCTCTGGTTTTGCGTGACCCCCAAAACCAGGTAACCAAATATCAAAGTCTCTCCGGGGGGTTCAAACCCAAACGCAGTCCAGAAGGATTCAGCTTGGGTTCATCTGTCTGCTACAGGTTACCATGGCTAGAGGAGGTTCTCCTGCATCCCAGATGGTGTGTGTGTGGAGGAGGAAGCTCCCTCCTTGCTGTCACCCTGCAGCCTCAACCGCCCAGCCCGGAAAATTCCGGGCGAGTCTTCAACCGCAGGGTTCACCAGGCAGGAATGACATCCCTTCCTGGGCACCCGGGATGGAGCCAGGGGCCCAGCAGAGATGGGGTTATATGGATCACTAAGCTAATGCTTTGTGGAGTTACAAAAAAACAAATGATCAGATTAACTGAAATGCTTCCAAACAAAAATGCAACAACCGGCTGGGGATGAGTGATGGAAAGGGAAACGAGTGGCTCTAAAATCTAAAGAGATCCTAAAGCTGCTTGGTCAGATGGGAAGGGGAGTGGGTGGAACGCTGAGATCTGGATGGAGAACGAGGTGCCAATGGCAGATGAGATGGAGGTGGGGTGGTTCATACTTATCTTTACCTTACGGGATTTCTGGGATCCAGAGACAGCAGGGGAGGGAAAAATACAAATGGAAATCAAAGGGAGAGAGAAAAAGAGAGAGAAAAAGGGAGATCAGTGGGTGACATTGCAACATGCAGGGCCACAGGACCCCCGCTGCCACCAGTGCTGGGGTAGCCAGGGAGGGGAAGGGGGGGCTGCAGAAGGTGACAGGAGGGTCTCTGCCACCCAGGGGTAAGCTGTGCTTGGAGAGAAGCTTGAGAAGAGCAGAGCGAGGGGAGGAAGAAATCCCTTCTTTTCCAGGGATGCTGTGTAACCCTGATTGCTGCACCTCTAGGTGGGTCTTACAGATGGGTTCAGCAGCCATCAGCGCTTTTCCTTGCAGTGTCAGCTGGAAAGGGGGGTGAAAGGAACCCCAGGGTTCTGCAGACAGGAGTGCAGAGGGACAGGGGATGGGGAGAAGTTGGAGGGGGAAGCTGCCAGCTGGGAAAAAAAGAGGAGGCACTGCTGGATTCAGCAGCAGCAGCAGTGCCAAGGGGCTTTCCCTGCTCCATGACCTCCTCCTGGCTGAGCTCTCAAGAGCCCCCTCCCTCGAGGGCACAGCTCAAAGCCACAGGTGCCTCACGTACCTGCCCCAATACGGGGACAGTCGAGGATCTGAAATAAAGAGTGGGGAGGTGTGTGTGTGTGTGAGGGGCCTCAAAGGCACTCCTGAAGCCTGGCAAGGGCTCTGCAGCCCTGTGGGCAGGGCACAGGGCAGGAGGAAGGGCTGGGAGAGGTGTGCAGCTGCCGTCCTGCAGGGAGACAGGCACGCTCTGCCCGCAGCCTCCTCTCCTCCCCGGCTCCTGCCCGCTCCTCCTCCAGCCCTGAGGCCATGTGCCACAGGGATTCAAAGCCCAGGAGCCTGGGGAATTCTCAGCTCATTCCACATGTGACAGGAGCAAGGAAGCCCAGAGAGCTCCCTCCTGAGCCACCAACTCACCGGTGACTCCCCCATCACCCTCTCGCCGTTGTTGATCCTCATCACCCCCTTGCGCCCGTTCCTCTCCAACAGGACGCTCGTCCAGGTGTTGAGGGGAACTGGCTCTTTGCTCCTGGGTGGTGAGAAGGGAGCAGGAGGCACACAGGTGAGAGCTCTGCCGTCAGCACAGCGCTGACAAACCTGCCCTGAGCAGCCTGGGCTGTGCCCCCCTCACCTGAGCACAGCAGCCCCTTTGCCCAGGTCGTATCTGTACTCCAGGTACCCGTCGTGCAAGGCCAGGGACACGAAGTCCCCCTTGCCATCTGTCTTCTGGCCGTTGTAGAAGATCATTCCGCTGGGGTTCTTGGCCAGGAACACAACTTCCATGGACATTTTGTCCCTGAGGAGAGAAGGATTATGGATACCCTCCAAACCCAGCTGCCCCTCGTGCTCTCTTCCTCCGTCCCCACGCACTGAGCCCTTGGAATAACTGCCTGCCAGGACTACAGGATTGGCAGAGAGATGCCACCCCTGCAAGGCACCCTGGGCGGGTGAGAGACACCCCTGCCGTGCTCAGGATGCTGCTCTGTGGTGTCTCTTTACCCCAGGTAGGCAGGTGATGCCCCCAGGGTTCTCCCCTCCCATTCCCTGGCGCTTACTGCAGGTCAGGAACGAAGGTCTGCAGCCCGTTCAGCTCCAGGTAGGAGAAGCCATTGAACTCCGGGAGGAAGGGCATGGTGTGGTCCTGCTCCGTCACTGGGTACAAACGAGGGAATGGTGAGGGAGAGGAGGCAGAGCAGCCCCTCAGCTGCTCCAGAGCCACGGTGGGCGAGGCCACCGCCCCAGCTGGGGAGCTCCATCCCCCCCAAGCCTTCCCCAGCCCCGTTCCCATCCCACCTCGCTCGCAGAAGTCTCCTTCCCGGCCCATGGGGCAGGCACACAGAGCCCCCCCCTCCGGCAGCACCAGGCAGGTGGCAGAGACGTGGCAGGGCGAGGGGTCGCAGGGGTTCCTCTCGTCGGCACAGGTCGGCCCTGCGGCGGGACAGGCGGCTCGTCAGCCCGGTGCCACAAACCAACAGCCACAGACCAACGTCCCTCCTGCCTCCCGACACCTCCCCAATCTCCCGTGACTCAAGAAGCCCCCCAAAAACGGCAGGTGATGCCCTTGGCTGGCTACGCCCCTAAAGTGCAAGGGGGACGTCGTTTGGTGCACGAGAACCAAACAGGTCCTGGCCCTTCTGTGCATATGAACAAATCCCAAACCTACTGACTTCACTGCACGAGGCTTCACCCTCCACCTCTCCCTCTGTCCCATTGCTGACACTCCCCTCCCCCCTGTGCTGACCCCAGAGGCTCTGGGATCCCACAGGACCCCCCCAGCAGGACGAGGAGCCTGCAGCCCCCTCTCCCCGTACCGGTGTAGGTGTGGAGGCACTCGCAGTGGAACATCTCTGCCTCCTTGACGTGGCAGATGCCCCCGTGGTGGCAGGGGTTGGGGTGGCAGGGGTCGTTGCCGCACTCTCCCACCCCGCTGCCGTAGAGGACGTCGCTGCCCTTCTCCCGCAGGTCGTACATCTGGTTGTTCACGTCCAGGAGGCGGATGCAGCCCTTGAGCCCCGCGGTGGCCGTGGTGTGATCTGCCACCCTGAGGGGACACGGCACGGGCTCAGCTGGGGGTTTTTGGTCACTCTGAGTGTCCGGGTCGGGCTGTGCTCCCCCACAGGGCACCGATCGCAGAGTGGTTTAGGTTGGAAAGAGATCATCGAGTCTGATCTGTGCCTGATCATCCCCACCCTGTCCCCCAGCCCAGAGCATGGAGTGCCACGGCCAGGCCTTCCTTGGACACCTCCAGGGGTGGGGACTCCACCACCCCCCTGGGCAGCCCCTTCCAATGCCTGAGCACCCTTTCTGTGAAGAAATTCCTCCTGATGTCCAACCTGACCCTCCCCTGGCACAGCTCGAGGCTGTTTCCTCTTGTCCTGTCCCTTGTTCTATGGGAGCAGAGCCCGGCTCCCCCCTCCTGCCAGGGTGTTGCAGAGACTGAGAAGATCCACCCTGAGCCTCCTTTTCTCCAGGCTGAGCCCCCTCCAGCTCCTCACAGGATACTCCAGCCCCTTCCCCAGCTCTGTTCCCTTCCCTGGACTCACTCCAGCCCCTCAGTGTCTCCCTTCCACTGAGGGGCCCCAAACCCAGACACGCCCCTGGAGGTGCCTCACCCATACAGACAGATGATCAATTAAGAAGCCCCTCCAGCCCTCCCCGAGGCAGTGGAGGGGCCAGCACCCAGCCCCACACTCACACGGCCATCTGGTCGTCGGGCGCTCCCCCCACGAACAGGTCGGTGTCCAGGTTGAGCCCGTCGGTGCCGGGGGGGCTCTCCCCACTCACGTGGGGCTCCCCGTCCACGGAGAGCATCCCACTGCGCCGGTTCCTGTTCACCACCAGCTGGTGCCACTTGCCCGGCTCCACACGGACCTTGCTGGTGATGACTCCCGTGCCGGAGCCCGTGTTAAACCTGCAGGAGAAGAGGGGGGCACTGTTTGGCTTTTGGAATAGAAGACAAAAAAAAAATAAAAAAATCATTCCAGCTCAGATTTCTGGGGACTTTCTCCCTTTTTTTTTTTTCTTTTTTTTTTTTTTCCCACCTGTGGTTCTTTTCTCGGTACAAAAATAAAAAAAGACCTCTCACTCGCCCCCCCCCGCCCCCCAAAAAAAAATCAACCTCCCACGCCTTTCAGCTTTTCAAAATGCAAAGTGAAATCAGAGAATTAACTTTGCTGAAAAGTGCCAGAGGGAAACGAGCTCCCTATCAGATCCAAAAAAAAAAAAATCAACCCTTCTCCTCTCCTCATCTGATTCTGGGTCTCTCAGAATGCGGGTCCAAGCCCAGCATCCTCCTGACATCCTGCAAGGACCGTTCTGGCTGGAGCAGCTCATCTTCCTCCCCATCAGCTGGAGGTGGGAGGGCACCCACCTGAGCTCCACGAAGCCGCCCACCAGGGCCAGGGAGATGAAGTCCTTGCCACGGTTCTGGCCGTTGTAGAGCAGCAGCCCCCCCAGCTCCAGGGTCCGGAACTCCATGGCGATGCGCACCGTGTGGTACGCCTTCATCATCTTGAAGGCCAGGTAGGACTTGCCCCCAAAGCTGGGGATGAAGTACCTGATAGCTGCGAGAGCCAGGAAGAGGAGTGAAGAGGGGACAGAAGGACACAGAGCCTGACGTGAGCCCGGGAACATTTTCTACCTGTCCGGGCACAGGGGCGGAGGGAAGCTGGTTGTCTCCTCCGAGCCCACGCTCACCCTGTCAGCACCTCCCAGACGCTCACACTGGTACCCAAAACCCCTCTTGTGATGCCATTCCCCCCCCAGGATTGCTGCCAGGCTTTAAGGATCTGTGGTGTTGCTCCCCCAGCCAGCTCCTCCCAGTTAAAACCCAGTGCTGTCGGTCCTTTCCATGCCCAGCTATTGCACCCCCTGTGCCATCAGCCGAGCTCTGCTGCACACACAGCTCCTCGTAACTCAGCTTCCCTGCTCCTTAGATAATTTTTATCTCTCCTCCCAGAATCCCGCATGACAGATTTACATTCATCACTCCAGGCTTTTGTTCGTTGTGGCTGAGGTTTTCCAAGGGATCTGCGAGGCCAAGCCCTATTAAAATGAGCAGGGCTGGACACCCACAGCTTGGAGCGCTCCAGATTATGGCTTTAGGGACAAAGCTTTTCAGGAATAAGCGCTCCCAGCCGCCCAGAGTCCCCAGCATGACCCCAAACTGCCAGTGGGGGCTCACAGTAAATAACAGCAGCTCTGGGTAAGCGTGCTGCCAGTCTCCAGCTGCTTGCTAAGCTGCTCCAGGCACTGGGAAAGAGAGGCCGGATTATCAGAACGCATCTCCACCCGGGCTGGAGAGGATGGTCAGCGCCTGTTCTGTGTCACACTTGCAGGCAGGAGCTGCGAGGGGCAGTGCCACGAGCTGAGCTATCACAGCAGCAGCTCCCAATCTTCCCAGTGCTTCGGGGCACTGTGGATCAGGAGCTCGGAGCCAGGGGGGAAATTGCTCCTGGCACCTCGCGGGCTTTAACAGTGAATGTTAAAGCACATGTACAACCTGCTGTGGCAGAGCTAAGATGACAGCTGATTAAACCAGCCCCTGCAGTGGCAGTGCCAGCTCTGGGGCCGGGTTTGAGCATCCCCTGTGACCTCTCTGTCACCACTCATGGAGTCGCCCAGCGTGGGACCTTCCCGCTCGAGGCCAGCTTGGACAGGGCTTGGAGCAGCCCGGGATAGTGGGGGTGGAACAAGATGAGCTCCAAAGCCCCTTCCCACCCGTCCCCAGGACCCCGTGGGTCGGGGAGGGGGGGACACGCACTTTTCTCACAGACAGCCCCTCCCTTGCCCGCGGGGCAGCTGCAGGTGAAGTCCTTGCCGTCGTCCTCGCAGGTGCCCCCGTGCAGGCAGGGGTGGGAGTCGCAGGGCCGGGGTGGGGGTCTCCTGGTGGCCGGGGGCTGCCGGGTGGGCTTCCTGCGGGTGCTGGCGGCCGGGGGCAGGGTGGAGCTGGGCCTCCTGGTGCTCCCAGCCCTGCCGTGGGCCGCGGGGACGGCGGCCGTGGTGGCCCTGCGGGTGGTGGCCGGGGCCATGGTGGTGGCCGTGGTGGTGGTGACGGTGGTGGTGAAGAGCCTGGGGATCCAGTCTGGGAGAGGAGGAAAAAAAAAAGGGCGGGTGGAGGGTGGTGGCTTCACAGCCCCCCACTCTGGGGCAGGGGAAGCCACGCTCCCGTGTGCCACGTGCCTGGAAAATCACCGTTCTGGGTTTATCAGGATGGACATGGCCTGGCCACCACCTCAGGAGCACCAGGACAGGCTCCCTTTCCACTGCCACGTCCCCACGGTGCAGCAGTTGCCACATGCCATGAAAAAGTGGGGCGATTCAACCCCCTTATGGTTTTCCCGAGTGAAAACCAAGTCTGGGCACAGGGGTTTTACTCAGAGACCCTGGCACAGGTTGCCCAGAGAAGCTTTGGGAGTGTTCAAGGCCAGCTTGGACAAGCCTTGGGGTTGGGACCACCATGGCTTCAAGATCCCTTCCAAAACATTCCATGATTCTGTACCACCCCCTGCACCCTGGCATTGCCGGGGGGAGCTTTGGATGGGTTACTGCTACAGATTAAAAGCCCTGGCAAGGCCAGAAGAACCACCCTGCCCGTTTGAAAGCCTAATCCAAACGAGGGGAGACTGGCCACAGACAGAGGGGACTCACCAAAATCCATGAATTTGACATGCTCCTGCTGGGGCTTCTTCACTAGGATGGTCTTCTTCTTGGAGGCTTTGATCTGCTTCAGCAGGGCCGCTTGGATATCGGCCGCTGTGTAGGACGTGGCTGCTCACGGCCAGGAGGAGGAAGGAGAAGAGGAAGAGTGAAGATACAAGCCCACCCAGCGGCTCCTCTCCCGCTGGGAATGCCTGCTGCCTCCCCAGGAGGGGGGGCTGCCACAGGGAATGCTCCCACCTGGGTCGAAGTGGGACTCCACGAAGACACGGACAGCGCTGCTCTGCCCCAGGTCCCGCACACGGATGCTCTTGAAGTCCTTCTTGACGTCAGAACCGCGGAAAAGCTCATCCAGCTGGTTGGTGGGAGGTGGAGGGGGAAAGAGAATGACCTGGTTAATTGGGGAGATCCTGGGGAATGGATGCTTTGCTGGGGAAAGGTCTTGAGTCCTCAGACGGTCTCCTTGGTTTCAGCCCACAGGGGTTTGCATCCAACCCCACAGACACGCAGAGGACAGGGCTCTGCTGTGCTGGCTGACAAGTCCAGATGGTCCCCATCCTTTAAGGTAAGGACAGGATCCATAAATAATGTGGGACATCCCGTGGTACCTGTGAGGAGGAACGGAGCAGAGCCAGAGCAGAGACACCTTGCAGCTCATCCAGGGATTTTCTATTGTGTGGCATCTAAGTCTTCCTGATCTCTTCTAAAGCTGTGTAAACCTGCTCAGGCACTTTGGAAAATCCCATAAAGCCCTATTCTGCATCTTTAAGTACCTGCCTGCCTTTTAAAACTTGGCTACTGCAGGATTTATCTGAAGTCACATGAAGGAGACAGTGGCAGTGCAAGGCTCACAGCGAGTTATGGCTGTAACACCCCTGCCAGCTGTCTGTCCAGGCTGGTCTGTCCACCAATTCCTTCCCTTGGCTTCCAGGCAAGGACAGAAGACAGTAATTAACTGATTAATGGTCCCATGGCACAGTCTCCCCTTTACATTTGGAATAGTGAGCAGAGGGGTGAAGGAGCACGTCCCATCCCTGGGTATTTGCAGGCAGGTTGCACAGGGAACAGGTCTCTGCAGCAGGAGCTCTCAGCCCAGCCACAGATGCCTTTTGTGCCGTGGTTTCATGTTCCCAGCCCGGGAAAACAGAAACCAGCCCAGCCCCATAACGGAGGAACCGGTGAATGAAGCTTTTGTGTGCACATTTCCATCCTGGGCCGTCCTGGGAAACACTGGCATTGTGCTGCAGAGCTGCAAGGAGCCATATGGTCCATGTGCCAAGCACACATCTGCTGGTGTGACTGCACCGAGGGCTTGCCAGCTTCTGTGTGCAGCTTGGAACCAGCTCTAAGTATGTTCATGTCCTTGCAAAAGGTGGTTTGAGTTCGCTGTGCCACCCTGCAGGCAGGTTGTGGCCAGCTGGGGGTTGGTCTCTTCCCCCAGGTAACAGGTGACAGAATGAGAGGAAACAGCCTCAAGTTGCACCAGAGGAGGTTTTAGATGGGATATTAGGAAAAAATTTCTTCACCAAAAGGGTTGTCAAGCACTGGAACGGGCTGGTCAGGGCAGGGGTGGAATCACCATCCCTGGAAGTGTTCAAAACACACATGGATGTGGCACTTGGGGACACGGTTTGGTGCTGAACGCACTGCTGGCTTAATGACGGACTTGATGATCTTGGAGGGCTTTTCCAGCCTTGATTCTGTGAGTCAGTGACGCCAGGGTGTGGCAGGGCCACCCTCTTTCTGCCAAGGACAGAAAATTCCTGCCCAGCCCCCCATCAGGAGCCCAGAACTCACCGCGCTCTCAATGCTCCGGGCCGTCTCCCCGAAGAGCTCCGACTTGGGGTCAGCCATCTCCGGGGTGTAGAACAGCTCCTGGCCTTCCACCTCCTCCAGGATGAGGACCCCTTGGAAGACTTTGGTAGCTGTGACAGGGAGGGAACACAAGACAAAACCTTTTAGTTTGGGTGGGAGGAGGGGAGGCGTGAGGCCGAGAGCCACCAAGAGCACCGGAGTCCCTGGGGAAGGGGGATGGCAGTGTGTGGGTAGTGCCAGTGCTGGGGTTAGTCTGGATGGGTCTGGGAGAGCCATGGAGGATTAGTGTCACGGGGTGCTGGAGCAGATGGCAAAGACCAGGCTGGAGATGGCAGCTTTTACCATACGGGTTCCTCTGAGCTCCGGCCCGGAGAGCAGCCCCCCTGCACCGGCTGAGTGACAAGAGAGACACGTTAGCAGGACAGTCAACATTCCAGCACCACACATGGGCATGCACAGGGCACAGGAGGGAGACCTTGTGCTGGGAGAAAGGAAGGACGGAGCCTTCCAGGCCAGCCCTGGCAAACCCGAGCGAAACGGCGACAGGTCCCTTGCAGGGGGGGCCAGTGGGATGCAGAGGGTGGAGAGATCCCATTGTGGGTAACCACGTGGG
Source organism: Lophotriccus pileatus (assembly GCA_035583135.1). Lineage (NCBI taxonomy): Eukaryota > Metazoa > Chordata > Aves > Passeriformes > Tyrannidae > Lophotriccus > Lophotriccus pileatus. The sequence goes on from JAWWES010000055.1 coordinate 5,503,133, forward strand.
AGGTTCCCTGCAGCTGCTGGGGGTTGAAAGGGGAATGTGGTGCCCAGAGGAAAAGGGGATGTCCTGCTGGAAACCACAAGGACACTTGGCAAAGACATCAGTGAGGAAATATCCGGGACACGGCCCCAGAGCATCAATTTTTGGGGTGAGGATGGACATTTTCTGACAGAGCAGAGGTGGGGCTGTGCTCCCTCAACACGTGGGAAGGGACTGTGAGTGGGAAGAGAGATTCCAGCTGGGCCAGCAGAGCAGAGCACACCCCTGGGAACCACTGTGAGAGTCAAGCAGCTCAGAGCCCCCAGGATGCCCAGCAGGGACCCCGGGAGTAAAGCTGCTCTCCCTGCCTGCCCCAGCACCAAACTGGTCCTGGCCTCAGCAACCTTCACAGCCTCTAACACAGGGAATCCAGGCAATTCCCTCCTCCACCCTAGTGGTGAGCTTGGCAGAAGCCTGGGCAAAGCACTGGTCAAATTTTTAAGGCTGTAGCAGCCAAGGAGGAAAGTGTTTGTCACCTGAGGGAAGGGAACAGCAGCGCTCTGCTCCCCTGCAGTGCCCACCTGAGCACCAGGGCTGGCTGCTGGGGGCTGTGGCAGGTGGGCACCGTGTCTGCCAGCTGCTGTGGCTCAGCACATCCCTGTGGACACCCCTTCAGTGCCCAGCCCCGGGACGAACTCACCTGGGCAGTTGCTGCCCTCGGCGTCAGCAGCCGCGGTCTTGCCGTCGGAGCAGCATCCCAGCGGGGTGTTGTAACACGTGGCCCTCTCGATGGCCGGGGTGGACGTCACCTGGCCCTCCTCCACCTCCTCTTCCCCTGCAGGGGCACCAAGAGGAGCATTCACCAGCAGCAGTAAGACCTCCCCTCTGCGTCAGAGAACGGGGCTGAGCCGCGGCGACACAACCCCGGGGTCGGTTGGAGCCCCGCGACCGGCCCCGCGGCCCCCGGCGCGCGCACTCACCGGCAGAGCCGGCCCCGCTGGACTCCTGGTCCCCGCTGCTGCCCATCTCCTGGTCCCCACTGCCCTCAGCGCTGCCTGACTCCCCGTAGGCAGGCTGGGGGGTGGCCAGCACCACCGGGGCGGTGGAGAGGGGCCGCACCGTGGTCCTGTACCCGCCGTGGGTCGCCCAGGGCGTGGTGGCCGGCCTGGCCGTCGTGACGCGCCTCGTCGTGGGGTGACCCCTTTCCGTGGGCTTGGCTTCCAGCGGCGGGGAGCTGGTGGCCACCTCGGTGGGCTCCGGAGCCTGGGTGGTGAGGGGCAGGGGCGGGGGGAGGATGAGCCTGTCCAAGGGCAGCGTGGGCAGCGGTGTGGGAGGCGACGGGTGGCTCGTGTGGGTGATGGACTCTGGAAGGAGCAGCAAACAGGGCAGGTAAGGAAGAGGGGGGGGCACGTTCCGAGAAAGGCTGGCAGTGGCACTGGGAAGCAGGCTGCAAACCCAGTGACACCGCCTGGGAACCCTCAGGGCACCCAAGATGTCAGGAAACGCCGTGGAACTGCGGAGGGAGGCAGCCAGACCTCAGGTCACGGGGCTGGCACTGCCCCAGCCCCCGGAGCAGAGGGCACTCACCGTGGCACTGCCCCATGTGCTTCACCGTGATGACCTGGCCCTGCCTGCAGGCGATGGTCTTCAGCTGGCACTGGTCCCCGTAGGTGACACCGTCAGAGCCACACACCTGGGGGGCAGAGGGGACATGTGAGCTGCGCCTCTGGCCTCCTCCAAGCAAAAGAAACTCGTCTCTAAATGCTGGGAGGATTCTGAGGCAAAGGGGACACGTGAGCTGCACCCCTGTCCTCCTCCAAGCAAGATAAACTGGGCTCTAAAGGCTGGGAGAATTTTGGAGGAGTCCCCCTGAGGCTCAGAGATGATGGTCTGCACAGAGGGACCTGAGGTGGGCTGTGGGAGGTGAGAAGCAGAGCAAGCTCAGAGTTAGCTGGTGGGGTGACAGAGCAGCCAGCTCTGCTGGGAGACATCTATGACTTAGGCTTCACCCTTCCCCACGCACCAAGGCAGTGGCCAAACCTGCCCAAACCTACTTCTTGTGGGGGGAAGAGACACGAGACCCCCACGCTGCCCAACACAGATGAACCACCACCAGTCCCTGCTCCCCCTCTGAGCCCCCCCCAGGCTGCCTGTCCCCCAAACCTTGGTCATGTTGGCCTCTGAGCACAGCGGGGACGGGCACTCGCAGTGGGCAAAGCCGTTGACCTCCACGCAGGAGGCCCCAAACTCGCAGCTCATCTCCTCGCAGGACTTTGGGGCTGAGGGGTCTGGTGGGGAAGGAAGAGGAGGTGATCAGAGCACACACCAACCACACAGAAAGCAAAGCCCCCTCCCCTCCCCTCCCAGTGTGTCAGCTCTCCCAGGGACCCGTTTCTGGGTGCCCCAGGCAGCCCCTCACCTTTCTCGCAGCCAGTCATGCCCAGTTTGCTGCCGTTGGGGCACTGGTTGCACTTCATGCCAGTGATGCCAGTCTTGCAGGAGCACAGCCCCGTCATCTGCTCGCAGTCATCCCGCACTGAGCCCACGGGGTCGCAGTTACAGGCTGGGAGAGAAGGGCAAAACCTCACTGTTTGTGCTGGGGGGATTCGTGGGGCCAACTGCAGACTCGCCCAGCGACCTCTGGCACGGAGCAGGTCACCAACAGCTGCTGGAGGTGACTTACAGTGGGACAGACAGTCACTGGATGATTTACAATGGGACCAACTCCACTGGAGCTGATGTACAACAGGACCAACAGCCAGTGGAGGACTTGCAATAGGACAAACAGCTGCTGGATGACTTGCAGTGTGCCCAGCAGTCACTGCAGGTGCCTCACAACGGGACCAACGCTGGGGCTCACGGTTTTAACATTAACATCCTGACACGTCCCTCCCCAGCAAGCCATGGGGCTGTACCCATGGGAGCAGCAGGATTAGGGGTTGCTGACCCCCATCCCTGCCCTGGGTGCTGTCCCAGCCCTGCCCCACTCACGCGTGCAGCCGCTCTTGCTGTCGGTGACGATGCCGCGGAAGTTCCAGAAGCCCGGCTCGCAGCGGTCGCACTTGAGCCCCCCCACGCCGGGCTTGCAGGAGCACTGCCCCGTCCCCGGGTCACAGGACCCCCCGTAGGAGCCGTAGGGGTTGCACTGGCACGTGCCTGCGGGCAGAGAGAGCCTCAGAGAGGGGCTCAGCCGGGGAGGAGGGGACGCTCGAGGAGCGACTGCTGAGCCCCCCAAGCACAGCCAGGACAGCAGGGTGGGCTCGTGCTGGGCAGGGGGAGGGTTCCACCAGCTGCTCCCAACACTCCTCCCTCTGCCCCTGCCCCGAGGGGGAGCTGAACCTCCAAAGGGATCAACCCGCTGTCGTAAAGAGCTCCTCTCTCATTACCATCAAAGGGGAAGGAAGCTATTAGAAGTTTATTATTAATTCATTAATTAGGAACTTGATGGAGGGGAGTGATCCAAAGATAGACAGAGAGATGCTTCTCCTTACCCACAGGGAGCAGGGGGAGAAAGGGAGACCTGGGGAGCAGCAGGGAGGGTGCCATGAGCGCATCCATGGACAAACCTGCCCCAGGGGCTTCAAGCTGCTGGTTAAGTGCTAATTACCCCCTGATGAATGATTGCTGCCAGCACAGGGACACAGGTGGGACAGGAACCAGTGGGATACTGAACCCCAGTGAGCTGGGAAGCTGTGTCCACAGACTGCAGGGCAGGATTTACATCACGGACACAGAGGATCATCACTAGCAGAGCGGTGCTAAAAGCAAAATGCTCGTGTCCTCTGCAGCATCACCCTGTCTCCTCTGCCCAGCACCCACCTCAGCCTGCAGCACCCACCCCACCCCAGCCCTGCCAGGACATCTCTGGACACCCAGTGCTGCTGCTTTTTAAATTATCCAGCACATTACACAGGACTGCCCCCTCATCAAACAGGCATTAGCCCAGCACAGGCACAGCACGAGCCGTGTCTCCACAGGGGTGATGTGCTCCCTGCCAGGCAGCCACAGCCTCAGCTGTTAAAGGGTTTGCTAATGCCTTTTCTTTCTGGCCCTGATAATTATTTAATAAATATTAATGAAATGCTGGGCAGCTCAGCTTCCTGCACAGTGCAGTCACCCACTAGTCACCGGTCCTGGGGTGGCCTGTGGAAGGTCCCCAGGTGAACCTCCAAGCTCTGTTCCACCTCATCCTGCAGCTCAAGGACACGTGGAATATTCCTGTCGCTCAGGCTGGTGAACAGCCCTAAGAGCCCAGCCATGGGCTGAAGGCACCAGTGGCACAGTCTTGGCCCCAAGGGCACTTTTGGGGGCATCCAGCAGGGACTCAGCACCAGGCAAGTTCTGAGCTACCGTCCTGCCTTCCTGCATGTCAAAGGGATTGAGGCCTGGGGGTTGTCTCAGGGCCTTTGGAAGGACAGGAGCATCACCAGTAGATGCAGAAGGTGAAGCACACGTGCTGGGAGGTTGCAGCAAGGTGGGAGTCAGTCCGTTCTCCCAGGTAACAAGTGACAGGACCCCTGAAGGCGTTTAAAACAAACGTGTGGATGTGGCCCCTGGGGGACAAGGCTTATTGGTGGACCTGGCAGTGCTGGGTTAAGGGTTGGACTCCAAGCTTTTGGAAGGCTTTTCCAATGCAAGATCCACTCACTTGGACATCCTGCTGCTCCCACTCCGAGCGCCAGGGTGACGTTGTCTGGGCAGCAGCCGTAGATGGTCTGGCTGCAGTGCACAACCAGGAGGGGTGGGGGGGTTGTGGCCAGGGCTGCAGAGGAAGGCAGAGGGGTACAGGTTATTTTTGGCAGGCAGGATGCCGCTGGGATGTACAGCTGAAGGTATGGATGGAGCAGCAGGCAGCAATTCCTGGAAAACCACGTGGAGATTCTGGGAACAGACCACGACCCTTGGCCAGGGAGAGCACAGGGCACGGAACAGGAACGATGCAGCGGGATCAGCAAACCCACAGGGACACAGGGAGCACCTCCTTGCTGATCCACAGGGAAAGGGCACCGGGCTGGGCACCCCCACAGCTCGTGCCAGCTTTGGTGGGGGTGGCAGGGAGGGACTCACCACGGCAGGCTCCTTGGCCAGTGACGTAGAGATCCTGGCGCTTCTCACAGCGTGTCTTCTTCAGCTCACACTCGTTGGCGTAGGTGACACCATCAGAGCCACACACCTGGCAGGACAGCGAGGGGCAGCCGCTCAGGGCACAGCAAGGCAGGTTCCCTACCCCGTGGGATGCCCAGGGAACGTGCAGGGAGGCCCAAGGGGCAGGAGAGGAGAGGGAGGGGAGGGTGCAGGGGGGCTCACCGGGCTGCGGGGCACGGCCAGGCAGGTGAAGTCGCACACGCAGCGATCGTCCTCGGCGTCCTCGTCCCACCAGCCCCCGAACTGCCGGCACCGGTCCTGCTCACACTCACTGCCATCCCCGGAGCCAGAGCCCCCCGAGCCACACTCTGCAAAGAGGGACCACCCTGGTGACACAGGGCTCAGCCCCAGCACGGGAGGGAGCAGAGGGGATGGGGTCAAAGGCCTGTCCTGGCACCAGGATATGCCCACGCGGCTGCACACGCCCATCTGAGCAGATTTAACCTCCCCAGCACAAGCAGCCCCAAAATCCTGGGCTCACATATACTTGGATGCTTATGCCAGGCTGTCAGGGAAGATCTCTTGGACAAAGCAGATTCTCCCACCACTGACTGTGCTGAGCCAACACAATGAAAACTGCAGACCTGCTTTTAGCAGGTGGCCTGAGGTTTTCCTCCCCCAGCATCACTGCAGGAGCCAAACCAAGGCTCCTGTGGCTCCCTGCAGCTCAGCCAGCTGACAGCCACGCACAGGAGGGAGGGCTGCCACTGGCCTTAGTGACAATTTAACTCCATGCTTTGATCCCACTCCTTTTTCCGCTCTCCCAGACGTGCCGTGCACAGGGAGATCGCTGCTGCCGATACCGAGACCGGAGCAGAGCAAGGGATGGGGTTTGGGTTTAGAAGTTCGGTTAGGGAGATATTTTAAATACATAAAGCCTGTCCCCAGCCTGGCTGCCTCTCTGTAAGATGCTCAGAGCTCCAGCAGCAAGAGAGATGTTGCTGATTTCAAAGGCTTCTTAAAGGGGAAGGGAGGGAGGAGGGGGGGGAAGGGAAACCTGGCCCTTTTTATTGAGTGATCAAAGGCTGGGATTTGGCATTACACAGAGAATTATTTAAGCTCTTCTCCCAGAGGGACATCAACCTGAAATTCCCCAAGGAGGGCTGTGATCAAACACCATGTTATGTCTTCCTCTCTCCTTAAGCTCTGCCATACACTGAAGTCCTTTCCAGCTCGACTACATGTGCAACGAGCCAGGGAATCTCAGCTCACCGGAGCGGGGAGGTTTAGGTGCCTCCCCTACGTGAATTCAGCCAGCAATAACCCACAGCCTTCCCCAAAGTGGGAAAACAGCAGGTTTTTAGTTTCTAGCCTAGCCAAGCAAGGTACAGCCAACCCCACAGCCTTCCCTGGCACTCGAGACAACAGAACCACGGAAAGCTGTGGGTTGGAACGGACCTTAAGGATCACCTTGTTCCAAGCCCTCTGCCGTGGGCCAGGATGCCATGGGATGTCACCCACTGGACCAGGTCACAGGCCAGGCCCTCGAGCAGCCCCAGAACAGAGGGAAGCAAAGCAGCAGCCATGCTCCCTGCCCCAGGAATGACTCTGTTTCCCTGGGTGAGACCCGCTGAGGTGTGAAATCAAAGCAGAGACAACTCCTTGCCCACCTGACTGGGCACCATCACCTCCCACACTGCTGGGTACAGGGGAAAGGGGGTGGCAGGCGAGGTGCTGGGTGACCAGGAGGCATTGCTGGCACACAGGACCTGCTGTGCTGGGGACTCTGGGGGTCTCACAGGGCACTGTGCCCCAGCTCCACACAGCAGGGCACGGCGGAGCCGCCGCGCGAACCCTCCGTCCCTCCTCCCTCTCTCCCCAGCTCGTGCACCTCCACACCCCTCACACCTACCATCCTCACAGGGCCCCGTCCTGGCCACCTCGATGCTCTTCTTCTGCTGGCAGGAGGCCACCCGCAGCTCGCACTGGCTGTCGTAGGTGAGCCCGTCGGTGCCGCACACGGGGGCCGGGGGCTGGCGCTCGCAGCGCGGGCACACGCACTGCCCGCCCACACACCTGCTGCCAAAGGAGCACACCGTGCTGCCACACGACTCTGGGGACACAGGGGGGAACACAGGCAGGCGTCACGGGGGCTCCCGTGGCCAGCTGAGCAGTGTCACACAGCTGGGCTCCTCTTACAGCTTTATTCAGTTGGTGCAAAGGCTCTGCGATGGCCGGGTGCCCACCCTGAGCATTCCTGACCCCCACGGGTGCTGCGTGCCCACCCTGGGCATTCCTGACCCCCCCACCAGCACCCACGGGTGCGGTGCCCAACGATTCTTTCTCACACCACTAAGAAATGCCATTTACTCTCCTGGTGTGTTCTGACCTCAGCCCACGGAGCACTGAGAGTCATCTGTCACACTCAGGCATTCTCTCCCGAATTCAGGGAGGGTCTCCAGGCACCAGCTCAATCCCTGGAACACCAGACCCAGCTGGACAGGTTTTATGAGGCTCAAATCATTGCTTTTACCCAAACAGCTTTTGCCTTAATGAAGAACCCAGCCAGGGCTTTTAATTCATTAAGAAATTAGCACAGACATTTCCCTGGGCTGGGGAGCGGGAAGGAAACGTGGCAACAAAGAGGAATTAACCCCAGGGGATGGGGGGGGAGGGAAAGCTGCATGTGTGATCAAACAGACCCTCGGTGCTTTCAGTTCTGGTGCTGGCCATTAGCACGTTTTGAGCCCCATTTCTTTGCTTGGCCCAGTGGACACTAATCCAATTTCTCTACTTGGCTCACCAATTAACGTAGGGGAGGGCAGATACCCCACCTACCACGGGGAAACTAAACCAGCTGGGGATGAGGTGAAAAGCCTCAGGCAAGTGGGTGACTGAGGAGCCTTGGGGTGGGAGCGAGAGGAGGGATGGAGGGGACCTTGGCAGACTCACTGCAGTCTCCCTGGGCAGCCACCAGGATGTTGGTCTGTTGGGTGCAGGCGCGGACGTGCAGCTCACACTCGCTGCCGTAGGTGCGGCCGTCGGTGCCGCACACGGGCTGGGCCGAGGCCACGCACTCCGTGGGGCACACGCAGCGCCCCGTCTCCGCCTCGCAGATGGCCCCAAACTGGCACTTCCCGCAGCGGTCTGTGCGGAGCAAGGACAAACCCGGGGGTTAAAGCGACGCGCGAGGCCGGCGGCGTTGGCCGATCAGAGCCGTGGGATCCTACGGGGTTGGAAGGGACCTTAAAGCCCATCTCGTTCCACCCCCCTGCCGTGGTTGCTCCAAGCTCCGTCCAACCTGGCCTTGGACACTTCCAGGGATGGGGATTGGAGCAACCCGGTGTAGGAGAAGGTGTCCCTGCTCATGGCAAGGGGTGGAACGAGATGGGCTTTAAGGTCCCACCCAACCTGGCCTTGGACACTCCCAGGGATGGGGCAGCCACAGCTTCTCTGGGCAACCCATGCCAGGGCCTCCCCACCCTCCCAGGGAAGAATTCCTTCCAATCTCCCATCTAAACCTACTAATGCAGATCTAAACCCACCCAGTGCAGCAATAAAACCTCCCTGCTCCCACCTCCGCCCACCTCGAGTCGAGCCCCTGCAGACGCTGCAGCTTTCCAGGACCAGCAGCCCCAGGGCACAGTGAAGGAGTGAGGGGAGGGATGTGGGAGGAGGGAAAAGGCTGGGAGGCAGAAAGGCAATCACTACTTGTAAAAGCCATCAGGGCCAGGAGTAAACGCACTGAAACGTCTTCTGTGGCTGCGTGCTGGGAGGTGGCAGAGTGTGGGGCTGAGAGTAATTATGGGGAGCAATCAATAAATCAGCCCCAGCCCCGGGGAGGAGGAGCAGAGCCTAGCCCTGACAGCCAGGCTCCCCGGGGGAGAGAGCCAGCAGCATTCCCACATGGCGTGGCAGCAGGATGGGAAGAGGGGGTTGCCTGGGAAGGGGGATAACACCTTGCCCTCGTTTGTCGGGGCACCAGCAGCGCTGGATGCGGGTGTAACATCTCATGTCACAGTGCCACCTCCCCCAGGGCACGCAAGGGCAGGCTGGGGGCAGAGAAGATGCTTATCTTCCAAACAACTCCCTCTCCAAGCAGCTTTCACTCCTCGCAGGAGAGCCCAGACTCCAGCCAGCACACCTCCTGACTCCCGGGTATTTACTAATTCACGGGTATTTACTAAATCACGGCTTCATTTTCTCCTTCAGACAAACGCCCCTCTTTTTTCCCCTCCCCTGCCAGTCATTTCAGGAGGAATTTGGCTCCAAGGTGGTTTTCCCTTCGTTTTCTTTCACGCAGCAGCTGCTGCCTTCGCATGGGGGAGGGAAGATGCACCAACCCCCTGCTCGGTTCGTGCTGTTGGCCAGCAGGTTTCTATCTATGGCACAAATCCTGCAGCCACACACGTGCTCTGCAGGTCAGGGGAGAGGATGCTCAAGGCAGCCACTCCTGACAGCCAGCCTGAAGGTTTGGGACAGAAGACTGTGTTTTGAGAAAAGTGCAATGAGCCCAGCCCTACCTGAACAGATTCTGTCCCAGGAGAACCCAGTTAGCCCGGGCTGTGCCTGTCTGCAAACACTCCTCGACTGGCAAAGCTGGCACAGAGAGCGAGTCTGCAGATGGAAGTGCCTGGAACAGGCTCCCCAGGGCAGTGGGCACAGCCCCAAGGCTGCCAGAGCTCCAGGACCGTTTGGACAACGCTCTGAGGGACAGGGTGGGATTGTTGGGGTGTCCTGGGCAGGGCCAGGGGTTGGATTCTGATCCTTGTGGCTCCCTTCCAAATGGGGATATTCCACGATTCTGTGCTGCGTAAGGGTCTGAGTTCTATATACAGGGTGGGTTCTTATTAGGGAAGAGGATGAACCCTCCTGACTTCATCCCGTGCCTCCAACCCAGCCACCTTCTCACCAGGGCACCCCGGGTAAGGGGACACTGCAGGGCTGGGGTGCACAGGGGGGCACAACCCACACCTGCCTCATCCCAGGCTTTCCCCACTGCCTCAGAGCCCAAGGCAGCGTTCAGGATGGACACTGGATGATTCTCTCCCACCACCTTCCTGCTGAACCTGGAGAAACACGACCCCAAACCCTTCTCTCCCCGTGGGCAAGGCCGCGTCTGTGCTGAAGTCACTGCCTACTTTCCCAGTAAGGAAAGAGAAGAAAAGGAAGAGGAAGAGGAGGAGAAGGAAGCCCCTGGGCTCGTCTCTTACCACAGGGCCCCTTGTGCTTCACCCTGATGTCCCTCTTGAGCACGCAGGCCATGGAGTCCAGCTCGCAGGGGTTGCCGTAGGTGCGGTTGTCGGTGCCGCACACGGGGTCGTAGCGGCCCTGGCACACCTGCTGGCACTCACACACGGGCTCCTGGTTCTTCACCACGCAGGTGGCCCCAAAGGTGCACTCCACGTTCAGGCAGGGGCTGGGCGTGCCCAGGTCTGCAGAGGGGACACGGAAAGGGGCAGTGTGCTCAGTCAGATGAGCTCCCCGGGCACTGAGCACAGCAAGGCATGCCAGCAGCCCCAGCCACAGCACCCCACCTGCCTCCCCCCGAGCCACAGAGCTCCTGGCCTTGGCCCCAGCCCAGCCCCTGCCCCCTCCATGACACCCCGACATGCCCGGCTCAGCGTCGTCCCCATGCTTGGCAGAGGTTAGAGATGGGAAGCGGGCACAAGGTCTTCTCCCTGCACGCCACGAGTGGGACTCCTGCCTCGTCTCCTCCATCCCATCACCACCCCAGGGACGCTCTGCCCCTCAGGAGTGGGATCAGCAGAACCTTCGGTGGCCAAAAAGCTCCCACGGGGATAGTCCCTTCACCGAGATCCACGTCCTTGGGGTGCCTGTCCCCTGAACAGCTCATCCCAAGCCCAGGAAGACCTGGCTGGAGAGGACACCTGCATTTGGCTCCACCACACCACCCATCCCCTCCTCCCCCCTCCTGAGCCCAGGGAGCTGCCATGGGGCAGGGTAAGGAATGCCCTTGCTTCAGCCCGGTCCTCGGGGACACGTGGCTCCAGCAGAGCCCTGGGGCTCCCTGGGGGTGGGCAAAGCCCCCCTGGCACGGGCTGCAGGCTGGGAAGCAGCATCCCCTCTGCCCAGCCACAGCCAAGCAGGTGGCACCTTCCCTGTGGGGATGCTCAGGGGTGGGAAGGTGAGCGGCCAGCACCGAGAGCGAAGAGCAAAAGCCGTGTCCAAATCCCTGGTACAGCTGGCAGGGAAAGCCCTGTGGTCCCTCCCGGTTCCCAGCCAGCTTGCTGCAGCCAGGAGTGCCCCTCCAGGAATATCCCCCACCATCCAGGAGCCAAGCCAGGCAGCTAAAAGGCAGGACCCTTTTCGTGCCTCCAGACAAAAGCCCCGAGGAGCTGGGGCAAGGAAAGGACACAGATTTGATCCGTGCTCAACACTGACAAGGACACAGGACAGAACACAGGTGGGGAACACACGGTGCAGCCAAGAGGAGATGGAGGCGACAGGCACACACAGCACAGCCCCACCAACACCCGGCAGAGAGGCAGGCACGGAGCGGAGCGCGCTGGGAAAGGTCCCTCCGGAGCCTCTGGAGTGGCACTGGGCACCTCCCCTGCCAGGACCACGGCGGGGGCACGTCTGCAGAGCAAGAGCAAGGCTTGAGCCCTCAGGAGCCTGGCTGCATGCTGTCAGCCAGGGAGGAACGGCCCAGCACGGGCACAGGCACGCCCGGATCGGGGATCCGGCTCTTTGGGAAGCCAAAACTTAGAGCCGAGGGGCTGCAAAGCAACAGGGGAGAGGGGGGGCAGTTCAGGCACAAGGCAAGTACTCCAACCCAGCCTTTTCAGCTGCCTGCCCAACTTCCCTGCAGCTGAGGAGTGTGTGAGCAGTCCCCAAGGAGCGGGAGCAGCAGAGCTCAGCCCTCTGGCCCTGCTCGCATCAGCCTCTGCTTCCCTTTCTGAAACCCGTAATCATGTCCCCCAAGCACAGAGACACGAGTCTGCACGGAGAAAGTACCTCTGATGGGCACAACTATGCGAGGCATGAAGCAAAAATATCCCCTCACTTGAAATCCAGACTCAGGCTCCTGAGCCTTGGGAAGCAAAGGAGCAGCGAGTGAGAGCACAGGGAGGTGCCAGCCCCGATGGAGAACGGTGCCCTGGCACTCCCTGCCCTTCTTAAGCAGGGAAACCTGCAGAGATGCAGCACATGAAGTTCCTTCACAGCCCAAATCCCAGGCTGTGAAATCTCACACGCGGCCCTGGGCACCTCCAGACGTCACTGGAAGTTTTGGCACCGGTTTTGCTGTGGGTGGATGCAACGGGGACCTACTGAGCTGTGCTATAATCAAACCTGCTTCGATTCCTGGCCCTTCTCCATCTTGCAGACAGAGAAATCCAGGAACAGAGAAGGCAAAACGCTCTTTCTGCACCCTGGGTGAGTCCAGGGCATGGTCCCTCACCTGCTGCCCAGCTTGGAAGTGTCCAAGGCCAGGTTGGACAGGGCTTGGAGCAATCTGAGCTAGTGGAAGGTGTCCCTGCCCATGGCAGGGGGTGGGACTGGAGGACATTTAAGATCCCTTCCAACCCAAACCATTCCACACTTCTGTGCAGACACCTAACCAAGCCCCTGGGCACACTGAGCTCTCCTGCCAGCCCCAGCTGAGGATTTCCATGGAAAAGAGGCTCTGAAACTGCCTTGTAACCCATCACACCCCACCAACCCCTGCCTGTGACACCCAGCGGGCTCCAGCACCAGCTCCACAGGGAAATACTCCTAGGGAAGAACCACTTCTGAGCACAGAGAGCTCCTCAGTGCTTCCAAAAAGGCACAGGGTACTTTTGCTGGACACCAGAGAAGAAAGCTGGGATCCCTGCAGAGCCCTGCCCAGGGGATTGGCACAGGCAAGCAGGACACACACTATGGAGAGCAAAGGGACAAGCACCACAGTCCCAAGCAGGCAGAAACTCTGGGAAGGAGGAGGTGGGGAAAAAAGGGGGGTTAGTTGGGGGCAAAAGGAGAGGGAAGATCAACCAGGAGCAGTCCAGAGTGATGCACCAGCCCAAGAGGGGCTTGCTAAGGAGTGGGGGGCTCACAGCACCCACCTCTGCTCCCACTCTCATGTGCCTCGAAGGGTCAAGCATCGGACAAGACCCCACTGCACTGCAAGGCATTTCCACTCCAGCAGCAAGAGTTTGGGGCGAGGGATGGGAGCAAAAGCAGGGCAACCTCTCCATCCCAGGGGCTCTCAAGCAAAACTAGAGAGGTGGGGAGCAGTGAGAAGAGGCCAGGACTGTGACTGGCCACGGAGAAGGGGGGAGAGCCGACCTCCCAGCAGAGATGTCCGGGTAGGGAGCAGAGGGTGATGCGAGGACACAACTCCTTCCTCCACACAGGCAACACTGTAAAACACAAGACACAGACGAAAAAGGAAAGAGAGAGAAAGAAGGAGGGAGAAAGAGGGGAGGGGGAGAGCAGAGAGAGGGAGGGAGGGAGGAAAAAAAAAGATGCAACGACAGACACCTTCCTTCCCTCCACCTCCTGTCCACATCGGCCTCATCCCATCCCTCCTTTCTCACCTGCACCATCACGGTGCCAGAACAGAGAAGGATTGAAAACCAAGGCTTGGACTGTTTTGTTTGGCTTTGCCTCCTTTGCCTGGCTGCTGGAAAAGACAGCAGAGAGCCCAGGGTCTATCAGACAGGTATGTGTGGGAGATCAAAACACTGCCCACTCTAACAGGCCCTTTCACTCCCTCCCTTTCCCAGCTCCTCCTGCATTCTCACAGCACCAAGGCATGGATGAACTCAGCAGCACTGAGCTCCCAGAAGATGCTTTCCTAAGCTGATGGGGAGTGAAAAAGCTGCCCACACCTCATGGGTGTTGGCTACAGGACTGCCTGGAGCTGTCACACGGACTTTGGAATCCCAGGCTTTGGCAGACAGAGCCCCAGTTTTGATTTATTATTCCCCCAGATGATGAGCTTTTTTTTGCTGCCATCCCACGAGGATGTGGTTCCTGAAAGCAGATGGGCACATCTGCTGTCCTCACCTGGAGGAAGAGAAGTTGGTGGGAAGCTGAAACAGAGTGAGATGGAGGGAGGAATGGCAGGTGCATCAGGGCTGTGTCCTGCTGTCTGCTGGCCTCCCTCCATGGAACACGGTGGGAATGATGCATGGCTGACAGCAGGGTCACAGGCAGCACCAGTTCCCTACTCATCCTAGAAATTTGGGAAGCCTCAGCCTCTAAAGGAGGCACAGGGAAAGGTTTGTAGAGAGCCCAGGGCACCAGGGCTGCAAACAACCACCCCCTCTGGCCCCGCTGCTCCAGGATCCCAGCCCTCCCTGCAGGGAAAATTTGGGGAACTGACTCCTAACCATTCACCCACCAGAAACGCAGGGAAACAGGCAATCCAAAATAACAGCTGTGATTGTATTGAGTGTGATTTTGGGAGCCTGACAAACGGTTTTCAAGCAGCTGGGTCTGGCAGCGTTAAAAACCTACAGCGGGAGCGCAAAGCCAACAAAACAGATCCACAACATGGGGCCTAATTCCCAAGTACATCAGGAGGTTTAATACAGCTGATACCTTATAAAAACATCAGCTTAAAATAACAGGACACGGTTCCAGAGCTAGTAAAAACCAAATGGAGCTGAAATGAACGGTCCTTCCAACTCATACAAATCAATCCAGTGACTGAGTTTTAACGTCTTTCGTTTTCCATGTGACAAATTTAAAAGTGGACATCCCCACCATCCTAGGGACCCAAAGCCCCATCCTATCACAGCCTCCTGAAAAAGATCCATTGGAAAGGTCAAAAGCTTCTCCTAGAGACAAGACAAAGACGTGGTGAGATCTCCAGAGAGCAGGCACGCTGGGAAGAGTTCCTTATGGAGGGTACCTGGAGCTGAGAGAAGCAGGCAGGCATGGAGGTGGGAGAGCATGGAAGGAGCTTGGAGACTGGCACTACCCTGGGAGCAGGAATGAATGGCATGGGCTGCAGGGAGCTGCGTGGTGGCGGATGAGAGAAACCAGCTGGACAACACGGACAACCAAAAGATTCTCCCCCGTGTTAACTGAGCATATCGGACAGAGACAAGACCACGGGGGGAACACACGTGCACACAACACAGGGACTGCTGGAAGGATGAAGAACAGGGATATCGAGGGCTTCTTGGGACACCAGACCGAGGAGAGCCTGTGGCTTGCTCAGCGGGCACCACCCACACTTACCTGCGGCTCTCCAGCACCGCTCCCCGCACGGCAGGGCGGGCACAAAGCGGCCGGGGTGGGGGGACACCGCTATTCCCGAGGGCAACCAGTGCTTACCACAGGGTCCACTGTGCTTGACGGGGATGGCAGCCTTCTGGTGGCACTCAGCCTTCTGGCGCTCGCAGTCGTTGCCGTAGGTGCGGCTGTCGCGGGCGCAGACGGGCCGGAAGGCGCCGTCGCAGGCGATGCGGTCGCAGGAGCAGCGCGCGGAGCCGCGGCGGTTCAGGCACACCCCGTTGAACTTGCACTCGTCCCTGCACTTGTCTGGGGGTTGGAGCGGGGGGGAAGGAGAGCAGAGCTCACACCCACACCCCCAGGAAGAGGGGGAGACAGGGGAACGGGGACACGGCGGTCGCGCGGGTGAGGATGTTGGGGACGCGAGCGCTCCGCGGGGGCACAGAGGAATGGGCAGAGAGGTACTTACCCTGCTGCTGGCACTGCCCTGAACGCACCTTCTGGATCTCCAGGCCCCGGATGGCCCCCGAGCGCCCCATCACGCACTCGTTGTCGTAGGTGACGCCGTCGTCCCCGCACACGGGCTCCCTCCGGGGCGGGCAGGTCTCGGGGCGCGGGAGCAGCTCCGCCCGCCGGGTGCGGGGGTTCACCCGGCATACGCGGTTCATGTCGTTGAGGACGCCTTTGCAGGGGTCTGTGCATGGAGCAGGGAGTCAGGCACTGCCATTCCCTGCCCAGGGAGGTGCTTCCCAGGCCGTGCTCCTTCTTCCCTGGGTGGCCCCAAGAGCTCTGGGCCTTCTCCCTGTGGCACTCGGTCTGTCCCTTCGCACACGCGGGATGCGGTTTTTACCAGGCTGCACACAAACCACGGGCACGTGGCCCTTTCCAAAGGCAGCACTGATGGGATGAGCCCTGCCTTTTTGCCCAGCCTGAGCTGCCTTCACTCCCCTCTGTTCCTCTCCTGACCCAGGTGAATCTCCAGAGTCCAAAGGTGTTTGCTGGGCATC
>JAWWES010000055.1:5524046-5543680 GCA_035583135.1 Lophotriccus pileatus
AGTCCAACCCCTGACCCTGCACAGACACCCCCACAATCCCACCCTGTCCCTCAGAGCATTGTCCAAACCCTCCTGGAGCTCTGGCAGCCTTGGGGCTGTGACACTGCCCTGGGGAGCCTGGTCAGTGCCCAACCACCCTCTGGGGTGGAAGAACCTTCTCCTGATATCCATCCTAACCCTCCCCTGGCACAGCTCCAGCTGCTCCCTTCACTGGCATCACCACCACAGCACCCACCACCCCCGGGCACCCCTCACCTCCCTGTGCCCCCCCTCCAGCAGCCCCACGTTAGAAATGGAGATTGACCTACATAATGAGAGGAAGAGAAATCATAAAAGGCGAAATAAAACGCTCGGCAGCGGCTCATTTACACTTCAATTCCCGGGAGGTTTGGCTCCCACTGCCTCGAGATTCCCTCCCCTGAGCTCACACGAGCAGCAGCAGCAACGCGCCACTACAGCCTAATGTCATGAAATAAAAGAGGAACCCTCTTCCTCTCCCGCCCAATATCTAAAGGCAATTCATCATTTTTATGAAGCTCTCTGGACAGTCTCTCCTGCGCTTCCCGCTGCTGCTCTTTCTCCCTTTTTTTTTTTAAATGCAGATGAGAGCGTTGAGCTGCGGGATTGGAGGGTGCAGGGGAGGTGTCAGTGGGAAAATTGGGATGAATCCAGTTCCTTCCACCCCCAGGCACGGGGCTGTGGGGCAGGGATGTACCTGTGATGCACTGCCAGGCGCAGGGGAGGCTGAGCTGGAGCTGCCCTGGAGCTCAGACCGAGGGAAGGGCAGGGAGTTGGGGTGTGCAGAGGTGAGGATACAGAGCCAGATGTGGGATGCAGAGCCAGCCTGGAGTTCAACCACCTTCCTGCTCGAAGGTGACGGGGAGAGCTGCCCACCTGAAGCCACCTGACCAGGCTGCAGATGGGGAACCAAAGTGGGAAGCACATCCAGGGTTTTCAAGCAGGTGGCAAAGACAACTCATTCCTCTCTTGAGCTCTCCTGTTCTTGCCTCAGAGTACGGGAAAGGAGCCTCACACATCCAACAAGGTCCTGCCAGGTCTGATCTCAGCCAAGCTGGAGAAGTTTTTGGTAGGACCCAGTTCAGGGCAGCACAAACCACTCCAAAAACCCCAATCCCAAGACCCTTGCTGCTGTTTTTGGCTGCATTTCCTCCCCAGCCTGGCTCATGCTGCCCAGGGAAGTGATGCAATCACCATCCCTGGAAGTGTTCAAAAACTTGTGGATGTGGCACCTGGGGACACGAACACTGTGCTGGACTCAAAGGCCTTGGAGAGCTTTTCCAACCTTAATGTTTCCCTGTTTCTATAATTCTCTGCACCAACAGCACTTCTGCCTGTGGTTCCTGTGTTCCACAGTTTCCAGTCTGTGAACTGGGCAGGGAAAAAAAAAAAAAGCTTTCAGCCCTGGACAGGACTTCAGAAGAAATGAAAACACTGCTCATGGCTTTGCCATGCCTTCTTCAAAGGCGCTTTTAAAATTGTTCTTTTAGATTTGGAGCCAAACTGGGTCCTGTCACCTTTTAAGTGATCCTCCCTCTAATTATTTCGCCTGCATATTTTAAAGAATCTCTTCATCTGAAGTGATAAAAGCAATGGTAAATGACAGAAAGGCCACAATGTATTATCAAGTTAATTGGGTCAAGCCACATAAAGAAAACTGCTATTTTATAAGAACTGAAGCCTCAGTCTATGCTTGCCCCCAGAACTGTGTTCCACAAACACTTCAGGAACATAACATGCCAATAAGTGAGCAAAAGAGACGATATAAAAGGTATTTATTTACTCCTGTTCCACATCAGCTGAATGTTGTGCAAGTGAGCTGTTCCAGCCCCGGTGTTTGACAGACACCTTCCCACTCCCTGCCAACGAGCTCCAGCCCTGGGAGAGCAGCTTGCACGGCTCCTTGGAGCTGCTCTGCAGGGGATGGGGAGGAGGGGATGGCAAAGTATGACCCAAACCACCACGGGGACCCCCCACTTCAGTGGGTTTTCGTGGACAGGTTGAGCAGCAAAGCCAGAGGGATGAATGTTGTCACAACGCCTGACCAGCAAATGGGTTGTTGGAGGTTTTTTCACTCCCCAACCTCAGCTGGAGCCCCTGCTCAGGGGGCTGGAGGCTGATCCCAGCTGGGGAGGGAAGGTGGGAGCTCTCAGGAATCATGGAGTCATGGAATGCTTTGGGTTATAAGGGAGCCTAAAGCCCATCTCATTCCACCCCCTGCCGTGGGCAGGGACACCTTCCACCAGCCCAGGTTGCTCCAAGCTGGCCTTGGACACTTCCAGGGATGGGGAGCCCACAACCTCCCTGGGCAACCTGTGCCAGGGCCTCCCCACCTGCACAGAGAAGAATTCCTTCCTAACATCCAACCTAAATCTCTCCCCTTTTAACTTTAAAACCTTTTGTCCTCTCACTTGTTGGAGACTGAGCTTCAAAGGGCAGCGGGGCTGCGCAGGGAGGTGAGAGCACAGCTCTGCTTAAATCATCCCAGCGCTGCAGAGACAGGCCACAGCAAGGCATTTGGCAAACAATGACAGCAGCACTTGTCTGGAGCCAAAAAAAGCTCGGAGCTGACCTTTCCCAAACCTCCTGAGCCGCCAGAGATGAGGGAGAGAGGCAGCTCAGTGAGGTATCCATCGGAGCTGCAGGGAACAAAAGGGAAGGGCTCGGGCTCATTGTCACCACGCTGAATTCCAGCCAAGCCTCTCCCTGGCTCTTAGCAGCACTGGAGCAGAAAGGGGACAATAAATAACAACAACAACAACAAGAATAAAGTGAGTTTTCTAGAGAGGAAGGGGAAAGCGAAAAGGTGTCATCACAAATAATTCACGTTCCCCCCCCCGCGCTTCCCACCGCGGCTGAGCCAGCAGGATTCCAGCTCCTCAGCCCCCAGGCTGAGCCTGCACGATGGAAAAGGCTTTGGGAAGAGATCAAGGCTCGGGGAAAGACCTGCCTGGGTTCAGAGCCTCGGCTCCAGATCAGGTGTGCTGTGCCCTGAGGCTCTGTGAAGGTCTACCTTCCATCCTGCAGTGACCTCCTGGTTCAGGGAAAGAGCAAAAAGGCATGCTAAGGAGGGTTCCCTGTCCTCTGGCTGATTTGGGAAGGTGAGGGGCACACCAGCCTCTCCTCTGAACAGTCCAGACAAAGGGAAGGACACTGCCACAGCTTGGAGAACAGGCCATCCAGTCCAGCTCCTGACCCCGCCCAGGACACCCCAACAATCCCACCCTTGTCCCTCAGAGCATTTTCCGAACACTCCTTGAGCTCTGGCAGCCTGGGGGCTATGACCAAACTCTGGGTAGCCTGCTCAGTGCCCCACCACCCTCTGGATATTTCCTAATGTCCAACCTGACCCTCCTCTGGCACAACTTTGTGCCACAAGCAAAGAAAAGGGGAAAGGAGAGAGGTGACAAGGAGCCTCTGGGAGCCCATCGGGGCAACACCAGAGCTGAGCTGCTCCTGCACAAAGAACAACAACTACCAATGGCACCAGGTGTAATGACAACAGCCCCAAAGTGCCACCCCAGCCACGACCCTTCCTCAGCAGCCCCTAATTAGCAGCAGGGAGGGACTGGGATGCTTCATTACCAGGGAAGGCCCTGCCAAGGTGCAGCTCAGCATCTCCCCGAGCAGGTGGCTGGTGCTCCACGAGTAGCTGCCAGGGCAGATGGCACCAGCTCCACCTCCTCGTGTCCAACAGTGCCTGCAGATGCCCAAAATGGCTGGCAGGACAGCTGGGAACAGGATGGATCCACTGTGGCCAAGAGGAAGGGCAGAGCCACCCTGAGAGTGGCCACGAGCCACCCACGGCTCTGCTCTGCAGAGGGGTGTGGGAGTTGGTGTGGGGAGGCAGGAGCTGAGTTGGGGTGAGGATGCAGGAGCTGAGGCAGTTTAGGGATGCAGGAAGGGAGGAGAAGGATTGCACTGCAGCCAAAACCTCGGCAGCCAAGGATTCAGGGTGCACAACACCCTCCCCAGCCTGCACCAGCACCCTCTACTCCTCTCCTACCTGCCAGCTCTGGCCACACTGCCATTTACAGCAGGTGCTCCACTTAAGAGCTCCTGGACCAGCTCCATCCCCATCCCAGCCTTCCTCCAAGCCTCCCTGGATCGGGGCAGGGAGGACAAGCAGGCAGGGAGGTTGGAGAGCAGCCCCAGCCTCAACTCCCCATCCAGTTCTGTGCCTGGATCCTCCTCCCGCTTGCAAAACCTGCACAGGATAATCCCCAGCCCCCCAAAGTCAGCAGGCAAGTAGCTCAGTTTTAAGTAGGGATTAATAACAAGCTGGCTTCAAGTGCTCTGAGATCTTGAGGTGAGGAGCCGTAGCTAATAAGCCTCCAAGCATTCACATTAAAATGTTTCTTCAGCTTAATAACAATAATCATAAATGTAATGTTAGAAGTGCTCTTTTCCAGTGCAAAGAAGAGAAGCTCCTGGACAGCTTGCTGATTGCTTACAGCACCCTGCCAGCCCCTCTACACTGCCTGTCCCACGTCCCTGGCAGTGCCCAGACACCCAGAGCAGCCCTTGGAGAAGGGCTCAGGTGGGCAAACTCTTCCTCCCCACCTTGGATCAAAGCTTTCTCCTGAGCAGGGATCTTGCCAAAGGATGAGGAAGATGAGGAGGGCCCTGAACAGCCACAGAGGAGGGGGGATGTTGGGAAAACAAGCAGGCAATTCCTGCCTGCTGAAGACAGAACGTTTGCCAGCCTGGACCTGCTCCAGATCCCGGGGGGGGCCTGTCCCTTCTCCGAACGGGCCGAGGAAAACAATCAGGAAAGCACAGTTGGAAACTTAATTACAGCTCGTGGGTAGGAGACAGGAGGGTGGGACGTGCCTGCTTCCATGGCTTAAAGTGTCACCAGCGAGAGGAACGAGGTGGGAGAAGGGAAAGGCTACCAAGGCACGGCAGCCACAAATCCTTGCAGCCAGGGGTGCAGGCAGGAGGTGGACAGAGACACTCCCCTGGAGCACACCAGGAAGGTCAGGGCAATCTGCAGCTCTGCAGCTCTGGGACCTGCCGAGGGCTGAACTGCCGGCGCTGGGAATTCACGGGAAGCGCCGGAATTGAAGAATTCGGTGTCTGTGACAAATGTGCCTTTTAATCTCATGCCATTCCGTGGATTAAAAACTCTCCCTGTTTGGAAAACGGTGGGTGCTCCCCTGCTGAAGCCATTAAGAGCATTCTGGGCCGGGAATACAAAGCAGGGAGCAGCCCCTCGCGGCAGAGGGGAAGAGCCGTGATGCTCAGCCTCAGCTTCCCAACCCCTCCCCGGGGACGGGGAGGGCACTAAAGGGCTTCCCTGTGCCAAAAGGGCAGCGGGGAACGCCAGCCCCCCGGGATGGAGTGTCAGGATGGCGAGGGCCGGCATTAATTCTGCATGAGCGCGAGGTGCCCGTTGCCATGGAGAGGGTTCGGCTGCGCCGCAGCCCCTGTGCAGGGCGGCTCCTCCGCCCGAGCCCACCCTCCCCGCCATCAGGATTAATTGCATCAGCCAGGCCTTGCTGGGGAGGGAGAAGGAGCTGCCTGCCCTGCCCCGAGAGCCACGGGCAGGAAGGGTGGCAGAGCGTCCACTCCGCGCTCCGAAATCAGCCCCATCTTCACCCACGTCCTGCCCCGTCCCCGCCACAGCGTGGGACAGGGACTGCACCTGGATCTGCAGAGCTCACCCCACCAACAGCAGCAGGTCAGGGCCAATCAGGCCAAAGGGTACCCAAGGGATGGGGAGGCAGCACTGCTCCCTGCCTCATCAGGCCTGGGCACATCACAGAGCCACAGGTTTAAGGTCCCTTCCATCCCAAACTATCTCGTTCCACCCCCCTGCCATGGGCAGGGACACCTTCCACTAGCCCAGGTTGCTCCAGCCTGGCCTTGGACACTCCCAGGGATGGGGCAGCCACAGCTTCTCTGGGCAACCTGTGCCAGGGCCTCCCCACCCTCCCAGGGAAGAATCTCTTCCTAATATCCAATCTAAACCTCCTCTCTGTCAGTCTGAAGCCATTCCCCTTGTCCTGGCACTCCAGGCCTCTCTCCATCTTTCCTGTAGGTCCTTCAGATCCTGGAAGGCCACAATCAGGTTTCCCCTCTCTTCTCCAGGCTGAACAATCCCAACTCTCTCTCCTTCCCAGGAAAAGTGCTCCATCCCTCTGACCAACTCTGGACTCACTCCAACAGCTCCATGTCCTTCCTTATTCCCAGTTTAGCCGTGGCACTGAGCTACACTGGAGTGCTCCCCAAAGCTTCAAGAACCTCTCTGGAATAACTCCCCAAACCCCAGGGCTCCTGCTTGCACAGCTCTACACGTGACTGAGACCTCCAGGAAACCTGGGATTTCCTCCTGGGACAGGCCTGAACACACTCTGTGCTCCTGTATCACGTGGGGAGACAGCAAGGGGAAGCCCAGAAACGTGCTGGTCAGCAGCTACAACCTTTTTACAGCCCAGCTGCTCAAAAAAAAAACCCACAAAAAAACTTGGTTGCCAAAAGCCACCAGATCAGCAACACACCCTATGAACAGGAGAGTCATCGCTGCAGCTCATCCCCCAAGGCACATAAAGGAGGAGCAGGAGGCAAACTGACTACACAGGCTGTAATTGGGAGCCAGGAGGGGTGGGCAGCAGGGAAAAAAAAGTTGATCAGTGGAAAGATCTGACAGGCCAATTCACGTGCAGCAGGCAGGGAGATGGGAGCGAGCCCGGGGAAGGAGAAGGGAGGAGTTGGAAGCATCCCCATGTTCTGGGGTCTAAAGCATCAAATTCACTCTTGCAAATCAAACATCATCCGAAAAGGCTCTCATTAATCTGTCAGGAGCCCCTGTGAGAGCAGCTCTGGGCAGACTGTCACGGCTCCCGGGCACTGAAGGATTCGTCAGCCCCCACTGGGCAGAGGAACAGTTTGGATACACACTCCACATGGGATGTGAGCCGGCAGCCAGCCTGGTCAGCAGGGTCCTGCTGCCCTCCCTGCACACCCCAGCACACACAGACCCCCAAAACCCAGCACGGAGCACGAGCCAAGAGCAGGGACCTGCCCACGCAGAGCCCACGAGGCAAGGGGAAAAAAACACCTGGGAGGTTTCAACCTGCTCCCACCTGCCTGCTGTGCAAAACTGTGTTTACAACCCGGGGAGATTAGAGATCCTGGAGAGGGAAGGGGGGCTGCAGCAGCCCCTGGATGCCTGAGGGGAAGCACAGCTCCTCCCCAGCTGCAGCAGGTCCAACAACAGCACTCGGCAAAGCCACCACGCTGTCCTTGGCCAACCTTTCCCGGGCTGCCAGTGCCCTGCAAGGTCCACTGCTGCTCTGGGCAGGGAGATTTCTTGTCCCCTGGGTGCCTCAGCCAGCTTTGTGCCTCCTGATGTCCTTTCTCTCCCTCTGTGCTTCATACAAAGTATTAAACAGGGCAGCTGCATCCCAGAAGGACAGTCCTGGGAGATGTGAGGCAGAGGGCGAGGCAAGCTGCGGGATCCAACCTTAGCAAGGGCCCAATCCAGGGAAAAACAGCTCCACCTTAGCAGTTCTCCCACCTACTGCTCCTTTCCAGCTTAAACCACGTAACATGAAAGTGCACAAATTGATCCCCAGGAGAAAGCCCAAACCTCGCTGCAAACGGAGAAGAAAACGCTCTCAGGAGATCAGAAGTGTTCCACCAACCGCTGTACCTCAGCTCCCCCTCTGCTTTTGAAGAGCTATGTTTAGCACCTCTCCTCTCCCCAGAGCAACCCCCAAGCAGCCTGAGCTGGTTTGGCTGGAGCAAGGGGGGGGCAAATCCAGGCAGGGAAAGCTGGGATAAGGGATAAGTGCACAGCAACACGAGCAGCCCCCACTCCCCACTCCCGAGCTCCCGCCTCACTGATGTGGGATGAAAGCACGAGCAGGAAACAAGGAAGGGGAAGACAAAAATGTGATGGAACCACGGTGACTTCACTGCTGGGCCCCTCCCAGAGGGGTGGCTGGCTTCCCTGTGGAGGCATGGGTTGCCCAGGATCCTGGAAGGGGAGCTCCCTGCATCACCCCCCTCCCTGAGCAGGAGGTCGCCGTTCAGGCTGTGCCGCGGCGGGGCCTTAGAGGAGGAGTAGGCACCGTGTAATTAAAAGTGAGCAGCTGCTCACAAAATGAGCAGCCAGGTACAAAAATTTCACCTTGTGCAGAGAGAGAGAGAGAGAGAGAGAGAGAGAAAGGGAGTGATTTTTTTCCCCGTTCTGTGATGTGTGACAGACTCCCCGCCACGCTCCGACGCTCCCGATCCCTCCTCAGCTCAGCAACCGCCCCAGCCACCCACCAGCTGGCACAGCCAGAGGGGCAGGAACCCCACCAGCACTCAGGGATGGAGCCAGGAAAGCTTGGGATCTGCCTGTCTCCCCAGGGATGGGCTGCCCCAGTGCTGGGCACGGCGTGCAAACCCTTCCCTGCTCCCCGCGCGTGTCAGGGAGAGCAGGGGATGGGAAAAGCATGGATACAAAAGCAAGAGAGCACGAGGGAAGGGCTGCAAAATGCACCTGTGGGCAGCCAAAAAAAACCCCAAGCCAGATCTGCTGCACCTTCCCATTGCACTAGCTGAGATCAGCCCCACCACAAAACCAGTGCTGGGAATTCATTCATTCTGTGGCATCCAAGCTTTCTGTTGGCTTGTGGCACCAGAGAAACAGGCTGGGAGCAGCAGCCAAAGCCAGCAGGGTATTCCAGCACCCCAGCACACAAAGGGAATGAGATTGAAGAGCCTGGGCTTTATTTTAAGTTCTATTTTCATGCCTCTTCCCGGGGCAGCTGAGCCCTCCCTCCCCATCTCTGCTGAGCAGGCACGGAGCTGCCCAGAGCCACCTGGGCAAAAGTGAGACCCCAAAGGCCCAAGGCTGTCCCCCTGTATTTTCTCCCTGTATTTTCAGCAGCAGGAGGAGGTTATGGGCAGCACAAATGTGTCCTGAGGTGGGGGCCAGCCCCAGCCCTCAGCACACATGGAATCATGGAATGGTGTGGGTGGGAAGGGATCTTAAAGCCCAATTCTCCACCCCCAGCAGCAGGAAAAGGGTGGCAGGAAGAGAAGATAACCAGGATCTGACCCCGAGAGCCTGGCACCTCAGCCTATGGATGCTCCCCTGAGCAGCCAGCCCAGCCCTCCCCAGGGCTCAGAGAGGGTTTATTGTTCTCCCTGCCCTCCCCAGAGCTAACAGGCACAGCAATCCTGCCTCCCAACCGCCCAGGGATGCCTCACACAAACAGCTCTGCCAGAACAAGGAGGAACCCTCCAAATCCTCCCCCACCGGTTCCTTTCCCCCCCTCAGGGGACTCGGGAAGGCAGAGCCCACCCTGCCTGTCCCCCTGCCCACACCTGCCAGCCCCCTCCTCCTGCCCTGGGGGGGTGGCAGCTGAGCCAACATCCACCCCCTCTCCTGCTCCCCAAGCAGATGCTCCGGCAGCGAGGAAGGAGAGGAATTATCCAGCTTGGATGCCCCAGGCTGGTCCCTCAGCCCTGAATTTGAGTCAGCCAGGCCCTAAGACTCTATCCCGAGCCTAATAATCCCCAGCCCAGGCACGGAATGCCAGAGGCACTTGGAGATTCGGGAGAAAGCAGCGAGTTAACAGCGTTAATGGCCTTGTTTCCAAACGAAGCAGAGACCACTCCATAAATCAATGTGTGGCTGACGAGTTTTCCACTGCAGGAATCGGAATTGGAAGAGAAGGAGGAGGCTAATAGCACACAATTCAGAGAAGCATACATGGAATAACCCAAGTTGGAAGGGACCCACGAGTCCAACAGGGCACCCCAGCAATCCCACCACGTGCCCTGAGGGTGTTCTCCAAACACTCCTGGAGCTCTGGCAGCCTTAGGGCCGTGATCACTGCCCTGAGGAGCCTGTTCCAGTGCCTGGGGTGAAGAACCTAATCCTAATACCCAACCTAAACCTCCCCTGACACAGCTAATGCTAATCAGAGACACCTCCCTGCTGGCTGCAAAGTCTGTCACCTCCAGCACCACTTGAGCTTCAGGGCAGCAACAGGGACTTGACAGAAGAGATGCCCAAGGTGTAGAAAGCCACTTCCTTCACCCAAAAAACTGAGCTCTGACTTTGCCAGGACGGACAGTGGTTCTGTCCAGCTTTGCAGCACCGTTAGGAAGGGGAAAGGACCACAGCAAACCTCCCAGAGCAGGGTCTGCAGGCAGAAATCCCGAGCTGTGGATCCTCAGCTGGCACAGACCTGCTGGCTCACAGGGCAAGGAGGTGACCCCACTGCTCAGCAGGCTTGGAGAAGGTGAGGGTCTGGCCCAGAAGATAAAGAGGTGACAATCAGGGAGCCCAGCAGAAGAAATCAAAGGGACCCTGCTGAGCCCATCCCAGAGCACTCACTGCCTGCCTCAGCCTCACCTGCTGCCTCTGTCACACCAACAGGGCCTGCCTGGGGAAAGGGAGATGGTCCTGCCCGTCCCTCTCAGGTGCAGCTGGATAAGGGGAGAAGGGCTCAGTGGCTCCCCAAAGAGCCCAGCCAGCCAGGCACAGCTCCTGCTAACACAGCACCTCGGCTCACCAAAGCCTCCCTGAGAGCAAACTTAGGACAGGGATGTTCCTCAGCAGACCCCAGCCAGATCCTGCCAGCAAACACCACACAGGACCAGAGCCACAGCCCCGGTCCAGCCACGAACTGAGCACAGCCAGTCCCTCCAGCACAGCACAAGCCCCTTCACCCCAAGAGGGACCCTCTTCCCGTGCCCCCTGTGCCCAAAAACACCTCCCAAAGACCACACAAGGCATTTACCACCCTTTGAGGCTTGCCACGGAGGTGCCTCGTTTGGCAGCCTCCCAAGGGTGGTAGTTTTCCATCTCCTGTGGGGGGACCAGGGATCTTCTGGAGTATGTCATCTGGATGGGCTGGGCTGTTAATATTTTGGAGCCCTGAGCTAGGAGTTACACCTACGTGAGTTTTTATTTTGGCTTTAGATGTCTCCTCTGGTCCAATTATAGATTAATCACATTTTTTATCTC
Organism: Lophotriccus pileatus; assembly: GCA_035583135.1. Classification (NCBI taxonomy): domain Eukaryota; kingdom Metazoa; phylum Chordata; class Aves; order Passeriformes; family Tyrannidae; genus Lophotriccus; species Lophotriccus pileatus. The sequence continues at coordinate 5,535,040 of JAWWES010000055.1, forward strand.
GCATCCGTTTCTCCCCCGCCTCCTTCCCCACCCCCACCAGAGAGAAAGGCAAGAAAAAGAAACAAACAGGTTATTAATTGGCTGCTGTTTTTCTGCTGGGCTCTTATCTCTGCACGTGAAGCTGGGGAGGTTGGGGAAGGTGGCTCAAGAGCCTGCCAGGAAAGGCAGGGCATTTTAAGCCTGGTTTTCTGAGAAAACAAAGCTCCTGTGATGACATTATCTTAGCCTGGGCTTGCCTGCCTGCATCCAGCAGCCTTTAAAGCCACGGACTGGTAACAGCCTGGCCTCAAAAGAAAAACAAACCAAGGTTCCTCCAGGTCTGTGAAATTAGAGGGCTTTAGCAAGCCCTGAGCAGTAGTGTGAGGTGCTGGTGAGAACATTGCTGATGAATTCATAGGGGAGAGGCAATCCATGGGCAAGGTCCAGGGAAAATGCAATTCCACAGGAAACCCAGGTGCTGTCCCGCCTGCTGTGCCAGGGAAGGACGCTTTCCAACCCTTCCCCACTTCCACCACAGCCAGCCAGGAAACCCTCTGCAGAAAAAGGGCTGCTGTGCCTCCAGGAAGCAAGGAGGGACATCAGTCTGCCCTCTCCTCATCCCGCTGGGATGATCCCGCATCCCTCGGCAGGGGCAAGGCCGCGATGCAGGACAGCCCTGGGCACAGAGAGCAGCCAGGCAGCTGCAAAAACAGATCAGTGGGTCAGGAGACACTGCTCCCCCAGCAGCTGCAGGGAGGGAGGAGAGGCTCAACCTGCTCTCAAGTGCATCCCAACGCCAGGGCTGGGCTCCAGCAGGGAGTTGTACTCACCATCTCGCGGCGTCGGCGGCGTCTGAGTGAAGTAACTGTTGGGCTTGTCTGCAAAGAAACAAAAAACGGGGCTGTCAGCAGGTCCCTTGGGATGCTCCCTCCTTCTCCTCCTCCTCCTCCTCCTCCTCCTCCCAGACCTCTGTCCACAGCTTTTGGACCAGCATTTCATCCCTTCCACGTGCCCTTCACGAGCGGGTCCGACTCCCAGGAACACCCCGGGAGGTCTCGCAGCGAGAAGGGAGCGGCAGGAGCGGGATCCAGGAGCTCCAGCTCTCCCACTGGTATCGATGGAGCATCTCTGGCGTGGGATCTGGGAGCAGCCCTCTGTGCCTGCCAGGGCTGGGGCTGGTCTCAGCCTGTCCTGTGCCACCTCAAGGGTGAGGAACAGCATAAACCCAGTGTCCAGCTGGGCTCTGCTCTCTCTTGGAGATGTGCACAGGGCAGCAGAGCCAGGCTGTGGCAGAGGTGGCACCTCTCTCACACTCTGTCACCCGGGCCTTGCTCCTGCCAGTCTTTTTCCAGTGCATCCATGTGTTTTCCAGCTTTATACAGCTCTTCCCCAAACAACACTCCCCTCCAGGGGAAGCAGCGCATCCCAGAGCCAGGCTGGAGGATTTGCCTGCCCTCTAAAGGCTTTTCTCACAGCAGGTGTTTGGCACTTGCCGGCATCAAGGAGGTCAAAGACACTGCTGCATGATGGAATACTCCTCCACAGGCTGTGCCTAGGGAAAAATGAGCACCTGTGCAGGGATGAGGTAACAGAGCACAGCAGCAATACATGCACGGATCCACGCCCAAATGTGGGATCTACTCAGCCACAGCAGGGATCAGATTAGCAATCCAACCTCAGGCAAAACTCCCCCATCTTGCCCCAAACCCTCTGTTGATTCCTCAGAGCAAGAGAGCAGGGAGCCTGGGAGACACATTCCCACCTCTGTATAGCCACAGGGCCCCAAAGTCCAGCTTGGAAGGAGGGAGCAGCAGTCCTTGGCCAGGGCAGGACTCCCAGGAGCCCACCTCTGCCCCCCTCACCTCACACACGGGCTGACTGCATCCCCCCAGAGCATCCCCCACGCTCAGACCTCAAGCAGCACGTCAGAACACGGTGTTTTGGGGACGGGACAGGGCACACCCAGGGTGCTGGCACAGCTGAGAGCACCGTGTGGGGTGGGAGCTGGGCCGGCCCCCTCACAGCTCTGCTCCAGTATTCTGGGCCAGCATCACGTCAGGGAAAAGTGGGGCAGAGCCGTGGAGCTGTCACCTCCCTGGATCCTCCCCAGGCAGCAGCAGGAGAGCGATGAGCTCCCGGGGTGAAGCCCTGCTGGGAGCCCCGGCTGAGCCGAGCCCTGCCTGTCCCTCCCCGGCCTCCCGCGCGCCCGGGGGGCACCTACAGTTATTGAGGAAGAGCAGCACGGCAAATCCCAGCGTGGAGGTGGCCAGGAGGATGAGGCAGATGTTGCAGGGGATCATGAAGTACCGCACCACCAAGGAGACCTTGTGCTGGTACAGCCGGTCCCGCTCCAGGGCCCCCGGCGCCATGGGGTACTGGCAGGCTGTCATGCTGGGCCGCCGCGCTCAGCCCACCGTCCATCCATCCACGGAACAGCGGCCACGAGGCTCACATGGATCCCTCTGCCCTCCCCTGCCCAGGCGTCTTCAGGAAAACCTAAGTTTTCCCACAGGTTCCCATCTCGGCTCGCAGGAGGGCAGGGCTGGCTTGGGGGGGGGTGGCACCTTCAGGGGCAGGAGTTTGTCCCCACAGCTGCCATATCCCAGAGGCACAGCCTGGGGTGAGGTCGGGGCCCGCTCCAGAGGGACGTGCACCGCTCCCGTGCTCAGCAATCCCTCTGCCAGCCCGGAAGGTGTCAATCCACACCTGCCTGCAGAAAGCAAACAACCACCCCGGCGCTGGGAGAGCTCAAGTTCCACAGCCAAGCCCACCGGGACGGGGACGAGCTGCTGCTGGTGCGGGAACAGCACCAAGAGGCGCTGGCTCCCGGGAGCAGGGCTGGGACAGGGACAGGGTGTCAGCACGGGACCCCTCTCCTCAGGCTCGCAGCATCTGGAAAATCCATATCCTCTCGGCAGGGATGACAGGGGGTCTGACCACGCCGGCAGCCGCCTCTCAGCTCTCAGATCCTCGCTCCAGAAACGCGGAGCTTCCCCCGCTGTCCGCGCTCTCCTCCGGGACAGGCGCTGCCACCTCCAGCAGCCTCCGACCCTCCGCAGGTCCTCGCAGCCAAAAATTCCGGGAGCGGCAGCCCAAGATCCCCGGGAGCCCGAAAGGTGCCGCTCAGCTGTCCCACGCTCCGGCCGAAGGCAGGCGCTCCCTTTCCCACGCCAAGGCTCCTCTCACAGCCGCGGCACATCCATCCCCGCTCCGCTCCGCGCTCCTCCCGGCCAGCCGCCGCTCCCTCGCCGTCCCTCCTCCGCCGGCTCCCCGGCACCTTCCCAACCCTCCGGCGAGCAGCAAGGGGCCACAGCCCTCCTCGGCCCCCTCGGCACGGGCACCCTCCCCGGAGGGAGCCGGCTCCGCGCCTCACGCCGCTGGGACATGCCAGCCCTTCCCGGAGAGATCCCGGCTCCGCGTGGAGCCCGGCATGGAGCGGCGCTGGGGAGAGCGATGGGAGCTGCCTGGGCGGGCGGCTGGGCGGGTGGGTGGGTGGGTGAATGGGTAGGGGATGGATCCCCCTAATCCCGGCGGTCTCCGCCCGCCCCACGCGCGGAGAAGGGACCGCGCAGCATCAAGACAAGGGAGCGGACCCGGAGCGCCCGCCCCGCGCCCCGGAGCTTCCCCGCCCGTGTCCCCCCTCCCTCCTCCCCTCCCTCCGCCCCTCGGCTCGACCCCGGCAAGGGGAAGGCGGGGGGGGGACACACCGAGCCCCTCCGAGCGCTCGGCGGCCAACAAAGGGGAGCGGGGGCGCAGGGGCGCGGCGCAGACAAAGAGCGGCAGGCGGCGGGGGTCGCGCTGCCCCCGCTCCCCCGGGACACACGCGTGGGCAGGGCAGGGGCACGGCACTCCGCCCCCGACCGGTCCCTCCCCTCCTGGTTGTCCCCCCCACCTAGCCGGGGTGAATCCCGGCGGGCAGGGGGTGGAAGGGTGGGAGGGTGGAAGGGGGGTGAGCCCATCTCCCCGCCCCTGCCCGCCCTCCCACTCGAAATGCTGAGAGGCGGAGAAACCGCTCACACCTCCCATCCACACCCAACCCAGCATCGCCCACCCCGGAGAGACCCCCGGGGACAGCAGAGCTAGGCAAAGAGCAGGAGAACGCCTGGTTGCTGTTTTTTAGGACACGGGTTGTGGAGGGAGGGGCACAGACCGGCACGGACGGTGGGTGGCAAGTGGACAGCCGGGAAGCAGGACCCAGCTGTAGGGACCTCCCTGGGCTCGAGCTGGCACTGCCGGAGAGCACAGAGCGGAGAGAAGAGGTGCCAGGACACAGATACACGCTGTGCTGCTCCCTACCTGCATGCCCTGTGCCCTCCTCCTGCCCCCTTGGGCAGGATGCTGCCAGCAGGGCTGGGAAAGGTGCCCCGGGAACAGCTGGGCTGAGAGCCAGAGGGAGGTCAGGGCCAAGAGCCTGCTGAAGGTCCAACCACTGCCTGAGCAGCCCCTGGTGCCCACAGGACGAGTCAAGGCTCCCAGGAGCTCCACTCCATCCCTGCTCTCCACTCAGGAGGAGGCTCTGGAGAGGCAGCATTCCTGGCAAAACACAGAGCGCCCAGCAAGCCATTTCCCTGCTCTTGGTACCCCACATTTAGGGCACCATGACCTGCCACCTCATTTCTGAGCCACCACAGTCCTCACTAAACAGGGCTCTTCCCCAGCATGGAGGGAGACAGCAGCTCTGGAGAGCACCAAAAAAACCCAGCAAGAGGAAGGTCCTCAGGTCACAGAGCCACCTGAACACAGCCTGAGCTGACTCCACACAGCCCTGCCATTCCAGAGGCTGCTTTATCATCCAAGCCAGGGGACAGGAGGGCTCTTGTGGTCTCCCCTGTCCCTCGGGTGCTGGGGAGGGGCTCTCTGTATCCAGCTGTGCATTTGCAAGCCAAGGAAAGATCATCAAACCCCTATCCTGTGCTCAAAGGGTAGGATGAACACCGTGGAGACTGGGCAACCCCACTGTGGCCAAACTGGGAAGTTCATAGCAGAGAAGCTGCTTCAGTTCCTCCTGTCCCCACACGCTCAGCCTGGAGCAGGCAGCAGAAAGCACAGCTTCAGGCCTGCAGGGGCTGCCCAGCAGCATTCCTGCTGCCCACTCCTCCAAAAAGCAACAACCTGAGAGGGGGAGAACACCCTTTGCCAGCTGCAGGTCCCCCTCCCAGCCCTGCCTGCTCCCTCCTTCCCTCACCTTGGCAACCCGCCTGGAGCCCCAGGGACACAAACAGCGAAGAATCCACCCAGCCTCCCTCCCACGGGGAGATGTGGAGGAGGCTGGGTGGTCCTTCAGTGGGGCATCTCAGGCACCACAAGCCAGCAGGCTTTGGGGGCTGGCACAGGCAGGGGCTGCCCCACAGCCACACCAGGAAGCCACACTGCTCCTCTCCGTGGGCTGGGAGCATCCCGGGTGTCCCAGCACTGCCACTGCAACTTGCCAAGAGCAGAACAGGGAGGGAGGAAAGCAGAGAGCAGGGGGGGGGGTGTGTGTAGGGGGAAATCCAAGTCACATCCCAGGGATTGCTCCTCTTTAAACCTGCACTGCTCCCTCCTCTCCCTGGGGACTCCAGAACGTGATCCCAGCTCGCTGCATCCCAACCACCCAGCCAGGAGAGCCCACAGGAGCAGGGGGCTGATGGCCCTGTGTCCAAGGGGGAAAGCAGATCGTTAGGCAGCCTGGGAGATGTTCTCCTCAAGCACACATAGGCTGAGAAGACCCTCTAAGAGCCCAAAGTGCTACGAGAGGGCTCAGCAGGAAACACTGGCAGGCTGTCTCTGCCAAGCAGACCCCTGCTGGCAACCACCTCAGGAGCCCCCTCACGAGCAAACCCCTTTGCCAGGGAGAGGGTGGAGCCTCCAGCACCATATTTTTTTCCCTGAAGCATAAACTCAAGTCCCTGTCACTGCTGCCCCATTTCTGGTTCCCTCCCTGGCCACTGCAGTCCTGTGGGAACTTCTGGAGCATCACACGAGAAGCATCACACAAGAGCTTCCCAAAAAAACCCCAAAAGACAAGCAGAGTGCCCTGGTCTTCTCTTCCACTTGGTCACTGTGTGGCCACTCAGCCTGTTCCTGCATCCTTCCACTGTGCCCTGGGACCAAAGTCCTGCCCGACGCCTTCACCAGGGCACTGGCCCAGCAGCATCCCTTTTCCCTCCTGGCCTGCTCCACATCCTTCCCCTCCCCGGGTGGGGCTTCACAGCCACGAAATCCCAGCACATGCAGGCTGAGGCCAACGGCTTGGCTTTGAACAATCTCCCAAAGGGAAGCGAGGGCATTTGCATCCTCCCCGCGCATGTTTTCACATGCAAATCAGCCACCGCACAGTCCTCCCTTTCTTCCCAGGTCTGCCGGGGCTCTGTCCCCTCCAGCCATTTGGGGGCCACTTCTAGGGGCGGCCCTGCCTGGGATCTGAACAGCCTTTGTGTCCTGGGGGACAGACAGGCTCATCACCCTCTTGGGAAAGACAAACGCTTGTGCCTTTGACCCTTGCCAGTCTTTTGGGTGAGACTCTGTGACCAGAAGAGCCATTTGCCCTGGGGGGACACCACCCTTGCCCGGGCCATCCACGTGGGATGTCGTCTTTGGTGGTTATTGCCCCTTTCCCCAGAGCTGGCTGCTCACACCCTGCACAGCCACCACACCCTCACCACTGTCCTTTGGTGCCCAGGGACACCCCTCCTGCTCCCTCTGCCCACCACCCACGTTCAGCCCTTCCCTTCACGCTCCAGTCGTGCCCTTCAGGCAGGAAGGACCAGGCAGGACCATCCAGCGAGACCTGGCAAGGCAAAAGAACACATAAACCCCACCTTTGCTTCCCAAGTGGCCAATGACCCAAGACACCCCCAGTACCAGTACATCTGTCCCTGTCCATACTGGGATGGAATAGCACAGGGGAGTCATCCTTTATGCCAAAACCGCAGCGGGCGGGCAGGAGGGGCTGGGTGCAGCTGGCTCAGGGCAGTGGGGCAGGATGGAGGGGGTTTATCCTCTCCTTTCTGAAGTGCAGAGCTGGCAGGGCACGGCAGCAGGACCCTCACAACACCGCCCTACATCCCTGACCTCAGACCGGTGGGGGCTTCCCGGGCACCTCATCCCGTGCCCTCCAGCCCCCAGTTCCTTGGGAAGGGATAACACCAGCAGCAGGCACTGCTTCGTTTTGCTTCCCCTCCCCATTTCTGCCTCCCAGCTGCCACGTTAGCAGCCTGAAAGCCCCGAAAGCAGAGCTACTTTTGGGAGCTGAGTGACTGACAGCTGCCAATCAACGCCGGGCGGGAGCCCCCAGCTCCTGCTGTTGCCAGGCTGATTCCCCCACCCCGGCTCCCTTCTCGCTAATCCTGTTTGGCAGGGAGCTAATTGGGATTTATCTGACAGCACCCAACGCCTGGAGAGCCATTTTGTGCTTCCTCGGGGAAGGGAGAAGAGGAGGAGGAGGAGGAGGGAGCCTGCAGAAGGCGTTCGCACGTTCTCCCTTCCCCATCCCCTCCTGCAGTTTTACGGGCTAATTACCAGCATTACTGGAGAAAGGAGCTGGAGGGGGGGGGAAGTGGGGATTTTAATTATTTCATTTAACACTTGGCAGGACCCAGCTTGACTCCTGCTGTGCAGCACTTGGATATAAAGAGCTTTTAAAGGCTCTCGATGGGAGACGAGGGAGCGGGTGCGGGGGATTCGGGGGCTGGGGTGGCCCGGCGTGTGTGCTGGGAGGGAAAGGGCTGTTAATTCACACCATTCCCAACAAACAGCCGTGCCAGGGAGTGCTGGATAAGGGCTGTCTCTTCTGAAGAGAGGGGGGGGGTTCACCACTTCCTAACTTTGTCCTGAAACAAACCCTTCCTGGAGCACGCAGCACCTCCCAGACGTCCTCAGGGATGCCCGGGGATGGAATGGGCCATGTGTGCGTGCCCAGAGGCTGCAGGTCACCCTGTCCCAGCTCAGCAGGCCCTTCTCCAAGCTGGGGGGCTGCACACCACGGCCTGTGCTCAAGCTGCATTGCCACTGCCAGGCAGCCCCTCTGTCAGCAGGAGTGTCCCCACCACGAGCACCCCACAAAGCCCACCCTTGACCTGGGACAACCTCAGTTGCTTAGAACCTGAGGCTAATGATGCCAAGGTTGGAGGGTCAATCCCTTTATGGGCCATTAATGACTCCTGTGGGGTCCCTTCAGAGCGTTCTGTGATCCTCTCTCCCACCCAGCTCCTCACATGCAGTGATGTCTCTGATGATTATGACGTCTCTGCCTCTCCCTTTTAAAAAACAAGAATTAAAGCAAGGTTTGCACACAGAACTCGGTGTCTGCAAGGACAGGGCTGCCCAAAAGGGGACACACAGCGAAGCAAAAGCAACCCAAGGGGGGGTGAAGCCTCTCTGTGCTACGTCACACAGCTCCTGCTCTTCCCCCCAGGAGCCCAAGGACTCTGCACAGCCCTGGCACCTCTGCCTTCACAAGGCCAAACTGCTGCCCTGGGCACTGCTCACATGGACTGCTGGGCTCCTCTGGAACCCCCACTCCCTGCTCCAAACACGGCAGCCAGGCTGGAACCCACAGGCCAAGGGGATTTTCCAGCCCAAGGCACCGAGTCAGGGATTTCACACCTCCCTCCTCCCCGGCTCCCAGGAGAACCACGGCACTCCGGTGCTGCCAGGGCGCTGGGAACGGCCCCCCAGGCTG